>REGO01000038.1:261180-302898 GCA_010120015.1 Rhombomys opimus
AACAACCTAGGAACCTGCCACAGAGGGCCTCTGAAAGCCCCTGCCATGCAGACTGTGAAAGCAGATGCTGAGCCTGATGGCCAACTGATGGGCAGAGTGAATGGAATTTTATGTAAGAAGTGAGAAATAGTAAGAGCTGGAGAGGACAGGAACTCCACAAGGAGAGCAACAGAACAAGAAAACTTGAACACAAGGAACTTCCCAGAGACTCATACTCCAACCAAGGACTATTCATGGAGATAACCTAGAACCCTGACAATGCAGCCCCTTCTTATGAAAACTGATAGACTAAGATCAGAAAGAAGGAGAGGAAGACCTCCCATATCAGTGGACTTGGGGAGAGGCATGCATGCAGAAAGGGGGGGGGAGGGTGGGACTGGGAGGAGAGGAGGGAGGGGCTTATTGGGGGATACAAAATTAATAAAGTGTAATTAATAAAAGTTAAATAAAAAATTTAAAAAAACCTAGCCTGTTATAATTCCTTCCTCCACAACATAAGGTGGAAGAACTGGATGTCATTATGTTAAATGAAATAAGCCAACCATAGAAACATCTATATGACCTCACTCATATGTAGAATCTGAAAAGAAAAATGAGAAAGAAAGAAAGAAAGAAAGAAAGAAAGAAAGAAAGAAAGAAAGAAAGAAAGAAAGAAAGAAAGAAAAGCTGTCATAAAATTTGAAAAATTGGTAGAGGAATGTTGGATACCTATAACTAGAACAGCAGCATGAAGAGAGGATTGGAGAATGGTGGATTAATTTATTTAAACTAATTTATTTAAATAAAACCTGTTGATTCTATTGTTCAAATGGACAACAAAATGATAATGAATAATTGTAATATAAAATATACGTATGTGATTATATTTACTGCATAGTCAGAAGAAAAAATTTCAATGATTTCATTATGAAAATGATAAATATTTGAAGATTTAGGTATATTTACCCTGATTTAAATATCACATGACGTATGAATGCATAAAAAGCATAAACACATGACATTTTCATTTGTCAATTAAAAACATCTTTGGAAGAACAAATTGGAAAATGTGTCAGAAAATGACTAATAACTGTGTTTAACAATTTTCCTAGGTGAAATCTTGAGAAAAGACTCTCAGATCAATAAGAAAAACTTTACAGTGTGTATTTCTACTCAGCAAAGGAATGAGTGGCTGTCACTCAAATATTGCTGGAAGGTAAATGTACTTTTTCTAATTCCCTGGCACCAGTGCCAGGAAAGGCAGTTTAGGAAAGGTCTGGCTAGCTCAACATAAAGCTGCAGAAAAACTTCAACAAATAGAAACATGCTAGCTCTGAAAATCTTTCCACAGTTTACAAACTTTGGAAGAAAAAGTACTCATAAAACAGATTTTCTCCCACTTAGCAGGGACAAGAAAAATAAAAATGACTGGAATGCACAAAGCCTCAGAATCCAATGACTTGAAACAGCATTAGAAAGTGAAACTGGGAGGGAACGAGGGTTCGGGGCACGGCTGGGATACAGAATTAATAAAATGTAACTGATAAAAATAAAAAAAAAAAAAAAAAAAGAAAGTGAAAAACCACAATTGGTTTTTCTGACTGTACTGTAGATGTCATTTAAAGGGGAAAGTTGTGAGAATCAGTACTACTCTTGGCCCTTTGAAATAAAAACTCATGTAATTTTTTTCACACTTAACAGGTAATAAATTATCAAATTAACCCATTCTTAACAATAACTATCATTTTAGGTAACCTAATCATGTACACTCATGCATCATTCTTTTTTGTCCATGTAGGTTTGGGATTACTTTTTCATGAAATAAAAAAGAAAAGTTAATAATTACTGACAACATAGGGAAAAAAAAAGAAAGTTGGAGCTTTGTATAAACGTTAAATGAAGCCATTGATAACTTAGACTCTCCACTTAGCTGTGGGTCATGTGTTGGCTTTTCTGATGCAGGATTTTTCATTGCCTCATAACTCAGACCATTATATATCACAATAATATTCAAAATTAGAAAGTCAGAAAATAGACTTTTCATTCTGACTTCCTACACTCCTGTCAGGAAATGTCTATTTTTGAAAGATAATCTGATATTTTCCTAATTCTGGAAGGACCTAAAAGAGTTCCCAGGGCCATGAATGTTACCATAAAACTTCTGATAGGAAAGTAGAGACAGAAACTAAAAGAATCAGTTTATTCTCTGAGGTTGGAGATATTGCTGCTCCATTAGGTTATAAATCCAAAATCAAACAAACAAATTGGTTTTCCTGCAGAAAAAAAAATGCTATAGGATTTAATAAGGAACCAATCCCATTTGTAACTCAATTATCGATTCTTCAAGGGTTTCTACATCTGACTAGAACAAGATGAGACCTTCATTTTCTATTGTTCTAGTTAGTGAAAGAAAAAAGAAAAAAATCTTTTAGTCTGGAACCTGTTTGAATTTAATTACATTAATACAAAATTGAATTAAATAATAGAATAATGACAAGCAATAATACAGCTTGCTCTATTTATGCATTACCTGACAGTAATCTCATTTGTCCATGCAACTGATATTTCTATTTGAAGTTGGAAATGAGTTTCAATGGAGGATGTATTAGCTACTGTTCTGTTACTGTAACAACAAACAATGAGCAAAAGCAACTTAGAAAAGGAAACGTTACTTCTACTCATGGCTCCAGAGGGCTAGAGCTGATAATTACAAGGAAGGATTGTCAGCAGGGGGGTAAAGTAGGAAGCTAAGAATTCCTAAACTGCAAGAATGGAGAAGAAAGTAACCTAGAGTGGAAGAACATGATAAACTCCCAAAGCATGTTTCCAAGGCAGCACTTCTAAAGGTTCATGATATCTCACAAAAACCAACACCAACAGGGGACCTAGTATTGAAATACTTGAGTCTAAGGGGAACATTCCTAGTCGAACCACCACAGAGGAACATAAGAGTTTCATCAGGAAAAAAAAAGTCAGTTAAGAGTGAACAGAAATTGTACAGAGTTGGGCTTGCTGACATACTTGGCGAGGATGTCACGACAGGCATGTGTAAGGGAAACAGAGTGAAAACACGACAGAGCATGGATAAATAGAAGACACCTCAGATTTTGAAATTAATTTGATATAAACGTATATGTGTGAATTTTCATGACAAACATTTTATGCCACTAATGATATTTTAATATGAATTGTATGAGACATGTACATTACTTACAATTATTGGGCACAGATGTTGCTTTATTTACTAAATAATGTATATTTAATTGAAATAAAGTTATGGCGCTTACCCCCACTTCCTTTTCTTCCTCCATCCTTTTCCAGCTACCCTTTGTCTCCATCATCAAATAGAAAGGCTCGTTTTCTTTCATTACATATGTGTGTGTGTGACTCTGTGTGTACATGCACACACCTGTGCATGTACATCAATATAACCTTCAGAGTCCAAAGTGGCTTTTCATGTGTATTGAAATATTAATATTTATTGGTAAATCTGCTCAGGATTTTAAATAAAAACATGGCTTAGAATTGCAGTGTAAAATATTTAATCAATTTTCTTTGAACTATTCTTTGTATTCTTTGCTGTTTCATGTTGAATGTTGTAAATACATCCAAGGACTTGGAAGTCTGCGGAGAGATTCTACCCTCCAGATATGACAGGGAAGCTAAGCTACCATCATGAAATATCAAGAATGTAATTTCCTAAACAAAATGTGAACAATGACAACACCTACTGACATGACATCATGGATGGCAGAAATCTCTTAGGGCTCTACCTCTAGATAAAGATCTGAGGGAAATTAAGGATGTACAGCTGGGATACAAAGTGAATATATTGAAATAAATAAATAGTGTATATGAAACACCAAAAATAGGATGTCAATCGGGGAAGACTTAATATTAACCAAGGATGAGCGCCTTAAGTGGATATCTATAATGCTAAGTAGTCAGCCCTAAAATCTATTGTGTGCACACAAAACTACACAGACAAGAACATTTTATTTAAATTTTGATACATTTACATACCTGTTTATATATATTTTAAAAGGTCATGGCTTTTAAGGATGTTGGGGATATGGGAGTGGTTAGAGGAAGAAGGAAAAATTATACAATTATATTTCAATTAAAATATAGTAAAACATTTAAAGAGTATCCACTTGAGTTACTGTTCGCACTTTTTTCTCCTCTCCAAATCTTGTTCCAATATTCATTTTTTTTCTAAATTCTAAGATATTTTCAGTAGTGTTTCTTTAAAGTCTTTGTGCATGCAAGGCTTTGGGGTCTTTTTTATTGCCTCTTACTTCTCTTGAATGGAATGACCCTGTTCTGATTTTTTTTCACAGCTGTAGAAATTCAGTAGTAGTGATCCTTTGTAGTGATCATTTCTTGGCAGTAGTTTTCTCTGAGTGTTCTCGTCTCTAGTTTTCCTCTCTGGCTTCTTCATATTCGTATACTTGAATTTTTAGTCAGCTAAAGTATCCTGCCTGTCTCTTTTAATTCCTGTCTGCTCACACCAGCTGGGGAGTTGTCCCAGGCACTTTTCATCTTGCTCTTTCTAGTTAAAGGGCTCTATTTATTCCTGCAACTCTCTGCTTTAGTTGTCTCCCTGTTGTGTGCAACTAATTGTTTCCCATATGTTATGTGTAGAGTTTAGCATTTTAGATGCAGAGTAGCTTTGATAGAACCCTATTTCATCATTACCAGAAACAGAATACCAATATGTTTGACATATGTTGAGAATGTTAGGAGAAACACAATCGAATACATACTTTATAGAGGAAAAACATATGTCTCAAATTCATGTACAAGTATTATAAACATTGTAGAAGTCGATGATGAAATGATAGAGGAATATTAGCCATTGTTTACTGATTCTTGGCTGTAAGTGATGGTAGTGATTAACATTCTCTACTTACAGGCAGCACAAAAACTCTCCTAAAAATTAAGTAATATAAAATGTTTCTTTGCAATGTTAAGACCAATTTCAAGGCACAACTTAAAAAAATAAAACTAGAAATCAATGAAAACAGTTTTGCAAAAAAAAAAAAGCATTTGCTTATTGAGTATATTAAAATTAAAACAAAAGCTGGAAATTTGGTTCAGTGACAGAGCCTCTTCCCTTCCCCACTCCAAAAGGAGAAAAACATGTCAGACACATGGATATACATGTGGCCCCAAATGACGCCTCTACAGTCAAATACCATGAAAAATCCAGTTGTTCTTTCTTTAGGCATGATTAAATGTTATTCCAAAACTTAGAAATATGTACTAGATGTTTACTCTTGTATGACTAAGTAAAATATCGTACTCACAAGACACCATTTTAAAATGGAAATATAGATACTTGTACATATATTGAATAATACATAAAATGAATTTATTATTAGTTAATTCAATTTACATCCCTGTCAAAGGCCCGTTCCTTCTCTTCTCCCAGGCTCAGCTTCTCTCTTGCATCCCATCCCCACTATTTCTCAGAATAGTGAAGCCCCACTACCCATACACCCCAGCTCATCTTGTCACATAAGGACTGAGTTCATTTTTCTCCCCTGTGCCCTGTAGGAAAGTTTCATCAGAAGGAGGTGATCAAAAAGCAGGCACCATCGTCTGTGTCAGAGATATTCCCCACTCTCCTAACCAGTGGGCCCACATGAAGCCTAAGATGCCCATCAGACTTACCTTCTTGGGGTCTGTGCATTGTAGTATGTCTATTCTGTACTACATGACTAAAACCCGCTTATAACTGAGTATGTACCATGTGTGTCTTTCTGGGTCTATGTTATATTACTCGGGATCATCTTTTCTAGTTCCATCCATCTGCCTGCAAACTTCATGATTGCCTTGTTTTTAAAGGCCAAGTAGTATTCCATTGTGTAAATGTACCACAGTTTTTTATCCATTCTTCGGACATCTGGGTTGTTTCCAGATTCTGGCTATTATGAATAAAGATTCTATGAACATGTTTGAGCAAATGTTTTTGTTGTATGGTGGAGCATCTTCTGTATGTCTGTTGAAGAGTAGTATAGCTGGGTCTTGAGATATGGCTATTCCCAGTTTTCTCAGAAAGCTACAGATTGATTTCCAAAGTGCTTGTATAAGTTTACATTCCCACTAGCAATGGAGGAGGGTTCCCCTTTCACCACATTACCACAAGTCTGTATTGTCACTTGAGTTTTTTGATCTTAGCCATCCTGACAGGTGTGATGGAATCTCAGAGTCATTTGCATTTCCCTGGTGACTAAGAATGTTGAACCTTTCTTTAAGTGCTTCTCCAAAACTTTGAGATTCCTTTCTTGAGAATTCTCTGTTTAGCTTTGTATCCCATTTTTTAATTGGATTATTTGTTTTGTTGGTGTTTAATTTCTTGAGTCTTTATATATTCTGGATATTAGCCCTTTGTCAGATGTAGAATTGGTGAAGATATTTTCCCAATCTGTAGACTGTTGTTCAGCTCTATTGAGTATTCTTTGTTTTACAGAAGCTTTTCAGTTTTAAGGGTTCCACTTATTAATTGTAGATCTTAGAGCCTGAGCTGTTGGTGTTTTGTTCCTGAAGTTGTCTCCTGTACCAATGAGTTTAAGGCTCTTACACCCTTTCTCCTCTGGCAGATTTGGTGTATCTGATTTTATGTTGAGATCTTTGATCCACTTGGACTTTAGTTTTGTGCAGGGTGATAAATATGGATCTATTTGCATTTTCCTACATGTAGACATCCAGTTAAAACAGCACCAATTTTTTTAAATGCTGTCTTTTTTCCATTGTATGGATTTGGCTCCTTTGCCAAAAATCAGTGTGCATAGGTGTGTGCATTCATTTCTGGGTCTTTGATTCAATTCCATTGATCAACCAATCAATTTCTAATGTTTTGTATACGAATGTTTGTGCCCTTGTATTTGGGGCATTGATGCCTCAGAAGGCAGCTGAGCTGCAGCTTTACGAGCCTATCAGACACTGCAATCCTGAGACTCAGATTTCTGTGTTCTGCTACGTTGGATCCAGGATCCATATGATTTTATTGTCCAGTTGGTCACCACAGGGAACCAGTAGAACCATGGTTTGGAGGTTAGGGCGCTGTCCCAGGAATCCAGATGCTGCCCTCAGGGTTTGGGAGAATCCAGTGTCTGGCTGCTGGAGCAGAGGGTTCCTGCAACTGGGGACCTGAACTCTCTTGAGTATGTGGAAAGGCCATGAGGCTCATAGTTTATGACTCCTGGACCACGGAGATGACCACGGGAAGAGGGGAACTGGATCCAATCATTCACAACTCCCTGAATGTCCCCTCTGGTCTGGGAAGCATCATAGTCAGTGTTTTGGATCTAGCCGCCTGTTTACGCACCAGTTTTGCAGTCTCTGATCATCTTATATGGTACACACTCATCGCTGCCATCTTGGACCTCAGTGAAAACAAATTTTTAAAATAAAAAAATATATATATCAAAATTTTATCAAACATTTTTCAAATATTCTAAATAATTTAGTATACCTCTACTTAGACCGTGTCCTAATACTTAAATTAGAATAGTGTCATAGTTTCTTGTTTGTTGTTTTTTCTTGTTACTTTTTGTTCTTTTGCTTCTTTCTAGATCTTAAATATTTTCAAAAGAGTAATCAATAAAAATTAAGACATTTACTTAACAGATTGAAACTAGACACATTATTTACCACTGCCATGATGTGAAAAACTTACAGTGAACAGTAAAGTCTAAAATTGTAATCAAACAAATGATGTCTAAAACACAAAGTTCTGTCCTTCAGAGTAACTAAAGAAGACTAAATAAATTCTTTGACTCAGATTATCTGTCAATCCACTCAAAGTTATTCGAGGTCATGGACTAGCGTATATTGTATGCTACACTATTTATAAATACGTTTATGCTCTCCTATTTACATCCCGACCACTGTTTTTCCACCCTGTGCTCCTCCCAGTTGCCCCACACACGTGCACACACATCTCTATATAACACATCTCCCTCTCCTGCGGACCTACTCCTCCTCGGTTTCCCTTCGGAAATAGCAGACCTCCTCTGGATAGCAACCCAAGACCTCCTAACAAGTTACAGTAAGACTAGGCACAAACCCTCATCTCAAGACCGAATGAGGTACCTCAACAGGAGGAAAAGGGTCTCAAGAGCAGAGAAATGTGTCCGTGACACCCCCATTCCCACTGTTCGAAGCTGGAAAGAATTTGTTTCCCTTTGCACTCATTGGGCACAGTTGGTTGTATTTGCATTAAGGGTACTCGGAGGAATAAAATGCATTATCTCGCTACTTTGCAGCAAAGTTGCCACACTAAAATAAATATGGAAAGTCTAAAAACTACAACATGAAATATGGGATGGGAACTTGAGGCCTTCTCAGCAAGCTAAACAGAGTGCCTGAAATTGATTGTTAGACAGAGCTGTAAGAAATGAGAGGAAGGGTTCTCTCAAGAAAGCAGAAAGTGCAGCAAAAAGAAGAAGAAAAGCATGCAGGGTATGAAAAGCCATTCCACACCAATATCAGTTTTTCACGGCAGCTGGAAATACTGATTGGATTAAAGATAAAATAACTAATAGTATAATTTTGCCTTACAGGTACTACTGTGTTAATAAGCTACACAAACAGAAAACATTCTTCTATCAATCAATAGAAAATTATATTCTCTTTGCCTCAAACTGTTATTACACAATATAACAGAAGGAAATTTTCTAAAGAAAAACCTGTTTTTTTAAGAATAGAGCCCCAACTAATTCTATCAATGCAAAAAGACTATTTAGAGAGAACTTGCTTTCCCACTACAGAAGCGTTTCCTTAATAATCAGTGAGGTTTTTTTTAAGATTATTTTATAATGTCCTAAAAATAAAGCCCAAAATCTCTATTTTATTTTAGGCAAGATAATACAGTCACAAAAGACACCAACTCCGTACCAATGACCTCTTCAATTAAAATTACAAAAAATTACTTCGAGCTAGGTGGGGAAAACATGTGAACTTATTTTTATTTTTTTATATGTTCTAGGTTTCAGTAAGACTAGGTACATCCTCTTTTGAGGATAGACAAGGCCTCTCAGTTAAGGAAAAGGGGTCCAAATGCAGACAGTGTACTCAGAGACAGCCCTTGCTACTGCTTTAGGAGTCCCACAGGAAGACTCAGCTGTGTTATGTATGTGCAAAGGGCCTAGGTCCATCCTATACATGCTCCCTGGTTGGCTGTTCAGTCTCTTTGTGCCCCTATGGACCAGGTTAGTTGATTCTGCAGGTGTTCTTGTGGAGTTCTTGATCCCTCTGGCTTCTGCAATCCTTTCTTTTCCTCTTCAACAGGATTTCTCAAGCTCCACTTAAAGATTGGCCGTGGATCTCTGCATCAGTTTACATCAGTTGCTGGGTGAAGCCTCTCTGATGGCAGTTATGCTAAGCTCCTCTCTACAAATACAGCAGAAGATCATGAACAGTGTCAGGGGTGGTCATGGGTCATGGGTAATGGGTAATGGGTCTCAAGCTGGACCAGGCACTGATTGGCCCTTCTCTTAAATTCTGCTTCATCTTTTATTGCTACGTATCTTGAAGGCAGGACAAATTGTGGGTCAAAGGTTTTGTGCTTGTCATTGGTGTCCCAGTGCTTCTATTGGAAGTATTGCCTGATTACAGGGGATGGCTATTTCAGGCTCCATATAGCTAAGATCACCGTCCTAGTTTCCTGAGTGTTTCTGTTGTCCTGGGGTTCCAGCTTGTCTCTGAAATGTGCACCCCCTATTATATTGTCTGCTCAGTACCCTCTTCCTCCATCTTCCTCCCAATCTAACATCCTGTTCCTAGCACCTCCCCCACCAATATCCTCCCTTCTTCTATCCCCAATGTCTAATCTATTTTACCTTGCAAATAGATTAAAGAGTCCAGACTTGGGACCTCCTTGTTACTTAGTTTCTTTGGGTCTGTCATTTGTGACATGATTATTCTATATTCTATGACAAATATCCATTTATAAGTGAGTACATTACATGTTTGTCGTTCTGGGTTTGGGTTATCTCACTCAGTATAATCTTTTCTATTTCCACCCATTTGCCTTCAAATTTCATGATGTCATTGTTTTTAAAGGCTGAATAATAATCCATTGTGTAAATGTACCACATTTTCTTTATCCATTTTCAGGTGAGGGACATCTAGGTTGTTTCTAGTTGCTAAGAAAGCTTCTATGAACACAGTTGATCAAGTATCCTCACGGTATTGTGGAGATTCTTTTGGTTAGATGCCAGGGAGTGATATATCTGGGTCTTGTGGTAGATCTGTTCTAAAAATTTTTGAGAAACTGCTAAATAGATTTCCAAAGTGGCTGTACAAGTTTGCACTTCCTCCAGTAAGAAGGAATGTTCTCCTTGCTCCACATCCTATCCAGCATGAACTGTTGTTCTAATTTTTGATCTTAACCATTCTGATAGGTGTAAGGTGGAATCTCAGAGTCATTCAGGTCTGCATTTCCATGATGACCAAGGATGTTGAATATTTCTTTAAGTGCATCTTGGTCATTGGATATCCTCTGTTGAGAGTTCTCTGTTTAGATCAGTACCCCATTTTGTGTTTGGGTTATTTGATTTTGTTGATATATAGTTTCTCAAGTCCTTTCTAAATTTTGGATGTCAGCCCTCTGTAAAATGTGGAATTGGTGAAATTTTTTTTTCCATTCTGCATTCTGACATTTTATCCAATTGAAGTTGTCTTTTGCTTGCAGAAACTTTTCAGTTTTATGAAGCCTTTATTAATTGTTGACCTTAGTGCCTGAGATGTTAGCATTCTGTTCAGGAAATTGTCTCCTGTACCAATGCATTTAAGGCTATTCCCCACTTTCTCTGATCAAGTTTAGTGTATTTGGCTGTATGTTGATGTCTTTGATCTACTTGGACTAGAGTTTTATGCAGGATGATAGATATGGTTCTACTTGCATTCTTCTACATGCAGATATCAATTAAACCAGCAACATTTTTGAAGGTGTTTTTCTTTTTCCAATATATAGTTTTAGCTTTGTCAAAAATCAAGTGTGACATTTTAGCTTTTTATGGTAGCCAACCATTGTTGGGGAGACTGTCCTGCTTCAATGGCTGTAAAGGCCTGAATGATCATGGCTGCATTACGCTGTTGTGAGACTCTAATCTTGCATATACACCACAGGCAAACCAAGGAGACCAACACCAGAAGGCCTGCTAAAGCTCCCATGCCCGCCTATTCCTTCAGGGACGGAGATTCCTCCAGAAGTTCTTTTATTGTACAGAATTGTTTTAGCTATCCTGGGTTTTTTGTTTTTCCATATGAAGTTGAATATTGTTCTTCCAAAGTCTTCAAAGAACTGTGTTGGAATTTTGATGGAAATAGTGTTGAGTCTGTGGATTGCTTTTGGTGGGGTGTGCATTTTTACTGTTAATCCTACTGATCCATGAGCATGGAAGATCTTTGAATCTTCTGATATCTTCTTCAGTTTCTTCCTTCCAACACTTAAAGTTTTTGTCATACAGGTCATTCACTTGCTTTCTTAGAGTTAGACCAAAATATTTTATATAATTTGCTGATATTGTAAAGTGTGTTATTTCTTTAAATTTTTTCTCAGCCAATTTATAAAAGAGGGCTATTGATATTTATTTTCTTTCTCAGCTGGTTTTACAAAGGAGGGCTAGTGATATTTTGAAGTTAACTTTGTATCCAGCCACTTTACTAAGGGTGATTATCAGCTGTAGGACTTTACTGACAGATTTTTTGGATGTACTTATATACATACTATCATATTATCTGTGAACAGCATTATGTTGACTTCTTCATTTTCATAGTGTATCCCCTTCATCTCCTTTCATTGTCTTATTGCTCTAGCTAGAACTTCAGGTACTACATTGAATAGATATGGAGAGAGCGGTCGTCTTTGTCTTGTCCCTGATGTTAGTGGACTTGCTTTAAGTCTCTCCATTTAATTTGGTGTTTGGGTTGCTAGGTAGTGTTGTTATAGTCCTCTTTGCATTTCTGATTTTGTTAATATTGATATTTTTCTCTCTGCCTTTTATTTAGTTTGGGTAAGGATTTTCTGCCATCTACTTCTCTTGTGTATGTATGCTTCTTTATATTAAAGCTTTCCCGTGTTTTTGTTAAGTCTCTAGTATGAGATTTCACTAATTTATTTATAGAGGCATTTAGTGCTTTGAACTTTTCTCTGAGCATTGTTTTCATTGTTTCCCTTCTTTAAAGGTATGTATTTCCTCTTTAAAGATTTCTATTATCTTTATAAGATTGGAATTGAGGTCATTTTCATGTGCTTCAAGTTGTATTAGGATATCCAGAGCTTGTTGTAATAGGATAGTTGTGCTCAGGTGGTACCATATAGCCCTTGGCTCTTCCTAATTGTGTATTTACACTGGCCATTAGCCATCTGGGTTTTGTGCTTATTATAGGCTTAGATGCTGACTTCTGTGTTAATCTTTGTTGGATGCATGTTTCCTGAATGTTTTTTGTTGTTGTTTTGGTTTTGTTTTTCCTTTGATTTCTGTTTCCTCTCTGTCTTCTGGCGTGAGTGGGCTGGGGTTCTGGTGACTACCATGTCTTGAGGTCCAGTAGGATGTTTCTCCTGCAGTTTCTGTAGTCTAGCTGGATTCTTGGGCTTTGGGTTTTTGACCTTTCCTTTGGGGCCCCTAGTACTGACATGGCCTGTGGTCCCTAGTGCCAGAGTGGACTCCAGAAAAGCAGGCAAAGTTGTAGGATGGAAAATAGAATCCAGGAGGAAGGGTGCGATTTAAAGCTGTTAGGTGTGTTTTAAGGGGGCTTGGAAGGCAAGGGTTTAGGGCACAGGAGACAGGGTGCGGTTTAATGCTGTTGGGTATGCTTTAGGGGGATTTGGCAGACAGGGTACTGAAGACACAGGGTCTTATCTGGTTGTCTCTGGTGCTGTCAGGCCTCCAGAAATGCAGGATAGTTGTGGGCTGAAAAATTGTGCACAGAGGAAAAGATACAGTTTCTTGCTCTTGGGTGTGATTTGGCCAGCAGGGGCATAAGCTTATTTTTAAATCAATGACAGAACACACCTGCATCAAAGACAGGAACAAGGAAAGACAAAAATTACAGACAGAGAAACAAGAAGCATTTTATTTCTTTTTATTTATGTATTCAGACTAACTCCTCTTTCACCTTCTAATCAATAAACCAGAGCTGATTTACAGCACATTTGGAAAGGCAGACTGGTGTGCCAGCTTCCCAAGAGGCACAATCTATTTTTAAACTAACTATAGAAATCCCTCCAAAAAGGCAAGAACCCTTGATAAGTGTGTTCTAATGAGACATCTTGTTATTTCCTTCAAAATGTGCATTCTGAAGCATTAGCACTGATTGTGGCAATACTAAAAGGCTGGTTCTTTGGAAAATGACTTTGTAAGGAAGAACTTATACAAATGTGACTAGCTCCTTTATGAGAAACTACAGAGAGCTGTTCTACTCTTCTTCTACACAAGGACACAGAGAAAAGGCCTCACCATGCATAAAGAAACAGGGATGCTAACCACACATGAAATCAGCTAGTGTTTTGACTTTGCACTTACCAATCTTCAGAGCTATGATAAATAAATCTATGTTCTTTATAAGCTAATCTGGTATTATTTTTACAGTAGACACAGACCAAAACAGCTCACATTTATGTTTCTATTTTAAAGTCTGATGATGTTATTAAATCTCCTAATTACTGTTTTTTTTTTCTGCATTTCATATCCATTATCATCTTTCCTTCAAGGTTGCCTAAGTAAAACTGAGTCATATTTCTATATACTTACTTTACTTTTGAGATTGTATAAATTCCAAAGATATTGTGACATCCAACAGGTTAATGCCAGGAAGCATCAGAAAACCATCATTGCCAGAATACATTAAAAATTAAATTTGAAGGTAGTGTGCATACAGCCAGCTGTCAATACCCTTCATTAATAGTAATCCAGATAAAACCAAACCTAATTCTTTGTAAACAGCCTTTCGATTTTATGTCAGCCAACATATAATTTTGTTGAGGAGACAAGGTTCCTCTTTATGCACAGTGCATGTTTCTAATGCTGAAAGGAGTGACAGTTCTTCCATCTTCTGTAAGGAAATTGTAGTAGGACGAAACTATATGAGTAGAGGAAGCCTTCAATGATGTTTGATTTTCACAAATTGATGTTGTTTACCTTCTACTCACAACTGTCAGCAGGGTACTCCAAGTAACAGCCCTTAGTCTTATGTGACTGACGTCCCAATACAAAAAGAAATGTAGACACAGAGGATTTTCTATTTCTTTTTAAACCATGTCTTACTGGACTCTTCACATGTGAGAGCTGTTTCTACTGGCTTTCTCTGTCACTATAGAGGAAACACATGATTTATTCCCCTTGACGTTTGATTTCCAAGACATATTAATGTAATAATGAGTCCCTCCTGTAGGCCAGTCACTATCTCCCTATTTGACAAGCTGGCATATAAGTTAGCTTCCTTACCTACAACTAGATTATTAGTTCTAGAGAAAGTTGTCCACAAAGCACACCATCAAGAGAAGACAACAGAAATGTTTTTATGGACTATTGGATTTGAGATTAAAGCGGTATTTGATTTGGACCAAAATTACACATTGGTTGAATTCTTTGACAGTTTTTAATAACTGCATATTGTACTGAGTACAACAGGATGGTAAAAGAAATTCAGGAAGGTGGAGAAGTCAGTTGTCTAAGTTCAGAGGCTTATAACCAAATGACCAAATAAGTCATTTCACTTTGGTGTCTTAATGAACAGTGACATAGTAACTACCATTACTCCTGGTTACCATTCACTTCCCTAGTGAAAGGGAATAGTTATAGTGTCTGCCTCCCAAATCAATTTATTGGCTAACTGTGGAAATAGTATGCTGGGAATAAACTATTTCTAAAATCCATGTCTTTCCTTAGTTTCTGTAGAGAGATATTTGGTATATCACAGACACCCCAGGGCAGACAGCATGCTCTGGAGCTGATGCCCCACACAAATCAGATTCTATTTGTTTGTTTGTTTATTTTGTAGTTTCTTTTACATGAGAGAAATTTTAAAAAGGGACCTTGGATGGGTAAAGGATAGGAGAGGAATTTGAAAGAAGTTGGGGGGCAGGAAAAATATGATTTAAAATATACTGTATAAAATTCTCGAAGAATGGAGTTTCAAAACATAAAATAAAATAAGCAGAAGGCATTTCTACTTGCTCGTTATGACTTTCTAAAAGTCTAATATTTGATTAGCTATTTGCTTATAAAATGTCCCTCAGATATGAGGTCAGACAAACATAAGTCAGCTAACTAATCTCAAATTTCTGCCTCATGTTCTCAAATAAAATCCTTTGAGAACTCCCAAAGGAATCCCAAAGGACTCCCAAAGAAATCAATGTTTTAAAAATGATCAATACTTTTTGTTATATTTCGGATAACATTTAAATTTTTTTTTCTAAATGTCTACTCAAGAGTTAATGTTTATTTTGTGAAGGTGTTTTAGGATCCGAACTGTGACTTACTGTTGTGAATTATTTACTATTTATATAAATAAAAATGTGGCTATGCTGGTATTAAATGTAGTGTGCATTTAAGTTTCCTAGAACTTGTCATAATTCTCTTTAACTGTTGATTCTGGTCAACATCTGCCCCACAGGCCTTCCTAAATTCCCATCAATGCAAATCACTGGGAACCTGGGTTACCATGGCAATGACTGGAAGCCCCCATTGTTTTCCCTCTTCAGTCCTCTCAGCAGTTTTACTTTAGTGGGGTGGGCTAACCAGTAGGGGAGTGGAGACCAGCATACCTTTGCAGAGCTTTGGGTTGGGAATCCTGGCTTGGAACTATTTGGAAGGAAAGGTCTGTTTCCATGGCAACAGGCATAGTTCCTATTGTCTTAGTTTGTCACTCAACACAGCAATGTTTACCTTGGGAGGCCAGGCTGAGAATTTTGAGAAACATTTTGTTGTGGATTCGAGAGATTGGATGGTGGTGCTGCCATGGTTACCGGGGGTTTTTGTCTTAGGGGAAATTTGATGATAAAGTAATCGCTGTAATGCCAATATAAATTGTAAATAACAAGCAGAGGAAACTGTGGTATCTAACTCTCTTCTAGGACAATGCTAACAAAGTTTGGCTCTAGGTATGCCTGTGGTTATCATTGTGGAGTGTGTGAGCTGGAGAGGTAAGAAGAAGTAGCGCAAAACATATTTTTTAAAAGAAACAGAAAGAAAATAAAAATGAGAACATATTTAAGTGAAATTATCCTAGCACAGAAAAAAAAAAAAAAGAACAGCGTAGTTTTTAAACTATGCCTGGAGTTTGAAGAGTTATTATGTGTACATTGAAAGCAGAACAGGGTTGAATACAGGCCAGGCCAAGGAGTGGAGGAGGCAAGAGAGAATGAACATAGGGAGCTAAGTGTCGCTTCCACTATGCTTCTGCAGAGAGATTCCTGCAGCTGGCGACAGGGGACTGTGTATTTCACAAAATTAGAAAAAGGGATTTTTGAACATCTTGCTAGCCAGAAAACAAATATTTCAAGAGATTTGTGTTTAACCTGATTTAACTATCATACAATGTGGACATATATCAAACAATAGACAACTCATGACTATGCACATTTTTTATAATTTTCATTTACCACTGAAATTAAAAAAATTAAATAAAATACAATTAATAAAAATGGCTTAAAGGCAAGTATGAAATAATATTCATATATTTGATGAATTCCTCTTTCAGTCTACATACATGGATCACTGGATTTCAGCGAGGTTCTATAACTTATTGATCAGAATCCGTTACACTCAAATTTCATATATTAAGCCATGATAACTGATAAAACTAACCTCAGAGATGTGCCTTTACTATAAAATTAGGAAGTGGAATTCTTGAATGGGTCTAATGTTCTCATAGGAGAAGAGTGAGAAAGCTTTGATATGCCCATCTTCTTAGCGGAATGTCTCTCTTATGTGAAAACCCACATAAAAGTCACCATTTTGAAAGGAAAACTAATTTACCAACCAACAACTCTATTACACAATTTGTGAGGGGTTTCGAAATCTGTAGTAGAATGGGAAATAGCTTAATTACCCAAGCTGTAATATTTTGTTATAGCAATTGAACAGGCTAAGACAAATTAACAATTGTTTTTGTTTCTTACTGAGATGATACTATCCCATGGTTTTGACAAGAAAACTTCCTAAGTAAAGAAAAAAAGTGGATTTGATTTACTCTTTATTTCTTTTATTCATGGCTCTCAAAGTCAATGCAAAACATTAAAAAAAATCTGGGCACATGGGTCTTCCCTGAGACTGAGAGTCCAACCAAGTACCATGCATGGAGATAACCCAGAACACCTGCAAAGATGTAGCCCATGACTGTTTGCTCCTAATGGGTTCCATAGCAATGGGAACAGGGATTGTCTCTGACATGAACTATGATTAGCCTGCTCTTTGATCACCTCCTCCTGAGTGGGGAGGAGCCTTACCAGGCCACAGAGGAAGACAATGCAGGCACTCCTGATGAGACCTAACAAACTAGGATCAGAAGGAAGGAAAAGAAACCCTCCCCTACCAGTGGACTTGGGGAGGGGCATGAGTAGAGGAGGAGGAGGAAAGGAGGGATTGGGAGGGGAGGAGGGAGAGAACCACAGGGGGGATACAAAGTGAATAAAGTGTAATTAATAAAAAATTAAAAAATAAAAAAAGAATTATGCATAAGGTCACAACCAATATCCTCATCTTTTCTCTAATTTTTTGGTCACCATTTTATCTGTATAGTATTTTTCCAATGCAAACCTCAAAATTGTTGATATTAATTTATATTGTAGCAGATTATTTTAAGACATGAGAAATTGTAATATGAGCATGTAGCAGTAAACAGTGTGTTGATTTTGTGGTTTTTATTTTTATATTTTCCTGATATCAGATTAAACCAAATATATTACTTCCATTATTTCATGAAATAATGTTTTATTAAACATTTTGAATAGGTTGTTACTGTTACCGTTAACTTATTTAAAGTTACACATGGAGTTTTAGTATTAAGTTCTATTACAGGTAATCCTCAGTTTTTAACCCTCTCAAATTAGAATCATATGCATATATGCATACATATTCTCTTAGTGTCCCTGTGCCTTCAGGCCTGTGAAGCATCAAGAAGTTTGCCAAGTGGAAGGGAAGGGGGGAAAGGTTTTAAGAGCCAGAAGATCAGGACGCCCAATATTAAATAGTGTCTTCTAGATAAGACCAAGATGTTACATCCATACAATTTCAGCAACAGGATTTCTAAACAAGGGCCATGTAATGGCAATGCTATTTGACACGCTATTGTGGAGGGGGGGATTTCACATGGTCCAACTCCTGGATGAAGAACCACACGCAAGAAATGGCTTCTGAGAGCTGGAGAGTCACTTTTCTCTAGGGTTTAACCCTTTGGAAGTTTATCCAATCTGAGGTGGTCAGCTTAAACACATGCATACACCAGCAACAATAAATGAACCCAATACAATATGTGTGCATATGTATATAATAAAACTAAGAGGTCATGAACTTTAGAGGGATTGGGAGGGGTATGGGAGAAGCTACATGGGGAGAAGGAAGGAAGGGAAGATGTAAATCAAGTATTCATACATGAAATTCTCAAAAAATTTAAAAGTTGGCTAATTTTTAAATGTCTATAAATAGTAAAAGCATCCTTCTCCCTGTGTGGGTTTTGATGTCTTTTAAGCTTAGCGTGGTAATGATGAATTCTTTCCATCATGGTTAACATTTAATGAACAAATCATCCTATGTATCACCTAGTAACAGGGTTTGAATATAAATTTTATAAATTATTGTATCAGATTATTATTTTGGATATACAAGAAATAAATAAATAAATATATGCCCATATGCCCACAAATTGGACACAAAAAGCCATGGTTAGTGAGACATAAAATAGCACTGAAAAACCTTTAGAAAAAATAAAACTGGTTTTGCTCATATGGCAGGGCAGATTGTTCAACCCACTAAAGCATTAAGTCTGTTCTCACTCTCTAGGGTCTTATTCAACTGGGCATGCTATAAACGGCATCCCTTAACTCCAACACTCAGATTAAGCAGAGTAAACTTACAAAAAAAAAAAAACTAGAATTTTGCTTTTCTTCTATCTAGATTTTTGTTTCGCTGATATACAAATGTTCTATTTTCCTCAAGCTTTATTCCCAGAGTAAATACATTCAGAAATTTGTTGTAAAATGGTAAATACATTTGTAGCCAAAATTTGTACAAGCACAGAGCACTGAGAAAAAAGATTTCCAAGGCAAATAAATAGCATGCATGTGAGTTCCCAGAAAGGGTATGCGTCTGCAAAGACTGATTTATTAGAATAGCAATGATGTGGTGAGATTAGAATGTTGCAGGTGCAGAGTCTAAGTATCTTACCTTGAGCAAGTTTTAGTCCCTTGAGTAGCCATTCCTTATGCATCTCTATGTCAAAACTGAAATTCTGTGACTAGTAGATATGAACTCTGAAATATATTAGCTAACCATCCACAAACCCAAATGCTGAGAATGTCATCAGATAGCACGTGGGGCCTTCTGGGGAGATTCTTGAATCCTTCATGTTTCCACCAATGTAACTGAAAGTGTCTTGACTTATGGTTTTCTTTGTTCTATTACTGTTAAACTTTGTGAAGATGCTTCTACCTCTGGAACACAGATTTTTAGGGAAGCCCATATCTGCTTCTCCAGGCCATGGCAATTGAAATTTGTCTCCACAATAATTTTGTTTTCCTTTGAAGTTGGAGCTGTACTATTCTGCATCAACAAAGCTTTGTAGTTAAATGGAGTGCATGTGTGTTGAAGCAAGGCTCTGCAAATAACCGTGTTCATGTGCATGTATGTTTTATATGGGGAAACAGCTAATGCCGAGTTTCTAGAACTTAATCAGAAGGAGAAACAGAGATTGCTGGAGTGTTACTAAATAAGAAGAATTATAAAGCTCTAAGAAAGCATATAAAAGAATGAATGAACATCAGAAGAACATGGTAAGTCTTATCTGACGATTTTAGTTAGGAGCAAACTTGTAACTTTTACTTACAAGCTTAAGATACTTATGACTAAATTTCATTATTAAGATTCAGGTGTTTATAATGTTTGAGTGTATGGCGTATATATTAAAAGAACAGCATCATATTTTAAATAAGTAGTGCTCAGTGTAAATATTATTCATCAGATGAGGGGATGAGAAGAGAGCCATACGCAAGCATTATGGGCTTGGGCTGAGCCCAGAGCATTTCTAACTAGCTATCTAACTATCTATCTATCCCTAATTAAGGTTTTGGTGTCATTGGGATAACAATTTTCATGGATGAAATTAAGTATTTTTAGAATGAAATAAAAAAAGAAGCAGAAAGAGCAGCATAGGAACCTCTTTACCTCTTCTCCTATACAACACAAATAAAATACATTGCTTTTATTCAGAGATGAGAAACCAGATTCAGAGCATCGGAGCAAGCCAGTCAATGTTGTCCTGCCAGGAGTTGGGAGTAAGAGCTCAAACCCATTTCTTTTTATTGAAACCCATTTTCCTGTTGTATCATATGATTCTGTCAAATTTAGGCTGGAGTGCCCAGACCAACGCTTTAGGAAATTACTTGGGTTCCAGAATATGGATGTGAAATGCACGATACTCTTGTAGGTATCTTGAAACCTCATCTGTTATCCCAGCCACGGGTACATTAGAAGCCAAGGGTAATTTAATAACTGTGCTCAATCAATCCTAAACCATTCTCTCTCGAAAAGCCAGGTACTCTTGTTCCCTGAACATGTCTAATTTTCAAAAATACCTATTTAGAGTAGTTTTTTTATAAACATAATAGAGAGAACTAATAGTAGCTTCTGTTTTGAAATATCTTGCAGGCTAAACAGAATGAATTGACATATTCTACTAAATTAATAGCAACTACGCAAATTATAATAAGGACAAAAACAGAGCAAAGGTACCAACAAAGCAAAGGACAAACAGCCTACCTGTCAGTCACAAAAATCCCAACCAAGTCCCCGTGAAACATCTCAGTAATAAGATACATTTTTCCTGACACAATCATGATTGCTTAAATTCAATAACATGCTTTTAAATTGTGTGTGTGCATGTGCATATGCATATGCGTGTGTGTGTGTGTGTGTGTGTTAGAGAGAGAGAGAGAGAGACAGAGAGACAGAGAGACAGAGAGAGAGAGAGAGAAGGTCAGAGGACAACTCAGTTTTCTTTTCCTTCCATTGTAAGTTCTAAAGCTAGGCTTGTAACATTTCTCCACGGAGCCATCTTGCCAACATTCAACATTCTTTGGTATGATTTATGTGAGATATGTTATCCTTATTTTTCACCACTCCTTTTGTCATATTTTAAGCCAAGAAATTTGAAAATTAACAGGATGTTTGGGGAGGGTCATTATATGTCCTGTTTGCTGTCACTTTACGGCATTACTACTTAGTACACTTGATGTCACATCTTGAGGAATCTTTCTAAGTTAAGGATGTATGTGACTGTCTGCCACACTTCAGAGAGGAAATGTACAAGTGGTTTGTAATGAATGAAGAAGAGGCCAATTAAAAAAAGAGGCACTCAACATGCCAAGTGTATAAGCCAGCACTCCACTTCAAATAAACTACAAGGCCAGCATTTCAGTGATATTTGACAATGCCTAATTCAAAGGAACAGCACTGTGACATTGATACTTCAGCCAATGACACTGTTAGCAATGTGTGAAATACAATAGTTACATGTAGGTAAATATTACTTATAAAGTCATGAAGCAACATTCGTGGAGTATTCTATTATATAGAGAGAGCACCCTTTCGAGTGTACTCATTTGTGAGATAATAAAAATCTAAAAATAATTTATTATTTGGGCATGGGGATAGCTTACTCAGGAAAGTACTTGTCATTGAAGCATGGAGACTTGAGTTCAAATCCCCAACACTCACTTAAAGTATGTAGGTATGGCAAGGCTAGCCTGTTCTACCAGCACTGCAGAGGTGGACATAGAAGGATAATAATAGTCTAATAATCTAATAACCAATAAGCTTCAAATTCAGAGACTGTGTCTCAAAGAATAAGGTAGAAAGCAATTGAGGAAGACAGCTAACACCAACCTTGGGCCTCCATACTTACATACACTACCACTCCCCTGCACAGACATGCACACGAATGCAGACAAGTATTACATCAGCATTAGTAAGCATCGTTTATTTAATATTACTTAGTATCTAATAACAATTAGGAGTCTGAAGAGTTGCTTTATTGGTTAAGAGGACTTACTGATCTTGCAGAGGATAAGATTTAGTTCCCAGCAACCACAAAGCCTGCCTGCAATTCCTGTTGCATGGTATCTGCTGCACTTTTCTGGCTTTTGTGGGCACTGCATGCATGTGGTATGCAGATATACTTGAATGTAAAACAATCAAACACATAAAACATCTTTGTAAAACCTGGAATTCCTATTCAAGATGCAATTATGTATATTTTATACAAATGCCCTTTGAATATATAAATGCCTAGCAAATAGGAATGGCATAAAATATTATAAGTACATGTACAAGACAAGTGGACAATTTATCCAAAAAAAAAAAGAGAGAAAACTGTGCTTTAAAACAGTATTTGTATGACTTTCTCCTTCTGGGATATTTCACTCAGAATGATCTTTTCTAGATCCCACCATTTGCCTGCAAATTTCATGATTTCCTCCTTTTTGATTGCTGAGTAGTATTCCATTGTGTAGAAATACCACAATTTCTGTATCCATTCCTCCGTTGATGGACATCTGTGTTGTTTCCAGGTTCTGGCTATTACAAATAAAGCTGCTATAAACATGGTTGAGCAAGTATCCCTTTTGTGTACTTGAGCAAACTTTGGGTATATGCCTAGCAGTGGTATAGCTGGGTCTTGAGGAAGCACTAGTCCTAATTGTCTGAGAAAGCTCCAGATAGATTTCCAAAGTGGTTGTACCAGTTTACATTCCCACCAGCAGTGGAGGAGGGTTCCCCTTGCTCCACAACCTCTCCAGCATGTGTTGTCACTTGAGTTTTTCATCTTGGCCATTCTGATGGGTGAGGTGAAATCTCAGGGTAGTTTTGATTTGCATTTCCCTGATGGCTAATGAGGTTGAGCATTTCTTTAAGTGTTTCTCTGCCATTCGATATTCCTCTGTCGAGAATTCTCTGTTTAGCTCTGTCCCCCAAATACTCACTTATATAGACCTATAAGATATGATAAACATAATGAAATCTATACACCTAAAAAAGATAATCAAGAGAGCGGACATGGGGTAAGATGATCAATCCTTGTTTAGAAAAACAGATGGGATGTGCATTGAACATATAACAGGAGTCTACTGAGGGCATCTGAAAGACTATAACTAGCAGTGTTTTCAAAGAAGATACAAAGACTCATGACCAAACCTTCGGCAGAGTACAGGGAATCATATGAAAGAAGGGGAGTTAGTCTGATGGGGAAAGGATAGGAGCTCCACAAGGACCAAATATATCTGGGCACAGGGTCTTTTCTGAGACTGACATTCAACCAAGGACCATGTATGGATATAACCTAGAACCTCTGCTTGGATGTAGCCTGTGGTAGCTCAGTAACCAATTGGTTTCCCATAGTGAGGGGAACAAGGACTATTTCTAACAGGAACTCAATGGCTGGCTCTTTGACCTCCCCACCCCACGGGAGGAGCAGTCCTGTTAGTCCACAGAGGAGGGCTTTGCAGCCAGTCCTGAAGATACCTGATAAAACAGGGTCGGATGAATGGGGAGGAGGTCCCCCCCCCCTCAGTGGACTTGGAAAAGGGCAGTGAGGAGATGAGGGAGGGAGGGTGGGATTGGGAGGGAGTGAGGGAGCGGGATACAGCTGGGATACAGAGTTAATAAAATGTAACTGATAAGAAAAAAATAAAATTTAAAAAAACAACAGTATTTGTTGAACAAGCTGCAGCTGTATATAACTAATATCTAATTGCTCATATCAAACACATTATCCATCAGGCAGAACGAAGGTGGGTAATTTGCTATGATCTACTGTTGTGATTTACATATCACTATATAAAAATACACTTAGCTCATGTTAAAGTTATAACAACCCCCAAGAAAGCCTCAGGGCACTCATAATTAATGGAGATTTAACCTAAATTTCCTTTGTGGGTTTTAGAAAATATTCTAAAGTACATTAATCCAAGATAATGTTTAAAAAAAATTGATAGTAAAACAAGAATTTAAACATAAATTCCTCTAGAATGACCATAAAGATTTCAGTCAAGTATGATATTCAACAATACAAAACGAAAAGCAATGGTAATAATTTCAACCATGAAATACATATTATTTCAGTGATGCGTTCTTTGTGCTTACATTAACATTGCAGCCCATCCTAAGTATCGTAATGTTCTGCATCTGATGGTTCTGAACAAAACCTTGCATCTACACTTTCCAGGCACAGAATTTTTATGTATTATGACTATTTGGTGAACTATGTATAACAAGGTGTGTGGGACTTACATTGAATTGGGCACATTAAGTAACCCAGGGAAGGGTTGGAAGATCTGAAGGATGTGTATAGTTCATTTTACTATTTCTGAAACATCTGGCCATCTCCAGACTTGAGTATTTGAAGACGGTATAGGACCAATCCCCGATGGGCACCCAACATGACTGTCTATAAGCACATGAGAATATAATGAACTGTGTGCTATAAGGATGTGCTTTGCTCTCTTGTCTCTAAACAAGTAACTCTACCTGATGTGGTGATAAATTCCATTGCTTTTAAAGTGTGAAGCGGAAAAAAGTCTTCTGATAGCTAAGTGTGTGTTACAGGTACGCTAGAAATTCTCTCAGGTTTATTAGACCTCTGCTTTTCTCTTCACCCGTGTTCTGAGTTAGGATTGCAAACTGCTGTCCATTTGTCCCATGAATTTACACCACTTGTCACCAATGAATGGAAAGCACGTTTCTTCTTCCTATTCGTGTCAAGTTTAGGCATTTGACTTATTTTACCAAGGAAGAGATAGACCAAAGTGATGGTATCTCAATATAATCACACAGTTGACCAGGTACTCATAATCCTGCCCTCTTTTGGCTTTCATGCCCATGTCTAGTACAGAATCCTCCAGTGGCGATGAACTAATATGATTTATTAAAATGATCCACGTGCTAGAGAAAAAGAACGTTACTGATAAATCTCAGAATGTTTGTTAAGCAGGAAAAGCTGACTGTTAACATACTCAAAGCAAGTTTCTCCATGCTAAAGTGATGACTCAGAAGTTAAGAGAGCTTGCTACTCTTGCAGAAGAGCAGAATTATGCCCCTAGGACCCATATTAGGGAGCTTACAGTCACTGTAACTTCAGTTCCATGAGATCTGACACTCTCTTCTTCCAGCATCTGTGAATCTGTGAGCACCAGCATGGTCATGGACATACTAACACACACACACACACACACACACACACACACACACCTTTAATAAAGCATTTTTATATACTACAAATGTGTGACATTTACTTCCCAATGCTTTTTCTCTTATTTACCAGAGATCATTTACAAAGGAGTTCCCGGGCTTACATTTTTATGGTCACAAACAAATTATGCATGTGTGTCTTTTCTGGAGTCTGGGGATTGCCCATGTACACATAACCTATGTTATCTTCAGTGGCACCAACCCCCTCCTTTGGCACAGGCTCTCTTGCACTGGCCTGTAGCTCACCACTTTTCTAGTACTGGTTGGCCACCAGTGTTCACGGGTCCTGTCTCTACCTCCTCAGTGCTGGGACTAAAAGCACGCACCACCATGCCTGTACTTTTCCATGGCCATCTATGGATCCAACTCAGGTCATCATTACTTGCAACGCTAGCACTTTACTGACTGAATTATATCCTCACACAGAACTGACTTTCTTAGGGGAATGAATGTCACCATACATTTGATCACTGTAGTTTGATGTCAATTGAATATTTGACTTAATGAGACTGACCTCACCTACTGTGTTAATGAGACACCTGAAGGTTTTCACATATTCACGTGTGAGAAACCGAATATCATGACACAATTGTACGTACTCACATATTTTTGAGAAAAGTCTAATTTCCACTTTCTTCTTGGCCTTTCCTAAGTTTTCTATCAGTAACCCAAGTGAGATTTCTGTTGGTTACAACATGGAGCTTGATTTAAATTCAAATGACATAAAAGCAGAAAAAATTATCTTCAAGTACAGTTTCCCTTGAACATCAACACTCAACTATTTTCTAATCTGAATAAAAGAATTTATTGCTTAAGAGAACAATTATAAAAGCATATGCAAAATAGACACTTAAATCTTCTATTCGTATAATTTTCTTATGAAAGTGAATATCATTATGCCATAATTATAGTTTATCCAAACCCCAACATGAAATTAACATTTCAAAGATATAATAGAATTATAATATTTTCCTACAGGACATAATATTTTATAAATCAAAGTAAATTTATAAACTCTCAAACCTCACATTTAATTCTAGGTACTATTCTTCAATTTAAACTAAGGTAATGTTTCACTGAAAAAGTTTAATCACACATTTTCACTAAAACTCAACATAAAATAATTTCTGACAATAGAGGGGAAAATTGTTCTGATATCATATTTGAAGTCAAATTCACTGCCTTGTGGAAAGTGTTTGTTCCGTAATCATAGTTTATTAGAGTATTTAACTCAGCAATGTTTGCCCTATTGACTATCAGACACACATGCGCACTAAAATTCATATTCGATGTTAATATTAGACTTCTAATTTCTTCTTTATGATTTGTGTTTTAGAATTGATGCCCTATTTTTTAGCTCTGACTGTAATAATTATCTTATGTACTTGAAAAACCCTGAGTATAACAAAGAGGAAAGAAAGATGAGCCATGTTCCAAACATAAGGAATTTGCTCTTGTAGAACTGCATTGCTCTGTAGAATTTAATTTCTAGAATAATATTATTAAAAGTGTTGTGGGGCCTGTCTTCTCCTTATACTCAAGAATTTCCCATTAAGATAATTAAAAAAAATCTCTCCATGATCTTCCATCATCTTCTACATAAGTGACAAATTCTAACAATGGTGTCTTAGTTCAAGTTGTTACAGCAAATTGCCATACACAGTGCCACTAGACAATGCTGCTAGACAGTACCAATAGACAGTGGCTGAAACAGAATCTTCTTGATACACTTTTGAAATCTAAAGTCAAGATTATGGTGAAAACATGGCAAGGCTCTGGAGAAGGTCCTTTTCTGGTTGACAGATGGCTGCCTCCTTGGATTCTCACAAGACAGACAGCTGGATCTTGTGGTTGCACTATTCCTCATTTTCTGAGAAAGCTCCAGCAAAGTGAAAACAAGCCCTCTAGTTTCTTTGAAAAAGAGCATCAATTTGATTCATGCTGCACCTAGCTCTCTGAGGCTCTACACTCTAAATTTACCATCACAATGGGGCTTAGAACTTCAAACTGCATTTAAAGGAACACATACATTCATTCTGTGGATAATTGCCTTCATAAATTTCATCTTCCCATGATCATACTGTCCCAGGCGTCTCCTTTTGAAGCTCACATTGATCTTAGCACTACCCTTGTTTTTCCTCCAGCCTACAAGACTGATCCAGCTTTAACACCTCTGGAGTGATTATGTCCTCTTCTTAGGATGTTCATTCTATCACACCCTATACACAACACCATCTGTGACACTCAGACACCTACCAATTGATTGTGTCATGGTCTCTGAGATCAAGACTTTTATGCTACTTGCTTGACCCTGAGAATGGCCCGTGTGTTGAAGAATAATACTGTTCTCATAGATTTGTTGCAAGAGGTAAATATATCTAGGTGTAAAAATTCTCTTCCATATTACCAGTCTCATTCTCCTACTATGGTTTCTTAAATAACAGTTCTACCTTTGGATAATTTGTTTGTCGGCTTAAGATGCTTTATTAATTACTGATTATTATTACCATTACAAATTGGTAATATTTTTGCTTATTGCATATGGTTTTATTTTGGCTCCTCACTAGCTGATAACCTTTTCAAAGTCACAGACTTTCACACCAAAGAATTAAAAACAAATGACACAAAATAAATTCTATTAATATAGCATCTACAATATTATCATTATGTACAGATTTTTCACGTATTTATTTACAGATTAGCATCGACTCCTTGAAATGGGAATTATTATCATCTTCCTTTGAAAGATAAGAAACTAAACATTCAGACTGTTAAGCAGCTTTCCCACCCTACAATGCTAATGAGGTATGAAAGGGTGATTTTGAACCCAGGGCCTGTGGCTTCCGTAGGATAACACTGGGAGACTTTAGGCTATTTACAGCTCTGCAGTAGCTGACTAGGCTGAAGAAACTAAGATAAGGAGTTCTCTCACATCAACAGGACCAAGCACCTTCGGATTGCTGCACCTCTGGAAAAAAAAATGCATTTCCTCTGGGACTGAACTTTTTGAGTCAGAAAAATAAATGCAAACCATGGAGGATTAATACTTTTATTTCCCTATCCTGGTGGCAAGGTGCTCTTCTTCAGCCATATGTTTAAGGGCTTTCCTCCTCCTTATCATCATCATCATCATCATCATCATTATCTTCATTGAGAAATCCCCCTATGTACCAGTGATTTTTATTCAGGAAGCAGATAAACTTGCTGGCCAGTGTGCCTTTCTCTTTAATTCTGGCATGTTACTTTCCCCCCTTCAATATTATAATAATACCACCTAAATGTCTACTATTAATAGTGACATATTTGTGGTTTTTATTTTCATTTTTTGCTTTTTGTTTTCTGTTGTTTTTTTTTTTTCGATGACATCAGAATTCTTGAATTCTCCAAATATCCCATTCTCTTACTATCCCATACAAACCACACTTTCATATCACGTATTTCACTGTACTAGGAGTTTCTGGCTGGCTGTGTTATGAAAGTACACAGAGGCAAATTGATAAAGCAAGCCTCCTTACCTTGATTCAGCTCTGCACTAGTTCTGCTCAAATATGTCGTATCGACATGGAAAGTGGGCATCTCCTTTAACATTCAAAACCATTGTTCAGTCTCCTATTGCACACACAGCCTGAAAACTTCACCACCCTCAAAGAAGCCTAGAAAACAACTCCCCAGTAAATAGCTTCCCCATCCCAGATGGGGAACATAAGTTCAAAAGCATGTTAAAAATGTGAAATTCTAAAGCATTTGAGGAGGTGAGACAAACTTTCATTTATTTTACATTTCCTTACACACTTAAAGTACTCTTTCCATAATCCCTTATTCTCCTAACAGGACCATCTGGTAAGGCAACAGTGCTCACTTATGTATATCTTCTGCTAAAGATGAACACGAGCATCTTGGTACCCTGCTGACGTGATGATATCTAGAATCTATTACACTTCGAATAGATTGGTATTCTTTTCCTTTTCAGCAGCTACCTCTTTAAGACCTTATATTTCATCACTCATCATAGCATCGTTACTTTTGGTAACTATGAGTCAGTCTGTTGCTTCCTTCTGGCCAGTCTACCCCTTTAATTGTCTGACTTTACCATCATTTAAACAATTTGCTTATCTGTAGGACTTAGAGTATAGCTGGAACCCTTTCCCATAATGTTCTTCTTAAAATTTTTACATTTATTTATTTTTATTCTCTCTCTCTTGTGAGTGTGTGTGTCTGTGTGTGTGTTTGTGCACATGAATACTCACACACAGCATGATGTGCTTATGGGGGACTGAAATCATTCTGTCAGGCTCTGTGGCAAGGAATTATACCAACTCAGCATCTCACTGTTTCTGTATTGATACATTTAATCTTCCTGTACCATGAGGGTACCATACAGTATGTTCTAGTAATTACTATTCTAAAATTATTAGCGAGAGTTGCCTCAATTAGATTAATGCTTATGTATTTCTTCTGGGTTACTACATCTTTTAGAATTGAATTTGTGAGTTATATTTCTCTCGTTGTGTTTAACACTGGATAATTAGTTGCTTTCCTCTCATCAAAACACTACTTTTAAAATACTTTTCTACTTCTGTATTTTCCCTCTTTTTCATATAACTCTTTGATGACTTGTGTTTCACTGAAGATAATAACAAAGAACTAGCTTTAGATTCATTATCGTCCATTTTCTTTGTTAACTGAAAAATTTATTGCATCGTCTATGCTGACATATTCTTGTATAACAACACCATTTCCTCTAATAACTGGACTAGAATGCTTAGAGCATTAATTTTCAGTCTTTTTTTTAGTTTTTAATAGAAATGCTTGCATTCATTATGTTTAGACACACATTTTTTGATATTAACTTTTAGCCACAAATATTTTATAATTTTCATCATTATTTTCTTATAACCCTTTAAGGCTTTTGAGTTTCTGAAAATGTATTTGGATAATATTCACCTTTAACCCAAGATATTCTCAGGGCCATTCTCTCTTCTTTGTCTACCTTGTGTGCTCTTTTTTTTATTAACTTGACAAAACCATTTTTTTTGTGTGTGTGTCTAAAACACTGTTGGATTCTTCAAGCAGAGTTTGCTGGACTTACCAGGGTTTACACTCCTGTGGAGGATTCTCTTATGACCTAAATCCAGTCTACCATATGATGCAGCCAAACACACCAGGATATAGATACCAAGAACTCCACATCCTTATTCTAGAGATACCGGTTTATAAGTGCTCATGGCTGCTCTACTCACAATTAGGAATTAAAAACAGCATAGATGTTTACAAACTGATGATTGGATAAAGAAAATTTGCTATACTTACACAATTTATTCAACAGTTTAAAAAATGTAACTTTGCAGGAAAATGAATATAGCTGAAAACAGTCAATCTGGGTGACACAATCCAGGCCCAGGAAGACAAATATCACCAATTGTTTCTCATCTGCTGATGTTAGATTTGAATCTTCAGATATGAGAGTTTGAACTGGAATGCTTGTGGTGGTCAGGAAATTACTAAAAGCCAGTTTAGAGTGATTTTCAAAGGAGGGGAGATAGAATGCATTGCTGTCAAAGGGAATAATGAAAACACTTTGTTCTTAGTCAACACTTCAAGTTGCTTGTGCATGTGTGTGTGTGTTCGACAGTCAACAATGTAGTTATTCAACAAGCAAATGCTTAGTAGTTACTATGTACAATGTACTCTGCTCATTGTTAGAAATAAAGTGAAAATCAGAAATATGAAGTCCCTGCTCCCAATGAATGCTAGCCTAGAAGGGAATCCAAATATGACTACATAACTACACATGTGAACACAGAATCTCTACAAGGGCAAAAGCCACAAAGGAGAGGAATAGGCAATATACAAGAGTGGATTTGCCAAGATAACAAAGAAAATTTCTCTGGAAAGGACCTAAAGCAGGAAATTCATTAACCAAGGTAAGGAAAGTGGGATGCCTTGAAGGTAGAAGGAAAATAACATCCTGAATCCCATGGACCTACATGACGAGGTCAAAGAACAGGAGCGAACTGAGAGCAACAGGGTGAGGACCAACACGATGTGAAATGCCAGAGAGATGGCAGAAGTCTTTCAGACTCGTTCTGCCTCTAAGCAAACACAGCAAAAAGCCTGGGAAGGCTTTAAAGGAGAGAGCAAACCGGTAGGGCAGTGTGACAGATACCAATTACATATAGCTATTTAAATGCATTGTAAAATTTAATTTTTCATCACACTAACCACATTACAAGAGCTGAACAGACACCTGTGGTTACTAACTACTCTCAGATGCAAAAAAATACAAAATATCCATTGCCACAAAACATTCTATTGTCAGAACTCCTCCCAGGGTGATTTCAGGACCCTACCATAAAGACCCCCTGAGGGCTAGATATAAACACACTCTGTGGTCCAAAATTGTTCTTAGGCAGCTTGTATGCATGTTGATGCTTCAGAACCATAGTTCTAGAAGGTAACTGGCCATTAAATAGAATCTTACTGATAATTCACTACTTTGAGTGGGGTGACAAGCATTATTAAATGGCCATACCAAGAATAATGACTGAAGTAATGCCAATACTGCAGAGTAAAATACCAATTTGGACATCAGCTTTATGAGAACTGAAGTCCCTTTGAAAACTGTGAAATACACACAGCACCTGCTTCATATGAAATGCTTTGTATTGGAAAGGGGGAAAAAGGGATAGCTTTTACAATTCTTTCCAAAAACTATTTTCAGGAGTGTCCCTGCTGCTGGGCTGTTCCATTCATTCCCTGCGTTATCTCTCTCTAATGTCTTGTTGTTGTGAGTAGGATTGCTACATTTCACACCAATAGAATTCAGGCTGTGTTACACAAAGCTTAGGGTTTTTTTTGTTTTGTTTTGTTTTGTTTTTAGGGCTCCCTGAAGAACACTACAATATGTGAAATCTTATTCGTTAGATTATTTTTTAAAAATAACTAATGAACTCATTAGTTTCCTGAAATTGTATCTCTGTTTTTTTGTTTGTTTGCTTTATGTTTTTGGATTATGGTAGCCTGTTTATTTTTACCCTTACTATTATCACACAAATAAATCTACTTGTTTTTCTTATCCATTTCAGAAATATCCTCCCATCCTCCACCCTGATTACACAGTTTCTTGGCATGACAAAACACCCGACAAAGCCCACACAAATTCCAGACTTGGGTAAACAAAGCATTACAACAGCACACCAGGATAACATCATTCCTAAAACGCTAGAACCTGTGGAGCTTTAATGCTGAACTTAACAATAGTACCATAACAAACCTTTATAATGTAACAAGCACAACAACCTATTATGAACATTTATTATGCATTATGGATGAAATGTTGGCAGCTACCTCCCACCCCTACACAGTTCTATCACAGTTCTAAAAAGGAAAAGCTAAGACACTGACTTTATTATTATTATTATTATTATTAATTACATTTCATTCACTTTGATTCCCAGATATAGCCGCCTCCCTCATCTCCTCCCAGACCCATCTTCCCTCTCTATGTCCCTTCCCTAATCCACTTTTTTAAAAGGATAAAAAACTCACAAGAGTTAAGTAACCTCCTAAGGTCACAGCAATCACTCTAAGGCCATCTCATCTTTACTTCTAATAAGCAGAAAGAAACAATGAAGAGTTTTCCAAATACATAACAATAGCAGCCAAAGGGCCATCCCAAGAAGTTACAGGCAAATGTGGCTTAGATGTTTCTACAGGGGTATTAATCTTTTTCCTGTATTTAAAAAGACGCTATGGTCTCTCGGGATATGAATTTGGTTATTTGCACTAAACAGATGTATCTGAGGCTATTTCCTGTTTCTGACCTGAGATATCTTACTCATTTGTATTTATGTTGTGCCAAAAAAAGAAGAAAAAAAATGCCATCTAAACTCATATGAACTTTAAAAGACAAGTACTGCCTGGATAAGAAAACTGATTTCTACTCCATTTGTGTATTGGTTTTGTATGAATCTGGTATGGTCATTGTATACCTTAGGACAAAGGGCTTCTTTATGGGAAAAGGGGATAGTTTAATATTTTTCTGTATATTCTCAAAGATAACATTATCAAAAAAAATCTCATCAACTCAATTTGACAAAAGAATCTTGTGATCATTTCAGGTTTAGGTCTTATCATATGATTAACAGCACTTTTCATTCCTAAGGTTAAAAGAAAGGAAGGGCAGAAGAAGAAAAGAAAGGATAGACAGGAAAGCAGAGCTATTTTATCAGAGTAAATTAATACTTTGGAAACATGTTAGTTGATAAAATCTGTCCTGAGTGAAAAAGTCAAGTATCAGTTTTATTTGTCAGCATCCATCCAACGAGAAGTGACAGAAACTCACCTCAAAATATATAAAACATACAACAACCAAAAAAAAAAAAAGTTTATTGATTCCCACAAATTAAAAGTTCAAAGACAGATGCAGTTTGAGGCAAAGGTGCCTGTCAGTCACTCCAAGGAGACATGCTTTCAACTTCTAAAAAGTTATTCTGAAATTAAATTGCATTGGCAGAAAGTAGGTCTTGGGCTCATATTTGAATGAATCCTAAGACCAAGAGAAGATGTACCTATACTTTGAACTAGAGTGTAGAGTGGACCCAATCTTAGCCACCTAGAAACCACACAAAATTACCAGAAAAAAGGGGGCAGGTGAATATTTAGAAAACAGAAATAAAAGTCACACACCTCATCACATACAATATTAATAGTACTGAAATAATCTAAGTTGTAGAGTAGTTTTGCTTGTCTTACTAAGGGTAATAAATAATACCAGTAAATCAGTGAACAGTCTACATGCCAGAGTCTAAATACTTTAACTCCATTTTCTATTTTATTGACCATGAATATGAAGAACTCGAGGCTCAGACAAGTCACACTATTTGCTGCAAGCACATTAACTAGTAAGAGACAGAGCTGGGACACACAGAAACCATATAGAATTCTTAACAAGTGTGCATACTGTTTCAACTATTGTACTTCTTTCCACAAGGACTCACATGAGACTGGTTTACAAAGAGAACAGGAAAAGAGAAACTACAAGTACATACCTGGGCAGTGTGGTTATATCATTTCTATTCTTCCCCTTCCAATTCTTGCTCGTTCCCCCTACTCTCTCCCAAATTCATGACCTCCTCATACTTAGTATTGTTACACACATGCACAAACACACGCGTATACACATGTGCCAATATGTAAATAAGGCTGATTAAGCTAGTTATTGCTGCACTTAGGTGTAGACTTTTAGGGTTGTATAGTAGTTTGAGGTTGTACCCGAGAAATATTGATTATCCCAGTCTCAGCAGACATTAAATACCTCTAGTCCTTTAATTAGGGTTGAGATAATGTGAGGTATTATCTATTCCTGTTGAAAGTTTAACAGGTACTGTTACTATAAAGGCATTGTTTAGGCAACCATTTTGCTGAAATTTCATGGTTGCAGTTTGCCTATCATATACAGAAGACACAATCTCTCAGCAAATGTCTTGGTCCTCTGGCTGTTACAATCTATCTTTACCTCTTCTACAATGTTCCTTGAACCTTAGGTGTATGGGTCATTTGCTGTATCAATTGGCACTGAGCATCCACAACCAGTTCCCTGTACTTGACCTTCTAGGCACTAGGACAGTATTAAGTAATACTTGAAATTTGGAATTTCTATGCTGATAGCCAACAACCTGCAGATCTTTAACTTAAAGTGACCACAATGCTATGTCCCAAGATAATTCACCTTTCTCTATGAGTTGGCCATCAGTGTCTAAGAGGAAAACTGCAGCCTTTGGCCTCTTTGACCACTCTCAATGACACACAGTCATTCATACCCATTATCTTACATATTTTCTGCTGGTTACTCTCATAGTTCTGTTAAGGTAATAAATAGCTTTGGCCTAAGCTTGTTTCTATATTTAAGAGAAGTTTTTTTAAAAAATCGGGTACAGTGGCACATTATGCTTATAATCCCAGCACTCAGCGGAGGTCGGGGGCAGAGGCAGGCAGACATCTGTGAGTTTGAGGCTAGCCTGGTCTACAAAATAAGTAGAGGAGAGCCAAGCTACAGAGAGAAACCCTGTCTCTAAACACAAAAATAAAAACAAAAAAGATTTGTCTACAGTTTCTCTTTGTATAGTAAACTGTATCTTCTTCCCTTGTTTTCTGCTTCCGATGTCTATCACATTTGCCCTTCTGAATGAGGATTGAGCATCTCCCTAGGTCTTCCTTGTTGTTTAGCTTCTTTAGGACTATAGATTTTAGTATAGGTGGCCTTTGAAAGACTCTACTGATCGAAGTATCAAAGTTGAGGCTGAGACTCATAGCCAAACTTTGGGCAGAGTACATGGAATTTCATGAAAGAAGGGGAAGCTAAGAAGACCTGGAGGAGACAGGAGCTCCAAAAGGAGACCAACAAAGCCCACCCCCCCCAAAAAAAAAGAAAAAAAAATTAAAAAAAAAATGGGCCCTGAGGGCCCTGCAGAGACTGATACTCCAACCAAGGACCATGCATGGAGAGGACCTAAAACCCCTGCTCAGATATTGTCCACAGATTCAGTCTCCAAATGGGCTCCGTAGTAAGGGAGCAGGTGTTGTCTATGAAATGATCAGGCAGGCTCTCTGATCACCTCCCCCTGTGGGGTGCAGCCTTGCCAGGCCACAGAGGAAGACAATGGAGCCAGTGCTGAGGAGACCTGGTAGGCTAGGGTCGATAGAGGGGAAGGAGAATCTCCCCTAGCAGTGGACTAGGGGAGGGGCATAGGAAGAGAAGACGGAGGGAGGAATTGGGAGGAAACAAGGGAGGGGGCCACAGCCGAGATACAAAATGAATGCATTGTAATAAATAATAAATTAAAAATTAAAAAAATTAAACTGCTTCCTGAAATTAAACTTGGTTAGTAAAAAAGCTTTAAGCAGTTATATTAATGCTGTCATTGCTGAGAACAAATGCTCACGGTAATAACATAAAGGAAGGATTTATTTGGCTCACACTCACAGTGTTCAGCCCATGTTTGCTTGGCCCCTTGCAAGGCTGTATATAGTAGAAGAGGCTTTTCACCTTATGGTGGACAAGAAGCTGAGAGCAAAGAATGGATTGGGAAACAAGTAAAAGTTTCAAAGCCATGATCCTGTGGCCAAGTTCCTCCAGCAAGGGCTCACCTTCCAACGTCCCAGCCTCCCAAAATACCACCGAGTAACACTCTGGATACTTAATCGTCAGAAAGATTTTTTAAAGTTTACCTTTTAGATTTTTTTTAAAAAACTACAGTTAAAAACTTGGAACAGTCACTCAACAAGTAAAAAAAAATCTTCATTGTGTAGCCCTTTGCAGAAATATATCAGCCCCTGTTCTACAGTGATGCATTTTCATCGAAAATATGACATTTCAAAAATAAATTATAAAAACCTGGAATTATTAGTATTTACAATTGTGTGTTTATCAAAATAGCTGTTCCAGTGCAGTGGAGATTTGACCTACAAGGCAGGAATGTCCTCTCCTGCTTCTACTTCAGACCTTCTACTTCTCTAGATTTCATGTCTGTTTGTCCTTCTAAAACAAAGAATAAAGTCCCTGAGAACTTTTTATTAGCATTTTTCCGAACACTGTCAACTGGGAGCTGATATAACCTTCTTTATCCTTGACAAAATTTCTTTAAAGCTTTTTAAACTTTAACCCCTTTCTTATCACTTGTGTTTCATGTGTTTCTACCAACCATGGCTTGTTTCCTTCACACTAAATAACATACAAGTTAGGCATGTTCTACTTTTAGTTATTGCACCACTTGAGGAATGAAGGACTTTGCACACTCATGTGTTCTTTCGAGGATTGTCTAGGTACTCAGTATTTATATCTCTTTATTTCAGGTCATTCTAATCTGTCCATTTATTTAAGCAGTTTTGGCTTGGGGTTGACCCACTAAATAAGAAAGAATTTCCTTTTCAATAAAGCATAATATTTTCCCCTGGCTCTGAATTAAATTCTAGGGATAACATTATCATACTTTAAACAGAGATAGACTACTCTAATCTAACCTGATTAGATGAGGACAGGAATTTTTTATTATTATAATTATTATTATTATTATTATTATTATTATTCCCTTTACATAGTAGGCCTTCCCTCCTCTCTTCCTGGCCCCACCCTCCCTTTCTTTTCCCTCTATTACCCCTCTGCTAGTCCTCAGATAAGGAGAGCCACACACACACACACACACACACACACACACACACCACCCCAAACCCACATCAGCATATCAAGTACCATCAGGACAGATAGCATCTTCTTCCCCTGTGGCCTGGCAGGTTCCTTCACCAGTGGAAAGTGATCAAAAAGCAGGCAACAGAGAACATGTAAGAGATAGTCTCTCTTGCTTTTCAAGAGGACAGGATGGCTAAGCTATCCATTGGCTATGAATGAGTAAGGGGCCTAGGTCCTTGGTTGGTGCATCAGTCTCCGTGAGATGCCCTGGGCCCTGGTTAGATAGCTCTGTTGGCCTGCTTGTGGAGCATCTATCTCTTCTGGGTCCTTCTGTTTTTATCCCTGTTCTTCGCCAAGACTCCCTGTGTTCTGCAGAAAGTCTGAGTCTCAGCATCTGTTTGGATCCACTGCTGGGTGGAGCCTCTCAGAGGACAGCTATACTAGGCTCCTGTCTGAAAGCATAGTGTCAGGGGTTGACTGTCTCCCATGGTTTGGGCCAGGCATTCCCTCAATCTCTGCTCTATCTTTATCCCTGCACATCTAGCAGTCAAGGTAAATTTTGGGTCAAATTCTGTGGGTGGATTGGTGTCCCCCACCTCCACTAAGAGTTCTCACTAGTTAGAGGGCAGCCTTTTTAGTCTCCATGACCTCTGCTACTAGGAGTCTCAGCTAGAGTCATCCGCATATCCTCCAAGGAGCCTACCCTGCCTAGGTCTCCAGCTTGTCTCAGAAATGATGTTCCCACCTACTATTTCTAGTCTCTGTACAAGCCCTATGTCTTCCCGCCCACTTGCCCCACATCTGAGCTCCACTGGACAAGAATATTTTGATTGCAGAATTTAACCTCTGGACTTCACAAGGAATACTGATCAAATTTCCATCAATTACTTGCTGGCATGTCAGACAAAGATCTCTGATGATATGTAAATTTCTCCAGGATATTACAACTGTGCTGTTTAAGTAAAATGCACATGTTTTATGTTATCATGTTTCACTCTCTCTTTTGTTTTTTTTTCATGGTTAAGTGGAAGGTTTTTTTTTTGTTTTGTTTTTTGTTTTTTTTTTGTTTGTTTTTATAGATGTGCGAGAATAGTCAGAGGCATCTGAAAGAGTCCAGTAGACTGACTAGCAGATTGTACCTAGGCATGAATGAAATAGAAAAAGAAAAGTGAGTAAAAGAAAGAGAGAAAGAGAGAGAGGTGTAAGGGTGGAGAGAGAGGAAAATGAAGAGGGAGAGAGAGAGAAATAGCAGGGTTATAAGGAGATATAGTGGCTGCAGAGGAGGAAACCCCATGAGCTGGAGAGAATTTTGAGTTTAGTGTAGGGGAGGAAGTGAGAAGGGCTAGGGTGCTAGAATGAGCTTTGTAATGTATAACAGGTACTTGTTTTTTACTATATTTTTTCAATTTTTTTTATTCTTTTTTATTTTAATTCTTTATTAATTACACTTTATTCACTTTGTATCCCCCCTGTGGTTCCCTCCCTCCTCCTGTCCCAATTCTTCTCTTCCTCCACCTTCTGCATGCATGCCCCTCCCCAAGTCCACTGATAGGGGAGGTCTTCTTTTCCTTCCTTCTGATCCTAGTCAATTAGGTCTCATCAGGAGTGGCTGCATTGTCTTCTTCCGTGGCCTGGTAATGCTTCTTCCCCCTCAGGGGGAGATGATAAAAGAGCAGGCCAATCAGTTCATGTCAGAGACAGGGGTTCCTTTTTCAATGGCACCCACTTGGATAGTGAATGGCCATGGGCTACATCTGTGTAGGGGTCTTAGGTTATCTCCATGCATAGTCCTTGGTTAGAGTATCAGTCTCAGGAAAGACCCCTGTACTCAGATTTTTTGGTTCTGTTACTCTCCTTGTGGAGTTCCTGTCCTCTCCAGATCTTACTGTTTCCTACTTCTTTCATAAGATTCCCTGCACTCTGCCCAAAGGTTACCCATAAGTCTCAGCATCTGCTTTGATAGTCTGCAGGGCAGAGCCTTTCAGAAGTCCTCTGTGTCAGGCTCCTGATTTGTTCCCTCTTTTCTCCTTCTTCTGATGTCCATCCTCTTTGCCTTTCTGGATAGGAATTGAGCATTTTAGCAAGAGTTCTCTCTCTAGATTAGTTTCTTTAGGCGTACAGAATTTGGTAAGTTTATCCTATATTATATATCTATATGAGTGAGTATATACCATATGTGTCTTTCTGCTTCTGGAATAGCTCACTCAGGATGATCTTTTCCAGATCTCACCATTTATCTGTAAATTTCATGATTTCCTTGTTTTTTATTGCTGAGTAATATTCCATTGTGTAGATGTACCACAATTTCTGTATCCATTCCTCCACTGAGGGGCATCTGGGCTGTTTCTAGCTTCTTTCTATTAGAAATAAGGCTGCTACAAACATGGTTGAGCAAATGTCCTTTTTGTGTACTTGAGCATCTTTTGGATATATGCCCAGGAGTGGTATGGCTGGATCTTGAGGAAGCGCTATTCCTAGTTGTCTGAGAAAGCGCCAGATTGATTTCCAGAGTGGTTGTACAAGTTTCCATTTCCACCAGCAGTGGAGGAGGGTTCGTTCCCCTTTCTCCACAACCTCTCCAGCATGTGTTGTCACTTGAGTTTTTCATCTTGGCCATTCTGATGGGTTTAAGGTGAAATTTCAGGGTCATTGGCACAGGAGACAACTTCCTGAACAGAACACCAACAGCACAGGCTCTAAGAGCAACAATCAATAAATGGGACCTCATGAAACTGAAAAAGCTTCTGTAAAGCAAAGGACACTGTCGTCAGAACAAAATGACTGCCTACAGATTGGCAAAGGATCTTCACCAACCCTATATCTAACAGAGGGCTAATATTCAGTATATATAAAGTTAAACAGCAATAAATCAAGTAAGCCAATTAAAAATGGAGTACAGAGCTAAACAGAAAATTCTAAATAGAGGAATATCGAATGGCAGAGATACACTTAAAGAAATGTTCAACGTCCTTAGCCATAAGGGAAATGCAAATCAAAACAACCCTAAGATTTCACCTTACATGTGGAGAGCCGAGGTTCACACGCCATTACAAGATGGCGCCAGCATCCAGTCTCTGTACTGGTAACAACCTCTAAGAGCAAATGTGCGGGTTGCAAAAGCACGCCAAGCCACTGCCCCACCCCGGGCAGTCAGACGGGTAATGAGTAAGCAGCCAATCAGGGTATGACACGTCACTCCACTTCACTTAAGTGCGATCAGGGCTTATTTAAGCAGCACCACTTTGGGGCCTGGGGCCTCCTCCTTTCATTGCATGATAATAAAGCCTGCTCCAGAAGGATCCTGTTTTGTCCATGTGCGTTCTTGTTGGCTAGATGGTTACGTGGGTCGCAACATCTGGTGCCGAAAACCTGGGACGCCGGGAGCCTGCCATCGCCGGGTGCCGAGGAGACCCTTCATTCGCGGGGAGGATTCAGAACTGCAGCATTTGGGTGAGTTTTGAGAGGCATGTTTGGCCTTGACTTATCCCATCTTTCACCCCAGCCAGCTGGAGCGCTTATTGCCTTCCCTGTTGCGATTGTAGCCTTTGTCCTTTTTCTTTTGGTTATTAAGGCTGGTCAGGGAGTGTTGGAGGAGGTACAGGACAGCATGTCAGAAACAGAACGTGATAAAAGATTAGGGGCCCCAATGGGTAAAAATAAAGATGTCTCTAAGAAAAAAGGCCCTTCTGTGGACTTTAAGGCCGCAGAAGCGAAAGATAAGGGAAAGGACTCCCTGGGAGAGAAACACAGAGGAGATAAGGAAAAATTTAAAAAGGAGCCTCTCTATCCGATAAAAAAACTAGAGGCTTTAGAAATTGACAATTCTGAGTAGGAGGAGTTAAGCCCCTCCAAGGAGTCAGACTTAGAGGAAGAAGCAGCCCGCTATGAGGGAGAACGATACCACCCGGATGGGCAGCCATCACTGTTGTATCGAAAGCAGAGTGGTATAAGGAACAGGAACAACACACTTTCTCAGCTGGCTGCTCCCGTTGTACCTAGTACTTCTCCACCCTACACCGGGAGGCACTGTCCTGATTCCTTCTTGTCAACAAAAGATAGACACAAAATTTTTCAGACTTT
>REGO01000038.1:304703-335987 GCA_010120015.1 Rhombomys opimus
GCCATTACAAGATGGCGCCAGCATCCAGTCTCTGTACTGGTAACAACCTCTAAGAGCACATGTGCGGGTTGCAAAAGCGCGCCAAGCCACTGCCCCACCCCGGTTGGTCAGACGGGTAGTGAGTAAGCAGCCAATCAGGGTATGACACGTCACTCCACGTCACTTAAGTGCGATCAGGGCTTATTTAAGCAGCACCACTTTGGGGCCTGGGGCCTCCTCCTTTCGTTGCATGATAATAAAGCCTGCTGCAGAAGGATCCTGTTTTGTCCATGTGCGTTCTTGCTGGCGAGGTGGTTACACGGGTCGAAACACTTACACCCATCAGAATAGCTAAGATAAAAAACTCAAGTGACAACACATGCTGGAGAGGTTGTGGAGAAAGGGGAACCCTCCTCCACTGCTGGTGGGAATGTAAACTTGTATATTTTATTTTTAATTATTACATTTTACTCACTTTGTATCCCAGCTGTAGCCCCCTCCCTTATCTCCTCCCAATCCCACTCTCCCTCCCTCATCTCCCCCTGTACCCCTCCCCTAGTCTGCTGATAGGGGAGTTCCTCCTTCCATGCTATCTGACCCTAACTTATCAGGTCAAACCTTACTTTTTTTTATTATTTTTACAAATTCCATACTAAAAACATGAATTTGAAAATCTACAATAAATGCTAAACTACAGACAAAATAAATGTACAGCTTGAGTCTTCCTAAATTTGGGGTTTAAAAGCAGCTAGAAAGTCCAAATGAACAGTAAATGGTAGCAAAAGTCAGAAATAAGAAAAATTGGAAAGGAAATCAGGATGGTGATATGGGTAGGATAGTCTCTACTGTTTTGTGTAGTGATAAAGACCCAACATTCAAACTATTTTCCCCTGACTTTCACCTCTGCCAGGTGGTATAATGATAAGTACATTAATATTTACTTTCAATATTGGTCTTATTACCAATTATCTTTAATACGTATCTAATCAGAAACTCTCAACTACCTTGTTGAGTTACTGATTGCTTCCCCTTTCTGGAACAACAGGTGAGGTCAAGAGTAGATAAATATCTAAGCCATTAGCCAGCAGTCATAAACACCACAAAAATGTAGTAAACACATGTGTGCTTGATTCAAGTTGTTTCACTTATGTAAATTTCAGTTTCCTCAACTGCACAGTAGAATAATAATATCGATTGTAGATGTAAATAATGAAAAGTCACAATCACCATAAAATTCAGTATGAAAGTTGTCCATGAAGTAACATAATATTATAAACATCCAATAAATATTAGCAGCCTTGTTTCCAAAACACATTTTATTTGTTTGTTTACTATATTTGCATTTATAAACACTAGTAAGACTGAAGCTATTTTCCAAAGAAAAAAATAATACAACAGAATATCTATGAACTGAAAAGAATTTGAGCTTTCTTAATCCTATGTGGTCCATACTTAAATATCAAAGTTCCAAAGAAAAAAAAATGTTTCAAATCACATAGATAGTGAATTAATCCATCCTGCTGCTCAGGTCATTCATTTATTACAAAGCAAATATTCACACTAAAGTTATTAGGCAGCTCAGTATGACATAATTGACTGTCAGCAACAATCTGACACTATAGTAGTTTCTTAAGAATAAATACTAGATATTAATTAAGTAGGAAATTAGTAATCTAGTTAAATTATTACCTCTTTTATAGTATATTTATGTCTTAATTTAAAAACTTTTTATGTTAAGCACACTTTTTAATAGTGCAGTTATACAGGTTGACATAGTTCTTTAAAAGCAGAGAGGGCTCTAACAGATTTGCAGAAATCTTCAGCCCCAAGGAAAGGTAGGATCTGGAAGACAATGTAGAGGCCATTGTCTGTAGACAAAAAAAGCGCATAAATGAGATACTCAGTAAGAACACATGGTAATATTTTTTTACCAGATAATGTTTAAAAAAGTTGAGTGGTGCATATGGAAGAGAAGAGCAAAGAGATTCCCTATCATGAAAAACTTAAGACTTATTCTGGATATAGGGGAAGTCTATTAGGAAAAAAAAAAAAAAAACAGACAAAAGCGTAAAGAATCTGTACTTTTCTGATCATGGAAATGAAAACTAGGCATAACTCCCTTGGGTCTTGCCTCTCCTTTCTCTTCCACTTTACCCCAAGCACAATTCCACAACATCTTTTCTCATTTATGATGCACTTGCTTTTGTTAACTCTTTTGTTAACAAAAGAGTCACACTCTCCCCCACATTATTGTATGCTGAAGTCCTTTTCACTGCTTTATAAGAATGTAGTGCAAATGTTGCCATTAAAATGATGAAATGAAAATAGCTGGATCCACCCTTTATACAAATTTCTCTTTTCAGATACATTTATGGGCAAAATTTCCAGGCCAGAATTTTGTAAACATTCACCTTTAATTGTCAAAGTGCTTAGGTCACCCAGGTTTCAAAGAAACAGAATGGAAACTATTGAGAATACAGGGCCTCTTGGGAATAGACTTAATCCAAATGGTATTAAGAGATCAAGATCCAGCCATACCACTCCTAGGCATATATCCAAAAGAGGCTCAAGTACAAAATAAGGACATTTGCTCAACCATGTTTGTAGCAGCTTTATTTGTAATAGCCAGAAGCTGGAAACAGCCCAGATGCCCTCAACTGAAGAATGGATGCAGAAATTGTGGTACATTTACACAATGGAATATTACTCTGCAATGAAAAATAAGGAAATCATGAAATTTGCAGGTAAATGGTGGGGCCTGGAAAGGATCATCCTGAGTGAGCTGTCCCTGAAGCAGAAAGACACACATGGTATATACTCACTCATATAGACATGTAATATAGGATAAACCTACTAAAATATGTACATCTAAAGAAACTAATCATGAGAGAGGACCCTAACTAAAATGCTCAATCCCCATCCTGAAGGGCAAAGAGGAAGGACATCAGAAGAAGAAGAAAACAGGAAACAAGTTAGAAACCCACCACAGAGGGCCTCTGAAAGGCTCTGTCCTGCAGACTATCAAAGCAGATGCTGAGACTTATGGCCAACTGTTGGGCAGTGTGCATGGAATCTTATGTAAGAAGTGGAAAATAGTAAGATCTGGAGAGGACAGGAACTCCACAAGGAGAGCAACAGAACCAGAAATTTGAACACAGGGGTCTTCCCAGAGACTCATACTCCAACCAAGTATCATGCATGGAGATAACCTAGAACCTCTTCACAGATGTAGCCCATGACGGTTAAGTGTCCAAGTGGATTACATAGTAATGGGAAGAGGGACTGCCTCTGACATAATCTGATTGGTCTGCTCTTTGATCACCTCCCCCTGAGCGGGTGCAGCCTTACCAGGCCACAGAAGATGACAATGCAGCCACTCCTGATGATATCTGATAGACTAAGATCAGAAGGAAGGAGAGGAGGTCTTCCCCTATCAGTGGACTTGGAGAGGGGCATGAGTGAAAAAAGGGGTGGGAGGGTGGAATTGGGAGGGGAGGAGAGAGGGGCTTATGGGGGGATATGAAGTGAATAAAGTGTAATAAAAAAAAGAGAGATGGACATGAGCCATTTGTGGCCATTGTTGGTATGCCATGATGTGAATCTGAAATGTCTCTTATACTTTCATGTGTAAAAATTTAGCCTTCAGCTGGGGAGAATGTTCCAGAAGATGAGAGAAACTTCAAAGAGACTAAAGAAAGCACATTCATGCAATCTCTCTCTCTCTCTCTCTCTCTCTCTCTCTCTTTTCTCTCTCTCTCTTTCTCTAACAGTTCCATCCTACTGCAATATTATTGTTCTGTCTCTTCTCAGGCAAAGAAGTAATGAGTCAGTCAACCATTGACCTCACATGTCTGAAACCACAATTCAGAATGACTATTGTCTTTTTTTCTGAGGTGTACATCAAATTTTCTGCCACAGTAACATGTATTCTACCCAAAATACTGCCATTTTTATTTATACAACTAAAGTACTATTCTCCAGCCTAAGTAAGTGAAACCCTGCACCTTTTCTTTCATGCCTACATTCTCCTGTTCAGTGTTGATTTCTTGAGTGACTCTTTATAGGTTAGGCATCGGAAACTTTTATTTCCTTTTTGTTGTCAGTCACTATTTCATTGCATGAATAGGCCAGATGTCATTCATCCAATTAAGTGTTGGTACCCTTTTATACACTTCACACTTCAGATGACTATGATGTGACTGTGGTGAATATTCTTATTTGGTTATTCAGTAAGTGCAAGGTCTTATTTTATTTTTCCATGTGAACACCTAAGAATGGAATTCCTACATCGTTGGCTGTACATTTAATTTTATAGGGAATACCAAAACATTTGTATAATTTAAAACTTTTTTCAATATGATTTTTAAATTTTTTAAACATTTACTTATTGAAAGAAAAGTGTGCAACACAGGGGATGTCTTGATGGAGTATTTATACTCTGCGGGTTCTGGTGGCTAATCTCATACCATTAAGCTGGTCAGCAAGCTCCTTTCCCATGGAGCCAGCTTGCTGCATTCCTTTAGCATCAATGAACATACTAATTAGTGCATAATTTCGACAGCACCCAGCGTTTTACTCCTTATTTTTTTTCTTCTTCCATTTTTAATGAAATGTCATAATTTTCATTTTTATTTCTCTAATAATTAATGACATTGAAAATTTTCCACATTTCACAGTTATTGTTTTTTTTCTTGAATTTCATTTTGAGAAGGATGTGTTCAAAAGCGCTGCCTGTTTTTAATTGGTTGCTTGCCTTTATTAATTTCTCTTATAGGCGTTCTCTACTTTCTCTGTATAAACATCCTTGTCAAATTTGTGTATCCACATACTTTGTTTCATTCTGTGGTTTACTGACATCCTTAAGGTTCTTTTGATATCAGATGTGTTCTTCTTTTTATTGACAAAGTCATTATCTACAGTTTTTATAACGGCCTATGCTTTTTGTGTTTTGCCTATATATTTTCCGTAGTTTAAGTGAAAATGTTGGTTCCTAAAAGTTTTATGGGTTATATTTCACAGGTAGAGCTTGGATTGGTTTTGAAATCACTCCATTTTAATGTGGGAATAATATCCCAAATTAATCTAAAATCATTTTGTTAAATAAAAACTTATCTTTCCTCGGGGATTTAAATTAGCACCTTGCTCGGAAAAAAAAAAAAGATGGGACAAGGTGGAGCAGGAGATAGATGGATGATAGATTTCTGATTTTGTTGATCAAATCACTATTCCTATTTCAGGTTTTGATGGTGGTGGCGGTGGTGGCCTTGGTGGTGGCGGTGGCTTTACTTCTTGAGACAGGGTTTCTCTGTGTAGCCCTGCCTGTCCTGGAACTCACTCTATAGACAAAGCTAGGCTCAAACTCACAGAAATCTGCCTGTGTCTGCTTCCAAAGTCCTGGGAGTAAAGGTGTGCACACCACCACCGCCTGGCTAGTTTTACTTATTATAGTTAGACAGTAATCCTTAAACTGAGATAATGTATATTTCTTCAAATGATTCATTTTAAAATATACAGTTTTTCATATTATAATAATTGTGTGTAATTTAAAAGCAGGACTATAGAGCTGGGGAGATGGCTTAGTGGGTAAGAACCCATGCTGCATAAGCTTGATGATCTGAGTTCAAATCTCTCGCACCTATAAACATGTTGTGCACTCTCATAATACCAGTATCACTATGTGAAGGGAATAAAGACAGTGGTTTCCTGGAGCTTACTGGCTAACCTAGGAACAAGACTATAGATGCTATCTCAGGGAATAATACAAAGAGTGATAGAACAGGAAACCTAGTAGCTTCCTCTGAGATCTATACAAGTATTCAGGCTTGAACCCACTCTGATATACCCATCATATAAACACGCATGCAGGCGCACACACACACACACATCACTGAGATTTTGACTGTTGTGAAGCACCACTGAGATACCTCTGTATGTTTTTAAGATGTATCATTGTTCTTTTGCTTTCAGTAATTTATTTTGTACGTGCCAGAGTAATGTGTTCATATGTGTATGTGTACCCGTGTGACTGGTGCCCACAGAGGTTTCAAGAGGGCACTGGATCCTCTGGACCTGTAGGTGCGGATAGCGGTGAGCCACCATGTGAGTGCTGGGAACTGAATTACTGCGAAAGCAGACAGTACTCTCTTAATCACTGAGACTTCCTCCCATAGACCTGCTTTTAGGGATTTTTTATGAGAAACTTCTTTGTGTTTTCTTTGTGTCTGTACTACTTGGGTTGTATAAGATTCTTAATTTTCTGCCTTGAAATTCAATTTATTTTTCAGTTTATTGACAACCTTCTCAATTGTCCCCTCCTACTGAATTCATGTCTTCCTCTGTTTCTAAGACTCAAATCAAATAGTTTCAAAAACATATTCTGTGTTCATTGTATATATCCTTTCCCAGTTTACAACCTTTCAGAGCGCCTCACGTTCATCTGGATATTTTCCTTTCAGTTATCTGCCTTATGAACAAAGTAATTTATTCTCGCAGGCCTAATAACCCAAGGATACATCTCCTGATTACCACACTTTGAAGGCCAGTGCCCTAACTACTCCCAGCCCAAGACCTGAAACACTGCCACCTTAATTACAAGTATTTATTTTATTTTATTGTTATTACTATTGTTGCTGTTGTTGTTTGTAAATTTTCACTTTGTATCCCAGTTGTAGCTCCCTCCTTCATCTTCTCCCTCCCTCCCTTTTCCTCCCCTACCCCACTTTCCTAGTACACTGATAGGGGAAGTCCTCTTCTTCTACTGTCTGTCCCTAGCCTATCAGGTCCTATGAGGACTGCCTGGATCCTCTTCCTCTGTGGGCTGGCTAGTATGCCCCACCAAAGAGAAGTGACCAAGGAGCCAGCAACCTAGTTTATATGAGAGACTGTCTCTTCTCCTCTTACTAGGGAACCCACATGGAGACTAAGCTGTCTATGGGCTACATCTGAACAGAGGGTCTAGGTCCTCTCTATGCATGGTCTTAGAGTGATGCAGTCTGCAGTCCCCCCTGGGCCTTGTTTTATTTTTATTATTATTTTTTGTGTGTGTTTGCTTATTTGGCTTTGCTGGTCTCATGTGTCTCCTGTCCCCCTGGGTCCTTTGATAACCCACTTCTTCCATAAGACTCCCTGTGCTCTGTCCAAAGTTTGGGTGTGAGTCTCTGCATCTACTTTGATCCCTTGTTGATTGGGTACTTAGAGGACATCTGTGCTAAGTTCCAGTCCTGTTGTTCCCTCTCTTTTGCTGCTTCCAGTGTCTATCCTGTTCTGGGTACCAGAGGCTCCATTTTATTTTATTTTTTTAATATCATTCCTAATTCTTTAGTTTTTCACTTTCTGTTAAATTATCCATTTTGTCAGTAGTTTATAAACATGTTAATTGAAGTTATTAAAAGTCACGAATTACAGGACCAGCAAGATGGCTTATCACGTAAGTACAACCTGAGTTGAGTCCCTGGAATGCATGTCAAAGTGGGAGGAGAGAACTAGCTCTTCAAAGTTGTCCTCTGACTTCTACACATGAGCTATGGCAAGCATACTTGTGCTCATACACACACACACACACACACACGTTTTTTAAAAATCTAAAAGTTATAAATTATAGCTTGATTACATTCATATTCACTCTTATTTAATGTACATTTTGTTCATGTTTCTGACCTGTTGTTGTTGTTGCTATTACTAGTTTACTGCTTAGTGTTACGTAAAATTTGATAGAACTGAAATCTTATGCAAATATTTGGAAGCTTTTCCTGATGCTATTTCTCTCCCTGCCCCACTCCCCACAGCTAAAAAAAAAAAAATGAATATTACTTCAACCATCAAGTTAGGGCATATCACCTTTACCAGACAGAAAATAATATTTTGTTTAACTAAGCATTATGCACTACAGCTGGCCTGATTCCCATTCTCAGTGGCATTTTACTATATAAGACCTTCAGACCCCAAGAGAAAGTCTAGGATATTAAACAAACTTATAATTCCATCTTTCCCTCAAACACATTAAATGCCAATGTTTGGTTTCACTTTCTATCCTCTCAGTTATTTCTTTAGTAGTTTTTCTTGAAATTCAGTTGAATAAGGGAGTCTGAGAACTGACACTCTTATTAACTGGTATATTCCAGTGCTTCAGTTGAGATACGTCAATTTTAAACTGGTAATCATGGAATCATTTGATTAGGTTAAAGTTAAATTTAAAATAAAACTCTAAAGTTGATTATGTTAAGGTAATTATGGAAAGTTAAAGTCACAAGTTTAAAGTACAGTGAATAAAGCTGATTACTTTGATTACAGTCAACTGCCTATTAAAAAAAAAATCTCCAGATCAACACAGCAAAGGCTAAAAGGACTAGCCTGAGATTTAAACCTTCATCCATCAAAAGGCACATCTTACGGTCCACATGTAACAAATCTAAGTGCTTCATAAAATAAAAACATCTATGTTTCCAAGGAAACAAGAAGGCAACCCAAAATAAATGATACAGAAATCTATACTGTTTTAGGGAAAGTAAACAACCAAAAGAAACTGACCCACAAATGACTCTGATGTTTTAAATCTGAAAGCAAGATTTAGAACTTTATTATAACTATTTGTTATGAGAATTGAAATGAATAAAGGGTGAAAGCACTTCAGCTGATGGAAAGATAGAAAGCAACCTAATAAAAAATTTAAAACAGAATTACTCTATCCTAAGTGCAGAATTCACTGGATGCATTATGTAACAGACAATATGACAGATGAAAATGTCAGTCAACTTAAGGATAGATAAATAGAAATTACATAGCTCAAGAACAGAGATGAAATTGCATAAAAATTGAAGAAGACTGTGGACCTTTGGAACAGCCAAACAAAGCAAAACAAAAGTCTAAAGATGCAGGAGATTTTCAAAGTGAGATAAAGAGATTAGGGCCAGATTGTATTTAGAGAAATAATGTTAAAATTATACTAAACTTAAAGAATTTAGAAGATCAGGAAATATCAGACAAGATAAAACTAGTGAAACTACACATAGATACATGAAAATCATACTACCAAAACACAAAGAAGTCATCAAATGAATAAACAGGTGACTTCTAAAACAATTCAAAAGACTCTAAGTTTTATTTTTTCACCAACACCCATCAAAACCAGTGGCCCTGGAATTATTCTGTACATATTAAATATATCTTTAAAGTTCTCACAAAAACAGCAAAAAGCTTGAAACTCACTGTGTTTACCCAGCAAAGAAGTGATTTGAGATTGGAGGTGAAGTGAAATAAGTTATTTTCAAACCAAGGAATACAAAAAAAAAAAAAAAATTAACAAGTCATCAAAACTAAAAGACTAAATTTAAGGGTCATTCATCTCAGGGTGAAAATAAACCATACTACAGGAAAAAGAAAACAACACATGATTTTAAATTAAAGACTGTGAAATATGCAACAAAATTTAAAACTTTGGGCAGAGTGCAGGGAATCTTATGAAAGATGGGGGAGATAGAAAGACCTGGAGGGGACAGGAGTTCCACAAGGAGAGAAAAAAATTCTAGCCATAGAGATCTTTTCTGCGACTGATACTCCAACCAAGGACCATGCATGGAGATAACCTAGAACCTCTGCACAGATGTAGCTCATGACTGCTCAGTGTTCAAGTGGTTCCCTAGTAATGGGTTCAGGGGCTGTCTCTGACATGGACTCAGTGGCCTGCTCTTTAATCCCCTCCCCCTGAGAGGGGGTGAAGCCTTACCAGGCCAAAGAGGAAGACAATGCTGCCAGTCCTGATAGGCTAGGGCCAATTGGAAGGGGAGGAGGATCTCACCTATCAGTGGACTTGGGGAGGGGCACAAGGGGAGAAGAGGAAGGGAGGGTGGAGTTAAAAGGGTACCAGGGAGGGGGCTACAGTTGGGATACAAAGTGAATAAACTACCATAAATAAAAATAAATAAATAAATTTTACGAAAAGTTTAATTGGGACTGGGAAGATAGTTCATATGTTAAGAGGATTTATTGTTCTGGCATGGACCCAGTTTTTATTCCTAGGATCCACAAACCCACATGGTAGACTTTAGTTCCTGCTCAGTTGGATGCAAAGCACCATCTGGTCTCTCTCATCACCTACACTGACATGCACCTACCTGTGTAGGTGCATCTGTGTACATCTGTGTAGATGTATACAAACACACACACACACACACACAACTGATAGTGCTTGGCACAAATCTCAGCACCATAAATTGGTTCTGAGTCCTTATTGTTGAGTGTTCAATAGTTGTTTTAGATGCAATTTCTACATAAATCCATGAATTTGCTAGATAATATTTAAAGAAGCTGTACTTTGCTTCTATACCCCAGGTATCAGGAACATTAGATGCTCAAGGATCTTGGGTGAGACCTAATTATGAAGTATCTGTTCAGAATAACCGTGTCACCCACAATCTGCCTTTCCCAGGCACAGTCTACATTCAGCAAGATGTCTCTATTGACGTTCAAGAGCCCAGGTCACTAATCCCAAGCTAGTGTATCTCTGAGGGTCATTGTACCTTCTCCACAGCCTGTAATAGGGACACTTGGTTGTGTTTTTAACTGAAAAAAATTTATATACCCTATTTTAATAATATTCTTTCCCCTCTCTCAACTCCTCCCAGGTCTTTCTCATTCTCTCCCCTCTCTCCTTCCCTTTCTCTTCTTTCTCTCAAGGGAGTTTAAATCAAAAATACCAATAAACAAAAATCTCCCACCTCACCTTCAAAATTAAACAAACAAAACAAAACATGGAGTATGTTTTGGGTTACCAGCTCCTCCTGAGCATGGGTCCTGATTTGGAGTATAGTTGACATACCCAGTGACTATCCATGGGAGAAAATGATTTTTCATTTAACAGAAGACATCATTGGCCAATAGCTTTTTGGTTAGAAGCAGGACTTTGTGTCTGCTTCCCTTTCTCACTGCTAGGATTTTCTCTGGTTTGTACATGTTCAGGTCTTATGACCATTGCCATAGTCTTTGTGAGTTCATATGTGTATCAGTCTTGTGTCTGGAAGACACTGTTGCCTTGGTGTCATCCACCACAATCTCCTAGCTCTCAGAGTTCTAAAGTCTCCCATTCTCTGCTCAATGTTTAGTTGTGGGTATCTGTGGTAATTACCATCCACTGAAAGAAGAAGCATCTCTGATTAAGGCTGAGTCATTCACTGATCTACAGGTACAACAATATGTCATTATGTAGTTATTTTATTGCTGTGTTCCTTTAGGAAAATAATAGCAGTAGGTTTTTTCCTTGGGCATTATAAACTGTCCAGTCTCACATCACTTCAGCAGTGATAGGTATAGATTCCATCTCATGGAGACAGCCTTAAATTCAATAAAAAGTAATCAGTTACTTCCGTAGCAGTAACTACTATTTGGGCCACTATTGCATCAGTATTATCTTGCAGGCAGGTCATGTTTGTTAAGTAGCAGGGTTTGTAGGTGAATGATTTTGATGATCTACTTAATTAAATATACTACTGTAGAAGATTGCAAAAAATATATACGTGTATGAAATGAATTTAAAAAGAGTCACCATGTGATGGAGAAGCCAATGCACCAACTAAACATTTGTTGACTTTTGCTCTATCTACCTCACAACACAGCTTTTCAGGATAGAAATTTATTCCATTAGTCTCATGGAGGTGCTCCAAAAGTCTCTCTAGCAATTCTCTTCCCCCCAGTCTGCTTTCTGGGTAACATCAGCTAGGAATAAGTCCTTAGAAATTTAAAAGAAAAAAGGAAAGGAGGAAGAGAAGAGGCAGAAGAAGAAACACCATAAGCTCCAAGTGAAGCTAAATTCTTTTAGTGTGATGGTTAAATAAAACAAACATATTCAAACACATCCACTTGTCTGTTAAAAATCAAATGATAGTGTTGGATGCTTCTTTCTGTCAAGACCCAATCAAGTCTACGATTTATGTATGGGTCTAAATGTACTGACCATATGTAGTGCAAAATACAAAAATAACAGAACATGATTCAAATTTGGGAAAACACTCTCCTACACTAAAAAGTACACGGAGAAACAAGTATTGAGTTATTTCTCAAGTTCAGAGCAAATAAACAGACCAAATCTTTGGAGACAGTGATGGATTTATGCTAGGGAAAGTATTTCGAATTGTTTTCTGAGACTGGACACTTTTTTTTTAATCTTAAATTTATTTTATTTTATTAATTACACTTTATTCACTTTGTATCCCCCATAAGCCCCTCCCTCCTCCCCTCCTGATGCCACCCTCCCACCCCCTTCTTCACAATGCCCCTCCCCAAGTCCACTGATAAGGAAGGTCCTCCTCTCCTTCCTTCTGATCTTAGTCTATCAGATCTCATCAGTAGTGGCTGCATTGTCATCTTCTATGGCCTGGTAAGGCTGCTTCCCCCTCAGGGGGAGGTGATCAAAGAGCAGGTCAATCAGATTGTGTCAGAAGCAGTCCCTCTTCCCATTACTATGTAACCCACTTGGACCCTAAACTGCCATGGGCTACATCTGTGCAGGTGTTCTAGGTTATCTCCATGCATGGTACTTGGTTGGAGCATGAGTCTCTGGGAAGACCCCTGTGTTCAAATTTCTGGTTCTGTTGCTCTCCTTGTGGAGTTCCTGTCCTCTCCAGATCTTACCATTTACACTTCTTACATAAGATTCCGTGCACATTGCCCAACAGTTGGCAATAAGTCTCAGCATCTGCTTTGATGTCTGCAGGGTAGAGGCTTTCAGAGGCCCTCCATGGTGGGTTTCTAGCTTGTTTCCTGTTTACTTCTTCTTCTGATGTCCTTCCTCTTTGTCTTTCAGGATGGGGATTGAGCATTTTAGTTAGGGTCCTCTCTCTTGATTAGTTTCTTTAGATGTACAGATTTTAGTAGGCTTATAATATATTACATGTCTATATGAGTGAGTATATACCGTGTATGTCTTTCTGCTTCAGCGACAGCTCACTCAGGATGATCCTTTCCAGGTCCCACAATTTACCTGCAAATTTCATGATTTCCTTATTTTTCATTTCAGAGTAATATTCCATTGTGTAGATGTGCCATAATTTCTGCATCCATTCTTCAGTTGAGGGGCATATGGGCTGTTTCCAGCTTCTGGCTATTACAAATAAAGCTGCTACAAACATGGTTGAGCAAATGTCCTTATTGTGTACTTGAGCCTCTTTTGGATATATGCCTAGAAGTGGTGTGGCTGGATCTTGAGGAAGCGCTGTTCCTAGTTGTCTAAGAAAGTGCCAGATTGATTTCTAGAGTGATTGTACAAGTTTAAATTCCCACCAGCAGTGGAGGAGGGTTCCCCTTTCTCCACAGCCTCTCCAGCATATGTTGTCACTCAAGTTTTTCATCTTGGCCATTCTGATGGATATAAGGTGAAATCTCAGGGTCGTTTTGATTTGCATTTCCCTGTTGGCTAATGAGGTTGAGCATTTCTTTAAGTGTTTCTCTGCCATTTGATATTCCTCTACAGAAAATTCTCTGTTTAGCTCCGTTCCCCATTTTTTAATTGGATTACTTGGTTTGCTGCTTTTCAGCTTCTTTAGTTCTTTATATATACTGCATATTAGCCCTCTGTCAGAAAAAGGGTTGGTGAAGATTCTTTCCCAATCTGTAGGCAGTCGTTTTGTTTTGAGGATGGTGTCCTTTGCATTACAGAAGCTATTTTTTTAACCAAAACAAAACAAAACAAAACAAAAAAGCAAAACTCAGTCATTCTTAAATTCTGGGTATTAATAAAGGTTTAAAATTGAGGTTCTGCTTTATTTTATATTTACCAGTGAAAAGTCAGAAGCTGGGAGAAGCCCAATTGAATCAGTCAGGTAGAAAGGAGTTTGAGCCAGAACGGCTGAGTTGAACCATCCAGCCAGAGTTCAGAAAGAACTACAGTGTGAGCATATCAAGCAGTAAGTATCATAGGCTGAAAGCATTCTAGGCCTAGATTAGATTGTGTGGACGTTAGAAGCTTCCAGGACTAGGCCAAGGTTAGCAGATGAAGGCATTTGTATCTGGTGACATTTACCATTTACCATTTACATTTATCATTAGAAAACATATTGTCCAGTAAAACTTTTTTTAGAGTTTTACTAAACTCTAGAGTTTACTAATTTCTAGAGTTCAGTGTGGACTATTGCACAAGTGCCTCATTTATGTTCTATAATCATTCACACTTTCTTATTATCTTATAATATTTTATAAGTGTTGGAACTAAATAGAGGCAAAAAGGGCATGACCAATTAAGATTGTCTGACTATTGAGATAAATGCTGTGAGTGACATTTGACCTTCCTAGGAGCCCTTTTTTCTTAGAAGCATGAAATTTCTCCTACAAGGACTCCCAACTTCCCTTTCCCTACCCAATACAATCTGTATGTGGCTATAACTTATTCTACCACTTAACTAAAAAGAGTGGGTAAGTGAGCTTATCTCAGGCTTTACTAATAGAATGCAAAACTAGATATTTGGGGATGTGAAAGGCAGGGACTGAGAAAGTTGTACTATTTTATTTTGAGGACTTTTGCTTTTTCTTTCGTATAACTGGATAATAAATGAATCTGTGAATAACCATCTTGACCAAATCATGTAACCCAAACTGAGACTAAACATAGCACAAACAAAAACACAGGAAAGGTGAATGACTGAAAGGCAGGAAAGCATTTTAGCCAGTTGGACAACAACTATTTTAAAAAGTTTTAGCTTGTGCGAAAACCAAGCTTGCTTGATTTTCTCTGTGCTATACGAGCTGTGTTAATACAAACAATAGTAGCATGAACTTGTGATTTCCATCTCATATTTTTATGACAAATTGAAAAACTTTTATTGTTATTTATAAGCCATCTGACATAGGCAACAAGGTAAATATTATCAATCCAATTGACAAATAAGCAACGCTAATGAATAAAGCCTATATGTCAGATGTTGGATCCAAACAGAAGTCTTAATACTGTTTACTGGTTTTGCATTACATGGCATTGTCTTTAGCAGTGCTATCACGCTTCTATTTCTAAGTTGCATTTATTCATTAGTTAAATATGGGTATACATTCTGAGAAACGTGTCATTAGGTGATTTCGTCACTGTAAATGTCATAGAGTATAGTTACAAAAAGAAGGATCATCTGCCCTCTTTTGTATCTAGACTAACCTGTACACCCATGTCTCTTAGGTTGTAAACTTGTAACCTTGTGTGAATGCAAACTTGTAAACTTGTATGAATTTTCATATAATTGGAAAAATTTATGCATATGAACAAGTTGAGATGTGAAAGAAACACAATAAAGATAGAAGCCAATATGGATCTTTTGGCTCTGTCATGTCATGAGATGCTCATTGTATACAAGTGGGCACTGATATGTGTATGTACATTACGGCTGCCCTAATGAGGATTATCTATAATTTGATGTTAATTGGGAAAGAAAAAACTATGGGCATATGCAGGACTTTATTAACCCTCAAAAATGGGAAATAAATTGAATAATGATGCTGATTAGAGAGTAGGACTTGCATTGATAAGGGATGGCATTATATACTATATATCATACAGACACATGACATAGGAGCCACATATGTGAAACTCTTGGGTCCCTAATTATAAACTAAAATGTATTCAGATGAAAAAAATTTATGGCCATTGTAAAAATCATCATTCCTTTGTTATATGCATACATAACTTAAGACTTCCATTCTTGTCATTGGGTTTGTGTCTGAGCACTTGGGACATATAAATTATGATAACTTAGTTGGTTCTTGCCCTCTGAATTTAGAGAGCAGAGTCAAAAATGAAACTTGAAAGTGAATACACAGGAATATTAAATTCAATCATTACAGTCCACTACAGAAAGATGCTTTCTTACAAAGAGTTTAAAGCCAAGGGACACCCTCTGAGGAGAAGTGTCACCTTCTGCCTACGGAGCTTAAACAGAGATGGACAGTATTCTCTCACAAGGCATGAGAATATACAAAGACCCTGAACAGATGAGGTGTCAAAGTAGTCTAATTTGGATTAATAGAAAGTTAAGCCTACACAAGTCCTGATGAGAGGAAACATGACTGAAGGCATAGCTGAGCCCATGTTTTCCAAAACTGAAAGATTGACTGTGAATTACTCTTTGGAAAATTTCCCCACTGTTTCCAAACACATAATCCACATTTTTTTCTCCTGTGAATTACCTTCTTATGGTTTAAAAAAATGCATAGAAAGACAGGTTCTAATTTTAGAGGGCATAGCTTAACAGTTACCTTTTTACCTTTCCAGTATCTCGACTAAATTTCCCTTGCTTCCATAAGCTATTTTAAGAAAATACCTTCATGCACTAAATTTCCTGAGAACTATGCACTGTGGTTATAGGAAAGACTGCGGCCCCTCTAAAGCAGTCTCTACTAAGGATGAAGAAGCCAAGTCTCCTTACTGATCCACACAAGGTCACCTGGCTAAAGTGGCAGAAATGACTAGTTATTCTCAGATATAGCCTTCTGTCAACCAAATCACAAGTTGTTTTTCTGACCATTACGTTGTCAATCCACCAATCCTCCTTATTGACTCTTCTCTCATCTGTGGTAAGTTGTGGATTCCAGAACATGCTGCATCCAACCCTAGCAACTGATCACAGAAACGAAGCCCAGCAGGTTAGACTCCAGAAGAGCTTTTTGCTATATCCCTGAAATATCTGTATCTGAAGATACAAATATATGTGAAACAACCAGTTAGAAATTACTAAATTATACTACAAACATCCAGAAATTTTTCCATCCTTATACAACAATGATTTGTAAATTCACACATGATTTTTTTTATACAGAGACTAGCCTACATATTCATTTTAAAAAGAGATTATGCATACATGACAACAGAGAGATAATATTTGTGATTTAACAGTGAAATTATTTGGTATTAAAGAAATCAGTGACTTTTTCTTTACTTTTAAATAAGTTCATGTTTCACAATGAATTACCTAGAAATAATCAAGCTGATGACTTAAAATTGTTGTAATAAATTTCTGATTTTTCCCTTGCTTTAAACGTTTTTTCAAATTAAATTTAGAATTTGATTCTCTCTTGCCATTTGCCTGTCATCTTTTACCATATTTGGTGATGAAATGGGCTAATTATATTTAGGAACTATAAATGTAGTCATCTTTTTTCTATCATAAATTCATTATGCTATTAAAAGACTGCTTTTGAATAAAGTATCCTGTAAGATGTAATATAACATAAAAGGAAAACAACAGCTTATCTCTGTTATGAATAAATCAACACTTTATTATAGCAACTCTAGTAATAACTTGAAAATTAAATGACATATACAAAATTAATCATGTTATTACTTTCAGTGTTTATACTTATTAACTTTTATGTAACTGAAACTCAGAGAGACCTCTGTGAGTTCTCACAACCTCAGGTAACACAGAAGCTCTCACTGATGAGGCTAAAGATATTGTTGTCCTTGAAATTTTATTTATTTTCCTTCTATTTAGTTACTTTAAGATGTTTTAATTTTAAAATATAATTATTTCACTTTCTACCCATTCAAGCCATGCTGAAAATTATATTTCTTGGCAAGTAAGATTGCTTCCCACATACTTACTTGGCTTCAAATCACTTCATTTGCCCAGGAGTATCTCATAACAAGTTTGCTTGTCCTGGGCTTTGTCATTGTCTGCCCTTAAATGTTGATCAACAAACTAAATATGAAAATGTATTACCAAAATAAAAGGTGTCTTGTAGATAGACAATTACATATTAATACATATATATAATACATATACAAATAGTAAATTTTAGCTGTAAGAAGAATAATAGCTAGATAGATGCTTGGTAGATTATAGAGAGATGATATGTGGTTATTATATTTTGATATATATATAGTTGGTGTATAGATGATAGATATAGATTATAGATAATAACTAAATGACAGAAAGATGAGTATAGAGAGGTAGAGAATAGAAGATAGATAGATATATAGATAGATAGATGAGAGATGATGATGTATGACACATTAAATGATGCAGAGATAACATGACAAAATAGTTGCTAGGAAGGTAAATATATGATAGATGATTGATATATAACTTGAGAAAAGGATGACAATGTAGATAATATATGTAGATAATAATAGAAAATAATATGTAAATAAAAAGATATCTGTAGTTAGATAAATGATAAATGAAAGTATAGATGATAGATAAATTGAAGATAGATAAAATAAATGATAGATATGTTAAAGATAACCAGAAAACAGATAGACCAAACATTTTTTTACCCAAAGGATGTCATTTTCAAATGCAATAATCAGTACAATTCTTAGTAGAATTACATTGTAAAAAAAAAAATCTATTGACCTTAATCTCTCATATTTAAATGAGATTAAATCTGTCACCTCAGTTCCTACATTCATCTTGATTTTCTCTCTCTCTCTCTTTTACTGCAGTGACTTTCTGATATTTTAGGGCTTCTTGCTGAAGCTCTTTAATTTTATGGTCTTCTAGAACTACTTTCTATTCAACAGCATTTCAGACCCTATACAAATATTACATTGAAGCAACAGATGTTATTAACTTAAGATAGGTCACACATGTGTCTTATTTATCATTACTGTTTATTATGTTTGCATGTCAGTCTTCACATCACAGGGGGTCTGAGAAAAGAGACGTGAAAGCATTCTAACCACCCAGTTTGAGCTTTACTTACTTATGTAAGTAAATATTATTCAGTGAATTTTATACTCTCTTATGCTGTGTGGTTGAAGTTCATTCTGATTTCCTCTAATGTGCTTTATAATATTATTGTAACACATTATTCTTGAGAGGTTTATTGTTAATCTTTATGCTTTTAAGTGTCACTTGAGAAGAATAAAACTACACATTAAGCCAAATGCTTGAGTAAAATTGGTAAACCCTTATTATTTATAAATTAACAGTTTTTAGAACAAATACTATGAATTATGTAGGCATTAAAAGGCAACTGTATTTTTTCCACTGCTATTGTAGAGTCATGTCCTAACATCTAATTTAGAAATTATTTCCATTCTTTTGGGTACCATATCACCACTGTACAGGAGGGAAAATTGGTAGCAAAATACAGTGTGGAGAACAGCTGTCATCATAGCTCTGCTCCATTTCCATTACTAACTCAATGCTCTGTGCCTCACCCAATTACGTTTTGCACCTGTGGGCTTTGGCAGAGATGATTCTCTGTCAACATAAAATCTCATTTGCTCACTGTACAACATGGTATATCTTAATTAATTTCAACACTGTTTTGACCAAATATATGACAAGAAGCAATTAAAGAGAAAGGGTTTACTTTGTCTCAAGATTTAGTCCAATGGAGCAACAGAAGCAGCCGTTAGCTGAGGCTTCAGGATCAGGACACTACTTACTCACATTTGAGTAGACCAGGAGGTCAGGCTGTGTACCTCAATATGCAGCTAATGAATTGGCTTAGCTGGTGGACTGCTCACTGTTCAAGCCTGGTGACCTGAGTCTGAACACCAAATTCCATATAAAGGTGAAGGAAGAGAGGCAAACCCTACAATGTTGTTCTCTGTCTGTAAATACTGTGGTATGCCCACATCCCCTCACATAATATGCACACATTAATAATAACTAAGTCCCAACCCTACTCCTTAATATCTTTCAACGGACCAAGGTCAAGCTAAGCAGCATTGTAGCATGGAGTAGAAAGAAGCTTGTGAGCCTCCATCCCTAAAGACTTATGGAACAGTTGCATCTAGGAAAATGAGAGTTAGATTAATTCTTCTGGCATCTATTTTTATTGATTGTTTGGGAATTTCACATAATGCACCCTGTTCACATTCTCTTCCCAGTCTTCCTAGTTCCATTCCCACCCTTGTGACCTCTCTCAAAAAAAAAAAAAAAAAAATACCAGGTCTAATTTGTGTTAAACATGATCAAACTCACATTGGTCGGCCCCTTTACAAAAACTAAGTCCTTTCCCACCCTTGTGGGGTTCTGCTGGATAAGGTCTGTTGTCTCCGGATAGCCAATTATTTGTGCTCCGTCTATGATGATAGACTCCCTTTTCTTAACAGGGTTAAAAAAAAAAGTCTCCCCTGATCTGGGTGGCCCCAGATCTTATAATGAGCTAGGGAGTGTCACCTAGCCCTCAGGGTAGACCCTTTCATGATAAGGAAACTGCTTTAGTAATCCTTTAGGAATTCCTAGAAACTCCCCATCCTGTTAAGGATCTTAGTTCAGCAGTGACCTTCAGTTGTACTTAGATCTCTCCCCTCCTCATAGGATAACTAAGTTCTGTATTTTCTTTGCTGTGATAGGACCATTAAGTATCCCTGTCCCCCACACCCCAGCGAATCAAACACTTTCGCCGAAATCCCTCCCTCTGTCCTGGGTTTATATTGCCCTTGATTTCACACGAAGAGAGGCATGTGCTTTTCACTTCATGAGTGTCTGAGGTTCATCAGCCAGCTGGGAGCCCCACCAGGCCTGTGTCTTGCCAGGCATGGGCTCTGGCTCTCATCTCCGCCGTGCTTAGCACAACAGCTTAACCAAGAGCTGTAACTCTTTGGTAAAGCCATAGGCTTTGGCACAGTGGACATCTCATGCTAAAAGAGCTAAACTGTAACACTTTGTGGAAAACCTATTCCAAACCCTGGCTTAGCCCACTCGGACCTCACCTTAAAGTGCTCTAACTGTCCCTGAGAAAAACGGAACCCTTGTTCTCCTGGAAGCCGAGCTCCAGGACTCCCCAAGGTTGATCCAGGCTCCTTCTGAATGGAGAAAGACACATCCCCACCCCTGTCAGAAGCCATCAACTGTGTGAAGAGCGACCGTTCAGCATTCCTATCGCATTTTTTAAGAGTTTGGCTTCCTGTCTAGACCGTTTCTTTTTTTAGGGAGTGGGGTGTGAAATTATCACAGAAACCTTCTATGTTTTTCATTCACAACTGTGAGTCTGCAGTCGTCAGTAATGCCACAAAAGAAGCTTTCTTGCCCTTTACAGTCTCTGGCAGCACAGATCATGAATTTCTACATGGTTTGGGGTAACAGTATAGACCATGGTCATCCACATGACCTCTAGTGGCAACATGGACCACAGACCTCAACACGATCTCCAACGGTAGCACAGACCACGAACGTCAGTTTAATTTAAAGGTGTGGCTTCTCGATGGATGACCAGTCTCCAGTGGATATCCGTATTCCCCAGAAGTATACGGTCAGCAGAAATTGCAGTCAGTGGGTTATTAAATAAAACAAAAAAGGGGCATTAAGTTGGTAGGAATTGAGGGATGTGGATATATCTGGGAGGAGTGGGTTTGAACAGGATCAAAACTCACTGTTCCGTGAAACCTTTAAGAAGAACCATCTATTGGGATAGATAGATTGAGCCTTTCCTTTCCCCATCCTTGGATTTTTGAGAAAATTCTAATTTCCTGGGGCTCAATTCTTTTTCGAAATTTCAATATCCGAAGAAGAGTCACTAGTATCACATTTAGAATCCCTGAGACCCTATCAGAATGGGCTCAAGGGAATCCTAAGAATAAGTAGTTTTAATGTTCAGGGGGAGTCCTAGCTCTATGACCTCAAGGAGCTCAAGCATGGCCAAAAGGATAACAATGATGTTGGAAGGGAGCCTCAAACTATGAGCTACATCTCTGCTACCCACCGTCGTTTGGATTTCAAACTGTTGAGACCCTAAGAAAGGAACACGGGCAAGTACACTTGGACTCCTGATTCCTAGATACCATGACAAAAAAAAAATTGTATTATTGTAAATTGCTAGGTTTCAGTAATTATTTTACACAGTGATGGAAAAAAATGGAAAACCAGTAGAATGCTTAGACAATAATAAAAATGTGGAAGACAGAATGACTAGATTTACTATATGAAGAAAAAGTATGCAATATTTCACCAAAATAGAGATCATTTAAATTAGCATTATAAGCAACTTGAACTAATCTGTAAGAAACACTGCAATTATCAAGCACAGATTCTCATGGAATATTAACTTAAGCTGAGAAATAAAAATATCCAAGTGAATTTTATATATATAAAAAGTAGTCTATGGAGTTCAAGGTTAAAACCAAAGAAAAAATTTAAAGAGAAATAATCTAAACTGCAAAGAAATTTAATAAAAAAATTTTAAGATAAAGTCAGAAATATAATCATAAATAAATAAATCTTAAAAAAAATAAAATAAATAAAATAAAATCATTGATAAAAATAGTAAAAGTTGGTAAGATCTAGGCAGAATGGACAAAGACACAGAAAACATAAATAACCTGAATTTTTCTGAGCATGGTGGTTCATGCTTATGATATCAGCTCTTGGGGGGGATGGAGACAGAATAGTCAGGGGTTCACAGCTTTCTAGCGCCTTCAAACCCATCCTGAGCTATATGACACCTGTCTCAAAATATTCCCAATTAAATTCAATCACAGTTTCAAAGATTATTAACAAACACGAAAATATTATTTGCTTAATACAACTACATATTAAATGACCAGTAGTAAGTTATAAAAATCCTGACACTAAAAGCTAAAAAATATGTTAAGAAAAAAAATAAAAGATAAACTAAATGAAGCACCAGTAGCATGGTATTAATTAGAAGATATTAATATGTGTTTTCATCAAAACCAAGCAAATGACCTAAATTTCAATTCAAACCAGAGCAGGATTGTTAAAGAAATAAACAAACTGTTTCTAAATTTATAAAATCAAGGCAGAAATATGTCTTATCAGAAGCAATCTTGAAATAAAGGTAAAATGTCATGTATAGAGCTGCAGTAAAGAGTGGTATAGATAGACCACAGACAGAAGACAGAGGTATGGAGATGGATAGACAGATAGATACAGAAAAAGACATACAGACAGACAGATGGACAAATGTGTGCAGGGATGGATGGAGATATATGGGTATATAGATCAACAGAACAGAACAAAGATGAAAAATGTTTTAATAACTGCTTCAAGAAGTAATTGGTAAGAGAAATAAGGGGGAACATTATATCCACTACTGTAAAACTTACTACAAAGTTAATGAAAGAATGTTGACCCAGTGATAAATATGGAACCATATAGACTTCTGAGAATAGTTTTATAAAATCTTAACATGTTGAAAATACTCACAAATGAGGTATTTTGGGAATTGCTCAAAACTTAAAAGAAAGTGGAAGCATCTGTTACATACTTGGAGAAAATATGTGCAGCTTATATGTCCATAGTCTAATTTTACATGTATCATATCCAGTGGAATTAACTTGCTGCACATCAATGCTAAACAGAAAAACAAGAATAATATGAATTTCTGAATAAGCGCTTCACCATAAAAGGTGCACAACTGAGAAGCAAACACATGATGTGTTTTCCAGTGTCACTTGTTGCCAGTCAAAGACAATTAAACAAAGGGAGATTAAAATTTATAACCACTGAAGTGGTTAAAACTAATTTTATTACACGTATTTATTATTTATTTATTTTTGTAGGTTGGGGGAGGGGCTTTTGCCACAGCCCATGTTCCTTCCTTGGTTCTTTCCTTCTACCATGTGTGTCTGTGGCATCAAGCTGAGGCTTAACAGGACATACCTTTAAATACAAAATAAGCAGCAATCATAAATGCCGGCAAGCAAATGCAGTAGCTAGAATATGCATACATTCTAGTGAGAACATAGGTTACTATACCAACTTTGGGCACCTGTTTGACAGCTTCTTATAAAAGCAAGAATCATTAACCTCCTGGAGACAGTGTTTCTGTACAAAAATATGTGTAAGAGAATGACTTAGGAATGTTCTGGAAGCCTCATTTTAATAGCTGTTAAATAGAAATAACTCAAGTGCCTTCCTTAGGAAACTATTCCTTTAATAGATTCATACAATGAAACATTAGTTCTAAATAAAGACGTAAAACCTAGCTGGCTGTGTCAGACCTCAGAAGGCTGAGACAGCAAGGCTTCCAGTTTGATATCAGCTGGAGTTACATGAAGAGACTCCATTTCAAACACTACAAAACATCAGGAACAAAGCATTCACATATACAGACAAGTGAATCCATCCCAATGTTGTTGTAAGTAATTAGGTGGTAAAGATATTCATGAGTGCAGAAACTGTACAACAATCTATTACGACAGAAATCAGAAAGTGTAGACAAAAAGAAAGAATGAAAAAAAAAAGGTAAGAGAATTTGAATTCAGTTTTAACTTGAGATAGCTGTACAAAACCACTCAGAAGGTACCCATCGTGTATCACTAACTCACAACAATTGTGTTTGCATGCCTTGGGCTCAAATACAGCTGACCTTATAAATAGTCAGTCAAGAGGGGGGGATACCAGGGCCCTACTCCCTACAGAAGAACTGTTGGTTGTTGGATAGATTCCGGGAGAGGGACAATCACTGTCTTTCGTTGTTTATCCACTGCTGACCCCACCAGGTTTCAAGGGATAGATCCAAACCCACAGTCTGTCTACACATTTGAAATCTGTGGTTTGGAAAACACATTAATTCTATTTCAATTGTAAAACGTGAGTGAGAGCCTTGCAGACATTTTCTAGGAGCATGCTATTGTGTTTTATAACCCTATCATTAATTTCAGTTACTCTTCTAAATTAGTCTCTTCGCTTACAAAAGTATTTTTGGTACTGAAGCAATGAAATCCTTTGTCTGAAACAAAATGTATTGAGATACTATCAGATAGAAAGACATGTCATCACTGTGTCCCATTAAATATTGTTATATGGAGAGATGGTTTTATAGACTCAATTATACATGTCTTTAGTGCTAATTCTGACAGCCATAACAATACAGATAACTCCATTTCTCATTTAAGTGCTGTGACACTATTAGGCAGTTGATATGTTATCTCATGTCATCCTCACAACTTTCTTTTGCGCACAAGAAAAGCAAACTTCAGCGGGATTGTAAAATCTGCTCATTGCCACGTGGTTGGTATGGATGAACCTCCTGTAAATGGAAGTCTAAATTTACTCAGCAATCAAAAAGGAGGAAATCATGAAATTTGCAGGCAAATGGTGGGATCTAGAAAACATCATTCTGAGTGAAATATCCCAGAAGGAGAAAGACAAACACGGTATATACTCACTTATATAGACCTATAAGATATGATAAACATAATGAAATCTATACACCTAAAAAAGATAATCAAGAGAGCGGACATGGGGTAAGATGATCAATCCTCGTTCAGAAAGTCAGATGGGATGTGCATTGAACATGGCTAGTTCTCAATCACTATGCAAAATTGTCTTAGTTGAGATTTGATAATCTGTCTATAAAACAAACAATGGATGCAGAAATTGTTATGCAGGATAACTAGAGCATTTTCCATGTGTATATTATATATACATAATAATAATTACATAAAATTATCAATGTTGTTATGCACACATCATAGAAGTTTTGATAGGGATTTAACCTTACGCCATGTCTGCAAGGTTACTGTCTTAATATCTGATGGAGATAATTGAGAAAGGAAGATACTCTTAGTGAGACCTCTAAAGCTGGGATCCACAGGGTTATTACCTACACAACAACTGACTATCAGGAAGTTCCTTTCCTTGATTCATGTGCACTATTTCTCCAAACTGAAAGATACCCTCCAGGTAAGATGAGGAGGAGGGAGGCTTATAAAACCCAGAAAGCTAAGGAAACTTACAAAGTTCACAGGCTCAGAAAGTCCCAAGACTCATGAGGATCCTCCTCAAAGTTAAGAAGTGAACATCCAGGTAGGGAAAGAGCCTGTTCCTTAGAGCTGCCTGCAAGCTACGCAAGAGGTACAAGGGATGCAGTGTGGGTGAAGCATCACACATAGTAGGGGAAGCTTCTCAGTGAATTAGTTGTCTTTAAATCACCCACATTTCTGTAAGAAACCCCAGTAAACCCGTTGGTGGTCTTAGGCAGAATAACTTGTTGCTTGCTTGTGCTTTAGACTGTCATTGGTCTTCCATCTAGGATGAAAAACATTCATTCATGTCTCCATAGAAGAAAAAAAAATTCACAGAAAAAACTGGAGGCCTTTTATCATGGTACAGAACACACTCATCCATCCTGGAACTGAAGATGACAAATGCCCAAGGGAAGGGAGGACAGTTGTAATCCATGTCTGCTTGGATAAACAGTAAGTAGACAGGCAGAAAGAAGACATAATGCCGCTTCCCTCTTTCTGGCCCTCAGATCTCCCTCAAGATTCTGCAGTCTCAAGCTAAACAAGGCAGACTGAGACCTTGTGGAATCATGCTAACTAATTTGCTCACAGATTCTTCTCATAATCAAATAGATACAATCAAAACTGGATGTAAAATTGTGGAGTGCATACTCCAGACCAACAAATCTTTCTAACAGTGTAGTCCCCATGGATCAAGCACTTAAACATATGGATCTATGAGGAAAAAAAAACCTATGTACACCACCACAGTTGCTTTCTGGAGTTTGAGGACAAAGCCACCTGCTCCTTAATTCAGCTAGTATCCCCAAACCCCAGTTTTTAAAAAAAAAAAAAACTACAGGAAAAGCAAAGAAAGATTTAAACAATGTGATACATTTCAAAAGGGAATGGACAAAAGGGTTCAGTGACCAAAGTCTGTCTTCAGACTATTCCATGAACCTTAGGTTTAACCCCAGGGAGAAGTGAAAAGCAGGGCAAGAGGTACTCATTAGTAGGCAGTTCTTGTGACAGAGTCTTCTGAGGGGGAGACTGAGGAGGGGCTCACTGAGGGGAAGCTCCACCAGTACAGAAAATTGCTTTCATGTAGCAGTGGATGTTGGCTGCAACATCCCAATCCTTGAACCATATCTGGGGTAAAAACTGAAGACCCGTATGAACATTTCAAAGGACAGGAGCAGGACATTTAAAACCTAAGATTATAAGTAACACCTCATTCCCTCATTCTTTTGTGTGTGTGTGTGTGTGTGAGAGAGAGAGAGAGAGAGAGAGAGAGAGAGAGAGAGAGAGAGAGAGAGAAGGTCTCTGTAGCCCTAGCTGACTTGAAACTCACATTTTAACCCAGGATGACTTTGAACACCTACCAGCCCATCTTCCTTAAGACTCCTGAGTGCTGGAAATGGAAATGCACCACTCCCTGTTAAAATATAATTCACAGACTTTATTGTTTTGAGAAGTACCTTGAGCTGCTTCATATTTAAGGCAATCCTCCTGCCTCAGACTCTTGAGTGTCTAGATTTCAGGCATGCTTCACCTTGTCTGGCTCAGGTAGCTCTCATCTTTGTGCATTTAGCCTTGAAATCAGATGAGTTAGGTTGGGAATCACATGATTTTAGATGAGTTCTCCTAGGATGATCAACATGTAGAAATGCTTACGGAGGTAAGCAAGTTACCTAAATCATAAGATAATGATGCAAAACGAAGACAGGGTTCAGGCTTTCCTCCCCCAGTTCACTGTCTTTACTTGGCTTCTGGCATTGTAGGCCCACTGAGGAGTCAATACTTTTTAGCAAGGCAAGTTTTATATGCCTGTTACAAAAAGCCAGAGAGAAAAACTACATTTAAAAAGTAGAACAGGGAAATCATGAAATTTACAGGTAAATGGTGGGAACTGGAAAAGATCATCCTGAGTGAGCTGTCCCAGAGGCAGAAACACACACACATGGTATATACTCACTCATATAGACATATAATATAGGATAAACCTACTACAATCTGTACACCTAAAAAAACTAACCAAGAAGGAAGACTGGCTAAAATGTTCAATTCCCATTCACAAAGATAAAGAGGATGGACATCAGATGAAGGAGAAAACAGGGAACAAGTCAGGAGCCTGCCACAGAGGGCCTCTGAAAGGCTCTACCCTGCAGAGTATCAAAACAGATGCTGAGACTTATGGCCAACTTTTGGGCAGAGTGCAGGGAATTTAATGAAAGAAGTAGGAAATAATAAGACCTGGGGAGGATAAGAGCTCCACAAGGAGAGCAACAGAACCAAAAAATCTGGGCACAGGGGTCTTTTCTGAGACTGACACTCCAACAAAAGACCATTGATGGAGATAACCTAGAACCCCTGCACAGATGTAGCCCATGGCAGTTCAGTGTCCAAGTGGGTTCCATAATAATGAGAATGCGGCCTGTCTCTGACATGAACTGATTGGCCTTTGGTCACCTCACCCTGACGGGGGAGCAGCCTTACCAGGCCACAGAAGAAGACAGTGCAGCCACTCCTGATGAGACCTAATAGACTATGATCAGAAGGAAGGAGAGGAAGACCTCCCCTATCAGTGGACTGGGGGAGGGTCATGCATGGAGAAAGGGGAGGAAGGGTGGAATTGGGAAGGGAGGAGGGAGGGAGCCACAGGGGGAATACAAAGTGAATAAAGTGTAATTAATAAAAAAAGAAAAATAGTCAAAAGTCAGACACATTGGTAGGAAATTTTAGACTGAATAAATCAAAGCTGGAAATCGCAGCTGTAGATCCATGATGTGATCTGATGCATTCTTTGTTTTTTTTCTGTGTGTGGTGGGGAGGTTGGTGGAAGCTTCTGTGTTTCTTTTTTCTTTCTTTTTTATTTTTTTGTACATTCCAAAGGATTTACATAAAGGTCACAAAATATCATCTTACACTCAAAGAGGTATTAATGGCTATTAAGAGAACTGCAGATGGTCCAAGATAATTTGGTTCTGGCTTTGTAATGGTCAAAATCCTCTGCAATCCTTGAAATTCCAGGTGCCTACCCTTGCAGAAGGTTCAGTGGAAAGTGAAACTTCCAGAAATTTCATTCACATGCCTGAGTCATTGCCAAATGTAGTGTGGGTCCTAGCGCACCCCAAAGAAGGTATAAGTTCTTGTGTCTTTGAGACCATAAGGTTGAACCCAACTTAGTATTAGCCTAGATGTTTCAGAGAGTGTTTTCACCAAGTCAACCAAAATTCAGGCCATATATTAGTGCATAATACCACATAAGTCAAAGTATTCATGCAAACATTTTCCATAGAACTTAGTGGCCTGTGAAATTGAATACAAGAATCTCCAAGCCTGTTGACAGGAGAAGGTTCTTCTAATACCTACATGTCAGGGGAAGACAGGTGCTCCGAGTGTATCAGTCTTCTATTCCAGCCAATATCAGTGGCTGGTTGTGGTCATTTTGTACCAGGAGACAACTTCAACAATAGATAGTATTGATGATGCAGGATATTGTTCTACTCTACTGTTGTACTCATCTGGAGAGCTGTAAGCTCACATCATATTTTGCTTAATATAAGTGTGACTTAGTAGCCTGCAGTGGGTTCACTCATGGTGAATTTCCGGGATCTTGCAGCATATGACCATGTGTTGGTATCTCAAGAAAAAGTATCGAGGCTGATCCATACTTGAGGATGAGGTGCTTTGATTTTTATTTCTAAGCAAGACACCAACAGAGTACAGGAGAAATATCTGGCCTTGGATTTCACTCTAGTATTGAAAATACCCAAACAAAAAACACAAAGCAAATCTGGGTACGGTTTTGTGCTGAAATACTACAAGTGACTATAGGGTAAGAGTAAGCAAGAAATCTGCTTAGATTCTCTAGGGAAAAAATATGGAATAATTCAATTTGGTGATGCTAGAAAACAACAGTACTTAACTGGCCAGATAATGTCATGGAAAAAGACAACAGCACTCTCAGGAAAATGTGATGTCACTTAGTACTCAGGTTATGTATACAGTACTCTTCCTGCATGTGTGCCTGCACACCAGAAGAGGGCACCAGATCTCATTATAGATGGTTACGAGCCACCATGTGGTTTCTGGGAATTGAACTCAGAACCTATGGAAGAGCAGACAGTGCTCTTAACCAATAAGCTATCTCCCTAGTCCAACAAGCCATTTATTAATCAGTAGTCTGTGTGTCTAATGTACAAAACTTTCTGAAAGCCTATGAAAACTACCTACAAAAGAAAAAGTATCTGCTCTGCTTGTAATTGTCCAAAAGAGGTGAATCAAACTTTATCTAATCATATGAAAAGTAAATTTATCTGTAGAAAAAATTCTAAAGGATCTATAAGAAATAATAAATAAATAAATAAATAAATAAATAAATAAATAAAGTAAGAAAAAAGTTAATCTAGCAAGGTCCAAAAATATATGGTCTATATAAAATTTCTGTGGTTTTTTTTTTTTTTTGGTACTATCAAAAGTCAATTCACGTATTAGGCATTATAAAAATATTATCAAAGCCTCAAAATATATAGGGTTAGAAGTATGTTTCATAAAATAATAATTGAGATCTTCCCCCCAAAATTACAAAATATTGCCAATTGTAAATTGAAAACATCTGAAATAATGCAGACTTACCTTGTGCTTGAGGATCAGAAATCCTAACAACATTCACATTAAGCCATCATTTCCTTTGAAATTGATATGAAGATTAAAAATTAAATCAGTAGAAGTCATGGCAGAGCCATCAAGGGTGTTCTTCTCCCCTTGGGGCATCCAGCCTCTTTGCACACTTGAGCTGGACAGGAAAAAAGGAAGCTTAGCCAGGCCACGTGGGTGCAATGCAGAATCTGTCAGAGGTGAGTGTGTGAGAAACAGCCTTCCTAGGAGAAAGGTGCAGTGAAACAGCTCATTAAGTTGGGGGGAACAAAGGTTATTTAAACCTTTGGGTAGTGGATAGAGGCTTTTAGGGTGAGTGTACATCACTAGCCAGGCCCAAGGTGATAGAAACACATTATGCTTCATGACTTTTGTATATATTGTCTTCTTGCACGAAGAGAAATTCCAGGTTCTTACTGGAAATGACCTTATAAGGAGAGAGGAAGTTTAACATGTAACCTCAAGGGTGGCAGATGTGGGTACCATAAGGCCTGCTCCCCTGGTCGCACAAGACCCTATCATCATACTGCAGGGCTTTTGTCTTTGGTTTGGTTTTGAGAACTGTCTATAAAAATCAAAAGAGCTCACTAAAACAATGAAGGACAGCATTAACTGGCTGACACATACACAAACATTAAAAAAAAAGAATGTCAATGTTGAACCCCTTAAACTAAAACCAGGTTTCAATACTTACTAACAAGCTATAGCACTTTATAAATAAGAATATAAATAGAAATCCTGATCAATAGAACTAAAAATGGAGAGTCCAGATATAGGTACATCTTGTAAAGTCCATTGATTTTCTACAAAAAATGACAAGGACATTCTGAAAACCTTGCTAAAATAATGATATTAAAACTATTGAATTGCCTACTTTTATTCTTTCAAACTTCTTAAAATTAAGATAAAATATAACAGTTTTCTACAAGGCATTTTCTTTTTTTTATTTTTATCAGTTACATTTTGTTAATTCTGTATCCCAGCCGTGCCCCGAACCCTCATTCCCTCCCAGTCCCTCCCTCCCTCCCTCATCA
>REGO01000038.1:340962-388435 GCA_010120015.1 Rhombomys opimus
TTCATTTCCTTTTTATATGCCACTAATTTTTCCTCTACTTGTGCATCTATTTGTTTGGCTATGTTTGCCTCGTTTTCTTCAAGGCTTTTGTCTATTTCTTCTTTCTTTACCTCCAATTAACTGGCCACCTCTTTGAAAGTTTTGTTCATTTCCTCCTTATGAGCCTCAAATAATTGGGCAAGCATGGCTTTAAAATCATTTTCCTGTGCTTCTGCTGATTTGGAGTATCCATCGATTTTGGGGATTGCTGGTGAAGTCATGATGTCCTGATTTATGTTGGAAGTGTACTTTCGCCTATCCCTGGCCATTGGCTTATCTGATTCCTTCCCTGTTTGTTTTTGGGTTCTGCAGATCAGACTGGTACTGTTTCTCTCTGGCATCTGGAGAGTTCTTCAGGAAGCTGAGAACTCTCAGCATGTGCTGAGGACTAGCTGTACCTGTGGGAGGAAAGTACGCAGGCGCAAACGGGGAAAATGCAAGAGTGCGCGTGAGCGTGAGTGTGTGTGTGTGTGTGTGTGTGTGTGTGTGTGTGTGTGTGTGTTACTGTGTGTGGACGTGTGTCTCAAGGGACCGAGTGATGGCTAATGTTGAGCCCTTGAGTGTGTGGGAGGGACTCTGCACTGTATATGTGGCAGGCGCTAGTGATGATCACAGGGCAATTTCTGGCATTAACTGCCTTAACTCCTCAATTAGTCCCACACAGCAAGAACTTCAATGTCCCTAGTGCCCCTCTGTTTCCCAAAGTGGGTATGTGGGTGGGAGGGGGTTCGATGCCTGGCTTCTGTTTTAGAAAACCCAGGGTCTGGGGATCTGCAGATTCTCAAGGGTGCACTCACTTACATGCAGGTCACTTGGCAGAGATAGTGGAATCCGGCCTCTCTGCTCTCTGGTTTGGCCCTGCTTCTTAGATGTGCCCCACCAGTTCTGTGCTGCTGTCACTGCCAGGTTCTGAGGTCTTGCTGCCGCTAGAGATTTCAGGGTGGTCACGTCAGTAGTGATCACCTTAACCAGGCTCTCTGTTCTCTGGTTTGGCCCCGGTTAGTCTTAAACTGGAGGGCTGTTGTGCCCTGCCAGCTCAGTGATGCCCCACCACCAAGTCCCACTGTAACTGGTGACTGGATCGCTAGTCCCGATGCTTTCTGGGAAGTCCTGGGGTCTCTTCACTCTGCTCTCCAAGCTTGGGAGGCCCAGCACCTGGTGTATCTGGGTTGTATGGCGTTTCTGCCCGGTTTTGGTCAATATATAGCGTATTCTTTGTCACTGTAGGATTGGGCGGGCAGTACTGTCACTGATGGCGATCCTGCGGAGCTGGTATGGTGTCCAGCAGACTCGGGCCCTGGGAGGATGGTGCAGCCGCCTCACAGATCCTGGACTCTGGGACACGTACTGCTCATCTTTGCCTGCCTCTAAAGGGCTTGAAGCTCTGCCCCAGCGGCTGTATACCTCAGGCAGTTAGGTCTGCTCTGAGAGAGACCAGTCAGCTGTGCCACTGTGCTGAGGTGGAGGGAGGTCTGGGGGAGGGGAGTGCCGCGAGATCAAAGGATTGTTTCTCTCCTTCCCCAAACAAGTCCCCGGGTGACCCGAGACCAAAGTTTTCACCTCCTGTGATGTTCCCTGTCAGTCTAGAAAGCTCCACCATTGTCTTCCTGGGTTAGAGGTCCTTCCATTCACCAACTCAGAAGTTCAGGCATTCCACCGTTCAGAAACTGTGTGTGCTCATCGCCATCTTGGCTCTGCACCCCGGCATTTTCTTTTTTAATTTTTATTTTATTTCAGTTTATTTACTTTACATTCCAAAGGTGCCCCCTCCCTCCTCTCTTCCAGTCCCTCTGGCTTACCTATTCCCCTCTCCCTTTACCCCCAGAAAAGGGTGCCCTTCTCCCCCCATATCAACTCTCCCCAGCACATCACATCCTGATGTGAATCAGGACTGAGCATATCCTCATCCACTGAGGCCAGACAAGACAGCCCTGCCAGGGGAAGTGATCCAAAAGCAGACAATAGAATTCATGTTAGAAACATGCCCCCTCCACTCGTCAGGTGACCCACGTGAACATATGTGCAGGAGGCCTAGGTATGTATGATGCATGATACTTGATCTCTCAGTCTCTGTAAGCCCCCATGCATCTGGGTTAGCTGTCTCTGTTGGTCTTCTTGTGAGGCTCCTGTCCCCACCAGGTCCTTCCATCTTTCCACCAAAATTTCCACAGAACCACCAGAGCTCTGCCCATGCTTGCCAGCATCTGTCTCTTGGCTGCAAGTCTCATCATCTCCACTGCTCGTGGAGCCTCTCAGACGACAGCTATGTTAGGCTCCTGCTGCATGCATAACAAATCATAATTAATAGTGTCAGGAACTGGCTCTCCACAATGGGGTGGGCTCAGGTTGCGCCAATAATTGGTTGAATATTCCCTCAATCTCTGTTGCATAATTATCCCTGCACTTTCTGTAGGCAGGGTAATATTTGAATCAAAGCTTTTGTTGGTGGGTTGTTGTTCCTTTCCCTCCACTAGTCCTGCCTGGTTAGGAGGTGGTCACTTCAGTCTTCATGTGCCCCCTTGTTAGGAGTATCAGCTGGAGTCACACCCATGTCCTCCCAGGAGCCTACCCTGCTGTAGGCCTCCAGCTTGACAAAGAAATGTCCCCCCTCAGTTTCACTTCTTATTCCCAGCTCTCTCATCTTCCACCCCTGTTCTCCCCACATCTGATTCCCACCCTTGCTTCCTTCCCCATTCCATCTCTTCTTCCCAGTTCTCTCTCTTCATCCACTTCTGCTGTCTATTCTATTTCCCCTTCCGAGTGTCATTCCTGCACCCTCCCTTGGGCCTTCCTTGTTATTTAGATTCTTTGGGTTTGTGGATTGCAGTATGGTCATCTTGTACTATAAGTCTAAGATCCTCTTATGAGTGAGTACATACCATGAGCACCTTTCTGCTTCTGGGTTACCTCACTCAGGATGATCTTTTCTAGTTAAGTCCATTTGCCTGCCAATTTCATGTTTTTCCTGTTTTTAATGGCTGAGTAGTGTAGATGTACCACAATTTCTTTATTCATTCTTCAGTTGAGGGGCATCTAGCTCATTCCCAGTTTCTGGCTATTATGAATAAAACCACTAAACATAGTTGAGCAAATGTCCTTGTTGCATGGTGGACAATCTTTCAGCTATATGCCCAGGAGTGGTATAGCTGGGTCTTGAGGTAGAACTATTCCCAATTTTCTGACAAAGCACCAGACTGGTTTCCTAAATGGTTGTCCAAGTTTGCACCCCCACCAGCAATGGAGGAGCATTCCCCTTTCTCTATAACCTAGCCAGCATGTGTTGTTACTTGAGTTTTTGATATTAGACATTCTGATGGGTGTAAGATGGAATCTAAGAGTCATTTTGCTTTGCTTTTCTCTGATGACTACGGACATCAGCACTTCTTTAAGTGCTTCTCAGCCATTTGAGATTCCTCTGTCATGAATTCTCAGCTTAGCTCTACACCTTATTTTTAACTTGGATTATTTGATCTTTTGATACTTAATTTCTTAAGGTTTTTTTTTTTTTTTTTTTTTGTTGATAACTCCTAAGTTCTGTACTGCAGTTTTCAATTGGCTTATTTGTTTTCTTTTTTTAAGGTTTTTTTTTTTTTTTGTATGTTTTGGATGTTAGCCCTTTGTCTGATATAGGGTTGGCAAGGATCTTTTCTCAATATGTAGTCTGTAGTTTTGTTTTAGTGACAGTGTCCTTTGACTTACGAAAGCTTTTCAGGTTCATGAGATCCCTGTTGTTAATTGTTGATCTTAGAGCCTGTGCTGTTGGTGCTCTGTTCAGGAATTTTCCCTATGCCATTGGGTTTTAGTCTTTTTCCTACCTTGTCTTGTAATATATTTAGTTTATAGTTTTATGTCAAAGTCTTTAATCCACTTGGACTTGAGTTTTTACAGGGTTATAAATAAGGTTCTATTTCCATTTTTCTACAAGCAGACATCCAGTTAGACAAACACCATTTTCATGCATATTTTTATATTACTTCTCTCTTCTCTCCCAATGAATCCCGTGTGTGTAATTCTTCTCTCCAAGAGTCCACTCTCATGTCTTTAAGAGTTCCTTTTTCTTTTTCATTGTCCCCTTTCTGCTTTCATGATGTAAAAGCAAATAAAAATAAGCCTTAATCCTAAACCTACAAGATAGAAGAATACTAATTTATACTAGACCACAAAACATGTTTAAAATACAAAATTTCAGTAAGATTACATCTTTCATAAATTAAACATTAAACTTCATAAAAAAGATACAGTTACTAAACTGGACTTTAACAAAATTGAGAACTTTTTCTCTACCACATATTTTTGTAAATGGAAAGATAAGTCAGTGAATAGAAGAGAATATTTGTAAAACATGATGGTTAAAAATAACAATCTGCAATAAAAAATGACTTAAATCTTAATAGTAAAGCAGACAGCAATTTCTAAATACCATAAACTGTGTAGAATTAAAACACCAAACAATATATACAAATGTGTATATATTTATAATTTTTAGTCAATAAGAAACACTAACGTACTAAACAATAGACTATATAATGCTCACACACAATGAGGAAAAATAAAATAGCAGTAACAAGTGTTGTCAAGATGATGGTGTAGTTTAGCACCTCACCTGTTGATGTAGCGGATGCTATTTTGAGAAGGGTTTGACAGTTCCTTAAAATGTTAGACTTTTCTTTTCCATGTACTAAGCAACGTCACTCCTGGAATGAGCTCAATAGAAAAGAGGTCATATTAATACACTCATTTATAGTTATGCATATTTTGTAGTAGTATTGTTCATAATAATTTCAAAATGAAAAAGGAACTTTGTATCAAATGATAAATACACAGAATGGTACATGTATACGTACATATGATGTCAGTTATCAATTTGATTCTCAGGGCTTAGGAGGTGGAGGCAGGAAAAAGGTTGAGACAAATCAGCGCTACAAAATGAAATACTGTTGAAGCATGTAGATAAATAAACGAATAAGTCTGCTCTGTGTTAGATCCTGAGAGATATGGTAAGGTGTCAAAAATGTAGCCGTTGAAGAGGATGAACCCGGTTTTAGAACTTTCACGGTGTTAGTCACTGCTTGTTGAGCCCCACTCAAATTCCTTAATGTGTCAGAACTCGAATTATTTCTCTGTTCTGAATTCCTCTGCTCTGAGATGCAACAAGGCAAGGCAGATTTTTACCAGCAGTCTTCCCTAAATCATTAAAATACATGGAAAAACACTTCGGCAATAAGTGCTTTTATTTATTTCACAAATATTCTTCTGCATATGCTCTTTGAGGCACATTCCCATCCTCATGCCACATCATCTGAAATGTTTTCACTTTGAAACATAGCCGTGTCTGTCCCATCAGCAAACTCAAAAAAGGGGGCAGAAATATTACTACTTTATAAAGTAAATATATTCAGCATGAAAAAAAAAAACCTGAATTGTAGACAGCACTATGGGCAGGTAATAATAACATTTTAGATATGTACATTCATAGAGAAATATAATAGCTATATCGTTTATTGTTTTAAGATGTGTGGAGTGTCTGTCTCTGTCTTTCTGTCTGTCTCTGTCTGTGTGTGTGTGTGTGTGTGTGTGTGCTCTGTGTGTGTGCATGTCTGAAGAGAACAGAGAAAATCTAGCCAGGCCTTAGCTAGGTGGGATAAGTGCCAGGAACACCGTCTTTAGGTCCTCTGCAGGGACACTAAACATTCTTAATCACTGAGTTATCTCTACTGGGACCTACATTATTTTCCTTAATATGAAAGTTCCTACTTGAAAACCGAGCCCAGAACACTACTGTAGAAAGATCATTCTTTTTCCTGGACAGCCTTTTTGGAGAAAAGATGCATCAAAGAAACTACTCGTCCTTGGAAGCTTGAAACCCCACCAACCTCACACCTAATTCAATGACTAAGTTGTCTTTCATTGTCTTTCTGAAAAATAGGACTCAAGTTCCATTCTATTTCACTTAAATCTCTTTGATTACAAATCAAACACAAGCTTCCTTTATCCAAACTTAGAGAAAAAAAAATCCACATCAAAGAAATGCAAACACTGAAACAGTCCCCTCAAAAGGCCAAACTAGAGATATTGTGAAGAGTAGAACAGGAGAGGAAATTGGTTAACTTGCCTGCTATGACATACATTTTATATTTTGCCTTCATATCCTTACTGCCAGTTCAACTCCATTCAACTAGAACCAAAGTAGATGCTGAAATTTAAACTTACTGACTATATTTCTATTAATCTATATAAACCAGTATTGATATTTAAACATTTTCATTTTCCTGTATAATAAATGCATAAAAAGTGAAGATTCTATTATATTCCTGGGCTGCAAGATTCAGTATTACAAAAATACAAGTTTCTTCAAGTTTGTCTACACTTCTAATGTGGTTTCTAAATATCCTAGTTACTATGGGGTTGCATGGGGAAGGACCAAGGAAATCTTGTGCAGAAAGGATGAAAGATGCACAATTCTAGATGGAAATTTTGAGCATAGCTAAGACACTGTGCTAATACCAGATGTAAATAAGCCAACAACATAAAACAGCTGTCATAGTAAGCTTCGTACACAGCTGACCACTTGATTGATGAGAAAGACAATGTTCAATGAAGCATAACGCATTAATCTTTAAAAAAAATATAGTCCTGAGGGCTGGTGACATGATTCAGCAGCTGAGAGCACTTGCTGGTCTTGCAGAAGGTCTAGGTTTGGTTCCCAGTACACGCGTGGAGGGTCCCATCCATATGTAACTGCAGTTTCAGGGGATGTCATGACCTTTTCTGGTTACTACCAGCACTAGCCACACGTGTGTTGTGACAGACATACATGCAGGCAAAATCTAAATTATTTTTTAAAAGTAGTTCCCAGGAACCTAGAACCTCTGCTCAGACGTAGCCCATGGCAGCTCAGCATTCAAGCGGGTTGTCCCAGTAAGGGGAACAGGGACTGTCTCTGACATGAACTCAGTGGTGGGCTCTCTGACCTCCCCCCCCACCGCCCGCCCCAGAGAGGAACAGCCTTGCTAGGTCACAGAGGAGGATATTGCAGCCAGTCCTGAAGAGACCTGATAAACTAGGGTCAGATGGAAGGGGAGGAGGAACTCCCCTATCAGTGGACTTAGAGAAGGGCAGGAAGGAGTTGAGGGAGGGAGGGTAGGATACGGAGGGAATGAGGAAAGGGGCTACAGCTGGGAAACAAAGTAAATAACCTGTAATTAATATAAAAAATAAAAAGTATAAAAATTATAGTTCCCAGGGGCAGAGAAACGTAGTAGCAGTTAATGGTAACTGAGCTCTTAGAAAAGACATCACGTGAGGTTTTCCCCAAACTACGTATAACTGTGGCCCAAATGGATCTGATGCCTCCTTTTGGCTTCTCCATCATCTGCACACATGTGGCACACACATGTAAGCATACATAGACACAAACACATAGAAATGAAAATAAAATAAATCTGTGCTCGGTATTTTTATGTTAACTTGGCACAAGCTGATCTTACTTGAGAGGAGACATCCTCTGTTAAGACAATGTCGCCGTAAGACTCAGCTGGGGGGAAAGCCTGTAAGGTAAGCCTGTAAGGTGTATTCTTAATTAGTGATTGATGGGCAGGCTCACACCATTGTGGGTGGGGCCAGCCCTGAGCTGCATTCTATATAAAAGGAGGCTAAGCAACCCAAGGTGAGCAAGCCAGTAAGCAGCACCCCTCCATGGCCTCACTATCAGCTCCCACCTCCAGGTTCCTGCCCTGCTTGAGTTCCTACCCTCACTGCTTTTGGTAAAGAACTGTTATATGGAACTATGAGTGAAATAAATCCTTTTCTCCTCAGGTTGCTTTGGTCATAGTGTTTCATCACAGCGATATTAACATAAGACAAAATCTTTGTAAAAATAGTTCTGAATCTGATAGTTTCCTGCAGGAAGACTACACTTCCAGTATCCTTTGTGGACTAAGGAAGTCATTTCCACCATACCATATCCCATATTCCCCAGTAGGCATTTTGGCCATCTGCAAACATGGGTGACAAAGATGTCCCTTTGCTGTGAATAAATGTGATCCTGCCTAAGGTCAAACTGAATCACTCTTTCCTCCTTCTGTCTTTCTACAGCTGCCTAATAATCTAAGACAGTCCTCAGGCATTCAGAGAGAGAAACACAATACTGCCTTTCTTCTAAAATGTACATAAAATAATTGCAAAAGTTAAGATGGTGTAAGAACACATCTGCACACAGCGGCTCACAATATCAACTGCCCAGGACTCATGGGCGTTCGAAGATATCAGCGAACCTGTAGAGATCTGACCTAGGCCCTCTGCATACATGTATCTTGGTATGCTTGTAGGAATCCTAACATTGAGTGTGAGAGCTGTCCCTGACTCTGTTGTTTAATTGTCGAACCCTTTTCCTCATGCCAGGTTGCCTTGTCCAGCCTTGATGTGATGGTATGTGCCTGTTCTTATTGTAGCTTGTTATGCCCTGTTTGGTTGATGTCCCTGGGAAACCCACTATTTTCAGTGGGGAAGGCTGTGAGGGAGTAATTGATCCTGAGGAGAGGAAATGTGGGGGGAAAGGCTCAGGAAGGGGGTAAACGGGGACCTTCGTTTGGGATGAATACCTGAGAAAACGATTTTTAAAAGAAAATGAAAAAGAAAAAGAAAGAAGAGATCTGCATTGTGTCAAAATATCAAAATTAATAATAAAGAGGCCATGCATTTGAAAGATATAAAGGAGAAAATATAGGTGAGTGTTTGGAGGGAGGGGAAAAAAGGGGTGACATAATTATATTATAATCTCAAAAATAAAAATACTAAAATAACTGAAAAAAATCCCTAAGAAGTCAAAGAACATGCCGTGTGTGTGCACTTAGAAAAAATTAAAAGTTTCAGTCTATGGACTATGTGGTAATTTGGGACAACCTTAGTTTATTAACCATCCTGTAACATGGGTGGGTCTTTGCGTTATTTCCAGATTTGGATAATTAAAAATAACAATGCTACTAATAACACTGGATCCATACCATAAGCCACACACAGACACACAGACAAACACATACACATAAAAAACAATAGAGCAAGGATCCTTATATATGAACAGATATCACGATAGATGATGTTTAAGTAAGTAAACCATTGCAGACAGTGTTTGCCTTTGGTATGAGGAATCTTTAATGAACACAAAGATTCTATTAATTGCAACTCAGGTTTGAAGTGGTACCTACAAGGAATTTCCAATGAGTGGAAGAGCAAAATAAACACCTAATACAAAATTACAAGTAAAATGCCCCTTTCTCTCTCTCTCTGTCTCTCTCTCTTGCTTAAGAGAAGTGAAGGGAAGATAGGAAGGAAAATAAACAAAAAGTTGGAATTTAAGGTCTGTGTAGAAGTGCTCATTCTGTGATTTAGATATGTGTAATTGTGTGGCAAGTAAAAGAGTGTAAGTAATTGGCAGAGGGAACTTGGAGAGCAGACATGGGGCTTCAGGCTTTCATTACTTATTTATTGCATTTACTCATTTATTCAACAAATGCATAATGAATGCCACTACAGTGTGTGCAAAGGGCACTGGGAGGTGCTAGAACAAAAAATAAATAAATAAATAAATCCATGTCTAGAGTAAAGCACAACAGACCATGTTGTCATAAGGAGTTCTTTAGAGAAACACAAATGGTGCTGAGCTTCATTATAAATAAATATGTATGCAGAGAGGAATTAGAAATGGAGAAAATATTTGTGCCTACAGAATAATGATGTCAATAACTATAAACGTGAAAATAAATAAAGAGCTCTGAAGGTAGCTCCATGCTATTTGTAAGAAGAGCCTTGGGGATGGCAAGTGAGTGCTGCCAGTAAATTAACAAGGAAATGGTTCCTGTTCTCCATAGACCCTGCCTTAGCTTTGAAACTTGCATATTGAGAATGGTATTGAATCATACACACTGAATTCACATTGCAGTACTTCTTAAGGAGAAATTAATATCTGTTTGCACTTTTCTGGTGTGAAGCTGGGCATAAATCCTAATAAGAATGTAATTTTTGTAAGCATTTGCTTTTTTATTCATCAACTGAAGACAGCAATTGTGCTTGTGTTATCTGCTTCCTCATTTTTAGTTACTAAAATAATACAAATTAAATGCAAAGATACTTTAGGCTTTCAATACAGTACATTGTATGATAAGTCCAGCTTATGTTCTGCCACATTAATAAGATTTTAAAATGTTGCTAATTACCCCAGTTAATTTTCAAAATTTTATTTTCAGTACTACGGTTTGAACCTAGGTCTTTCAACATGCCAGGCAAGTACTGGACCACTGAGCTACTTCCCCAACCCTCATTTATTTTATTTTTTCATTTTTTTTAAAGAAAGGATATACGTTTCCAGGCTTCCTTGAGCTCATTTTATAACCCAGATTGGCCTTGAATTTGTAATCTCTTTAACTTAGCTTCCAGAGGAAAAAGAATTATATCTTTGAATGGATTGGTACAGGAGTCAACTTCCTAAACAGACCACCAGCACCTAGGCACTACAATCAACAATTAATAAATGAGACCTCATGAGTCTGACAATCTTCTGTAAGACCAAGGACACTGTCAAATAGACAAAACAGCAGTCTACACAATGGGTAAGATCTTTACCAACTCCACATCTGACAGAAGGATACTGTCCAAATGCATACATAACTCAAGAAACTAAATATCAACAAAACCAATAACCCAATTAAAAAATCAGGTACAGATCAAAACAAAGAATTCTTTTTTTTTAATTTTTTTATTAATGACACGTTATTCATTTTGTATCCCCCCATAAGCCCCTCCCTCCTCCCCTCTCAATCCCACCCTCCCTCCCCTTTCTGCATGCATGCCATCTCTCGGAGTCCACAGATAGGGGAGGTTTTCCTCTCCTTTCTGATCTTGGTCTATCAGTTCTCATCAAAAGTGGCTGCATTGTCTTCTTCTGTGGCCCAGTAAGGCTGTTCCCCCTCAGGGGGAGGTGATCAAAGAGCAGGCCAATCAGATTATGTCAGAGGTAGTCCCTCTTCCCAACTAGGTAACCCACTTGGACACTGAACTGCCATGGGCTACATCTGTGCAGGGGTTCTATGTTATCTCCATGAATAGTCCTTGGTTGGAGTATGAGTCTCTGGGAAGTTCCCTGTGTTCAAATTTTCTTGTTCTGTTGCTCTCCTTGTGAAGTTCCTGTCCTCTCCAGCTCTTGCTATTTCCCACCACTTCTTACATAAAATTCCATTCACTCTGCCCGACAGTTGGCCATCAGGCTCAGTATCTGCTTTGATAGTCTGCAGGGCAGAGGCTTTCAGAGGCCCTCTGTGGCAGGTTCCTAGGTTGTTTCCTGTTTTCTTCTTCTTCTGATGTCCATCCTCTTTGCCTTTCAGTATGGGGATTGAACATTTTAGTTAGGGTCCTCTCTCTTGCTTAGTTTCTTTAGATGCACAGATTTTAGTGGGTTTGTCCTATGTTGTATGTCTATATGAGTAAGTATATACCATGTGTGTCTTTTTGCTTCTGGGACAACTCACTCAGGATGATCCTTTCCAGCTCCCACCATTTACCTGCAAATTTCATGATTTCCTTATTTTTCATTGCTGAGTAATACTCCATTGTATAGATGTACAATTTCTGCATCCATTCTTCAGTTGAGGGGCATCTGGGTTGTTTCCAGCTCCTGGCTATTACAAATAAAGCTGCTACAAACATGGTTGAGCAAATGTCCTTTTTGTGTACTTGAGCCTCTTTTGGTTATATGCCTAGGAGTTGTATGGCTGGATCTTGAGGAAGCACTACTCCTAGTTGTCTGAGAAAGCACCAGATTGATTTCCAGAGTGGTTGTACAAGTTTACATTTCCACCAGCAGTGGAGGAGGGTTCCCCTTTCTCCACAACCTCTCCAGCATGTGTTGTCGCTTGAGTTTTTGTTCTTGGCCATTCTCATGTGTGTAAGGTGAAATCTCAGGGTTGTTTTGATTTGCATTTCCCTAATGGCTAATGAGGTTGATCATTTCTTTAAGTGTTTCTCTGCCATTCGATATTCATCTATTGAGAATTCTCTGTTTATCTCTGTTCCCCAATTTTTAATTGAATTACTTGGTTTGCTGCTTTTCAGCTTGTTTAGTTCTTTATATATACTGGATATGAGTCCTCTGTCAGATAAAGGGTTGGTGAAGATTCTTTCCCAATCTGTAGGCAGTTGCTTTGTTTTGATGACGGTGTCCTTTGCTTTACAGAAGATTTTCAGTTTCATGAGGTCCCATTTATTGATTGTTGCTCTTAGAGCCTATGCTGTTGGTGTTCTGTTCAGGAAGTTTTCTCCTATACCAATGAGTTCTAGGGTATTCCCCACTTTTTTTTCTAGCCGATTTAATGTGTCTGGTTTTATGTTGAGCTCTTTGATCCACTTGGACTTCAGTTTTGTGCAGGGTGATAAGTATGGATCTATTTTCATTTTTCTACATGTAGACATCCAGCTAGACCAGCACCATTTGTTGAAGATGCTATCTTTTTTTTTCTTAACAGAGGAATCTCTAGTGGCCTAGAAGCACTTAAACAAATGTTTAACAAACTGTGGAAATGATCCTGAACGTACAGGATAACCATACTACAATCCAAAGACCTAAAGAAGCTAAGTAACAAGGAGGACCCAAAGGGGAGTGCCAGAAGGGGAAATAGAATAGATGGCAGAAGTGGATGAAGACAAAGAATGGAAAAGGTGAGGGAATGGGGAGAATATGGCTATCTGAATCAACTGAGCAAGGTTCCTAGAACTCACAGAAACTGAACAGCAAGAAAATGGCCTGTTTAATCTGGAGGCCATCTTTCTGTGTGTGTTTGTATGTGTGTGCATTCATGTACTATACATTTCAGCTTAGCATTGTTACGGGACACCTGAGTTTGTGGACAAGTGGATCTCTGATTCTTGTATCTGACTTTGGGGGCTCTTTTTCTTCTCTCAGGTTGCCTTGTCCTGCCTTGATGTGATGATTTTTGTTATATCTCATTATGCCTTATCTTGCCATATTTGATTGTTATCTTCTAGAAACCTGTTCTTTTCTAAGAAGAGACAGAAAAAGATTGGTTCCACAGGGAATGGGAGGAGTGGATAGACTGTGGAGAGGAGAGAGGGAAAAAAAAGAAAAATAAATGAAAAAGAGAAAAAAAAGAGAGAATTGCTAGATTTTCATGTAGAAGCAACAACAACTGGCAACACTGTTGCAGTCAGCATCTTTTTCCTGACCTTGGAAAAAAGCCCACATCATACCCTAGCTGAGGGAAAGTTTATTTATTGTCTCTAAGAGAAAAGCAAGAGTTAAATGTTCAAGTATTTTTTCATTATCTTTTTTAAAATTTTTATTAATTACAGTTTACTCACTTTTTATCTCCCCTATAACTCCCTCTCTCCTCCCCTCCCAATCCTACTCTCCCTCTCCCTTCTCTACCCATGCCCCTTCCCCCAGTCCACTGATAGGGGAGGACTTCCTCTCCTTCCCTCTGATCCTAGTCTATCAGGTCTCATCAGGAGTGGCTACATTGCCTTCCTCTGTGGCCTAGTAAGGCTGCTCTCCCCTTAGGGGGAGGTGACCAAAGAGCAGACCACTCAGTGGATGTCAGAAAGAGACCCTGTTCCCATTACTATGGAGGCCACTTGGACACTAAGCTGCCATGGGAAGGAGGACTCTGACTAAGATGCTCAATCCCCATTCAGAAAGGCAAAGAAGATGGACATCAGAAGAAGAAAACAGGGAACAGGACAGGAAGCCTACCATAGAGGGCCTCTACCCTACTAGGTATCAAAGCAGAAACTCAGACGTATAGCCAAACTTTGGGCAGAGTGCAGGAAATCTTACGTTTTTTAAAGAAATGTTGGGAATCTTATGAAAGAAGAGGGAGATAGAAAGACATGGAGGGGACAGGAGCTCCACAAGGAAAGCAACAGAACCAAAAATTCTGAGCCCAAGGTTCTTTTCTGAGACTGATAACTACAGCCAAGGACCATACATGGAGATAAACTAGAACCTCTGTACAGATATAGTCCATGGCAATTCAGTCTCCAAGTGGGTTCGCTAGTAAGAGGAACAGGGACTATCTCTGACATGAACTCAATGGCTGGTTGATTACCTCCCCTTGAGAGGAAAACAGCCTTACCAGGCTACAAAGGAGGACTGTGCAGCCAGTCCTGATGAGACCTGATAGGCTAGGGTCAGATGGAAAGGGAGGAGAACCTCCTCTATTAGTGGACTTGGAGAGGGGCATGAGAGAAGATGAGGGATGGAGGGAGGGTGGGATTGGGAGGAAATGAGGGAGGGATACAAATGAGCTGGGGTACAAATTGAAAAAACTGTAATTAATATATAAAATTAAAAAAGAAATGTTTAAAGTATTTTAACTGAGCCTATTCCCACTGACCCTAACTTCTAAGCTATCCAATCCCCAGCTCTGCACCTGTCTTAAAACAGCAGGAGGGAAGGATTTTTATATTTCTGCATATAAGGGTGCTAGATTACTTCATTTGATAACATTGTCTTGGATTGATGTGCCTGATGACTTCTTTGAATTCAGGCATAAAGGGCCAAATCCATTCAAACATACACACACACAAATACTCATATACATACATCTTTACATATATAGTATGCTCAGAATGTAGTTCTTATAGAAATAAAAAAAAAACTCTTATTCAGTACTTGCCTGATTGATAAGAGACTTTAATGGTAACAAACATCCAAATCTAGAGATTTTAAAAAATGAACTTAAATAGTCATTAACCAAGAATTTGCACTGATCTTCAACCATAACAGAATATAGAAAGGGAAAATAATGTAATTTTCAACATTTCTTTATCATAGCTTAAAATCTATTTTCAACAAAATAAATGAGCCTGACAAAGAGCCAAGAACTGACAGCTTATGTACAAAGATAACAAGTAAAAAGAAGCATCAGCATCTGTTTTGATACATTGCTAGACAGAGTCTTTCAAAGGCCCTCTGTGTAGGCTTCTGTCCTATTTCCTGTTTTCTCCTTCTTCCAATGTCCATCCCATTTGGCTTTCTGAGTGAGGATTGATTACCTTACCCAGGGTTCTCCTTCTTTCTTAGCTTCTTTAGGTGTACAAATTTGAGTATGTTTATCCTATATTATATGTCTAATATCCACTGATAAGTGAGTATATACCATGTCTGGCTTTCCACTTCTAGAATATCTCACTCATGATGAACTTTTCTAGATCCCACCATTTGCCTGCAAATTTCATGATTTACTTGTTTTTAATTGCTGAGTAGTATTCCATTGTGTAAACGCATAACCAAACTTTGGGCAGAGTTCAGGGAATCTTATGAAAGACAGGGGACAGGAGCTCCACAAGAAGAGCAACAGAACCAAAAATTCCAGGTCCAGGGGTCTTTTTGGAGACTGATACTCCAACCAAAAACCATGCATGGAGATAACCTAGAACTTACCTGCTCAGATATATCCCAGGACAGCTCAGTATCCAAGTGGGTGTCCTAGTAAGGGGAACAAGGACTGTCTCTGACATGAACTCAGTGGCTGACACTTTGATAACTTGACCCTGAAGGGGGTGCAGCCTTGCCAGGCCACAGAGGAAGACAATGCAGCCAGTCCTGATGAGACCTGATAGGCTAGGGCCAGATGGAAGAGTAGGAGGACCTCCCCTATCAGTGGACTTGGAGAGGGGCATGGGAGGAGATGAGGGAGGAAGGGTGAGATTGGGAGGAAATGAGGGAGAGGGGTACAGTTGGGATACAAATTGAATAAACTGTAATTAATATAAAAAATAAAAATTTAAAAAAAGAAGCACTCAGTGGAGGGGGGAATGCTTAGGAAAAACTTTAAACATAAAGAATTTGAGGCAAGTATTTTTAACATGTTTCAGTATTAAGAGAACGTTATCAAAACACCGAATAAAGGCATGGAAATTGTAGTGTAACGGACAAGCTACATTAAGAAGAAGAAAGAGTTTATGAAAAAAAAAGAAATGCAATAAAATTCTAGAGATAGATTTATGGTAACTCAAGTTAATACTTTACAAGAAGGGATCAGTAATAGATTCGAACAGAAAGAACCAAAAAATTCAATGAAGGTAGATTAGTTGAAACTATCCATCTGAGTACAAAAGAGAAAAAGTTGAAGATAATAAACAAAGCCCAAAAGACTTGTAGACACTATCAAAACACAGTAATAAAGATGGCAAAGGTAGGAAGAGGAACCAGAAAAAAAAAGTACTTGAAGAAATAAGGCCTCAGGCTTCCCAGCTTTGATTGACCTGGTAATATTTCATCTGGCAGATTCTCTAAAAATTAAAAGATAAATAGGCTCAGAAAGCTCCATATGTAAATCTGTTATAATCAGCCATCAAAAAAAAAAACAAAAGAAAAAAAAAAAACTAAAAAAAATACAGAGATTAATTTGTCTTGTGATACATATTCCCTCTAAGATCAGCAGCAAACATTTCAATAGAAAACATGAGAAACAAAGGCAGTAATGATTCAGCATATCAAAGAGGAGGTATAAATATACCTTGGTCATTACCTTGTATTGTTTTACTATCTTACTTTGAAAACCATTACATAGGATTATAAATCCATACTGATAATGATAAATGATAATGATAAAATAGTAGCAATGTCATGAACAGGCTAGGCATGCTATATAAAATATGCTATTGTTGTATGTTTTGAAATCAGGCTCCTATTAGTTCAAACTTGATCTTTATAAACTAAGATGTTAAAAAATGAAGTTGGGAAAACTAGTTACGCAGGAAGCTCAAAAGAAAGAGATGATGGGTCTTTGGTGGTCTGTCTTTTCATTCCATGTTATTTTGATGAGAAGAAACTTTGAAACCAGAAATTGAATCTAAGTGATAAAATTCAAATTCCAACTATAAGCCATGTTTTAAGACAAGAAAGTCTCATTTAAACAATGAGAAGGTCTGTAGTCATTAGTGTATTTATGTCTTACTCTGTTGTGTTATATCAGTATCAACTATTCCTAATTCTCAAGGTTTCAACTCTTTTTTTTTTGTATAGTGCATTTTTTTTCTTTCTGACACATCTTTTTATCTACCATGATGATTTAGAAAATAAACTAAGAAGCTAAGGATAACCCACAGAGTGATCATGAAAACATATTCAAAGATAAAATGAACAATTATGAATTAAATTGGCCTACTACAAATAGTAAACACAAAAGGAAGCAGTGCAGCAGCTAAGAGATAAAGACCTTTTTCTATGTAGACAACTACAAGTGAATAGAGTCCACCCTCATATGCAGACACATTAAAATTAAAGGTATAACATTACTGCTCAGAAGCAGAGATTAAAATCCTAATTATAAAATCACAATTAAAGTAGGTTTCCAGAAAGAGTGTCACTTTAAATTCAAAACACAATATGTTGAAAGTGAAAGAACAGGAATAAATGTTCCATGCAAAAGTAGTCAAAAGATACATGAGTGGCTGTTAGATTTTTGACATGCATTCAAATATTCAAAAAGAAGCGACTGGCATAATACAGTTACAAATTTCCTAATTCAAGTAAACACAAACTATGGAAGCATAAGCACCTACAATGTTCTAAAACAAAAGAAGCATCAACAATAAAAATACAAAAATAACTGAAACAAAGAAATAGATAACAGAAACAGTCAATAAAAGAAGGGATTTTTAAAATCTGTCTTAATTGATCACAAAATTTAAAGAAATATAAATTAGGTGTATTTGATACATAGAGGATTTCAACAACACAATTAGCAAATCACAATAAGTGAATTTCTATGCCTCATTGTTCTCCCACAGACTTGAAAATTATTTAAATATATCATAGTTAGGCCACAAGAGTAACATTGATAATGTTATAAAGATTTTAGGATATCTGGACTATACTGAGAAAACAAAATTAACAATCATTAACAATAAAAATTGGGAAGAAATCACACATACACATATATATCTATCTCTTTCTCCATATCTATCAATGCACTGAGTGAAAGACGTTGAAATAAGAATGACAAAACAATACTGCCGTCAGTAGTGTCTGTCAGAGGCCATCTGTGGTAGGCTGCTGTCCTGTTCCCTGTCTTCTCCTGCTTCTGATGTCTATAGCATTTGTCCTTGTGAATGAGAATTGAGCATCTTCCTTGGGTCTTCCTTATTGTTCAGCTTCTTTACGAGTATAGATTTTAGTGTGTTTATCCCATATTATATAACTAATATCCACTTACGAGTGAGTATAAACCAGCCAAATTTTGGGCAGAGTGAAGGGAATCTTATGAAAGAAAGGGGAGAAGGATAAACCTGGAAGGGACAGGAACTCCAAATGGAGACCAACAGAGCCAAAAAACCTGAGCCCTGGAGGCCCTCAAGAGAATGATACCCCAAACAAGGACAATACATGGAGAGGACCTAAAACCCTGGCTCAGATGTAGCCCGTAGACTCATTCTCCAAGTGGGTTCCCCAGTAAGGGGAGCAGGTGCTTTTTTTGGCATGAACTCAGTGGCAGACCCTCTGATCACCTCTCCCTGGGGGTGCAGCCTTACCAGGCCACAGAGGAAGACAATGCAACCAGTCCTGATGAGACCTGATCGGCTAGGGTCAGATAGAAGGAGAGGAGGATCTTCCCTATCAGTGGACTAGGGAAGAGAATAGGGGAAGAAGAGGGAGGGAGCCATAGCCAGGATACAAATTGAATAAATTGTAATAAATGATAATAATAAAAAATTAAAAATCAAAAATAAAATAAAAGAATGACAAAATAAAAATTTAAAATATAATTTTCTTAGTTGGGTTTTTATTCTGTGATAATATACCATGTCCAATAGGAATTTTGGAAAGAGAGACTTTATTAGTTTATTTTTCCAAGGAAGTCTGGGCAGGAATCTGGAGTTAGAAATTGATGTAGAGGCCAGGAAGAAGGGCTGTTTACTGGCTTTCATCTCATGGCCTAATCAGTTTTCTTTTTTGTAGCACCTAGGACTACCAGCCTGGAGGGGGGCCCTGCATACTGTGAGGGCCCCTCGCACATCAGTAATCAACCAAGAAAATACTTCATAGGTTTGCCAACAGACTAATCTGGTGAGAGCTTTTTTTTTTTTTTTTTTTCTCAATTGAGGTTCCCTCTTTCAAAATGAGTCTAGCTTAGGTAAAGTTGTCATCAAACTAGCCAGCACAAAAACTCTCAACTTACTTGGGATGCATGCAATAAAAGTTAATGACTCTCTCACAGTGAAAACTATAATATTAAAAAGAAGAAGGGCTGGTGAGATGATGGCTAAGTAAGTGAAAGAGCTTGCAGTCAAGTCAGAGGATCTGAGCTTGATCCCAAGGCCTTACATGGTAGGAGGAGAGAACCAGCTTTTACCAACTACCCTCTGACCTCCACAGATACACATGCACACACAAATGTACATAAATGCATATACATGAAATATAAACAAAAATACAGGCAAGTAATGAAAGTAAACTCAAATATGAATGGTGATATATCCTTCATGGTTTCGAACGAGCACTAACCTTAAGACATCACTTCTTCCCAAACTAATGCATTATTTCCATGGAATAACAACTATAATCCTCCCAAATTTTAGTAGAAATTAATATCACAATTTTAAAAAATTAATAGAAAACCAAAGACCTAACATAAACAAAGAAGTTTGAAAAAATAAAACTTTGCACAACCCAGTATCCCAAAATGTAAGTAGTTGCACACATAGCTTGCCATTAAACAATAGCTCTCTGACAGGACTTAACCAACTTAATCAACATATGATGCCTCGTACTGGCAACCTAGCTAACTACACAAGGCTAGTGAGGTCACGGATCGTGAAGTAGAATCAACAACTTTAGTAAGCCAGCACAATCCCTAATTAGGTTCTAAATATTTGTCCTTATGCCCACAGAAAAGTATAGTTCTCACCCTTCAGTGAAGAAACTTCTCTTTGCAACAGATGGCAACCATAAAAACAACAACAAAACACACAAGATATCAAAATGCAGATTTGTGAAGTAAAGTCCCAATGGAGATAAATTTAAAAAACACTCTCTTACCTAAGGCTCAGAGAATATTGTGAAAGAGGAAGCTCAAAGATTATAAGAGCCAGAGGATCAGGCTGTTTGCTGTAAAATGGTCTCCTAGCAATTTCTGAAGCTACAAACAAAGTCTCACCAACATGAACTGCCAAAACATAAGATGAATAGGGACAACAAAAATATGTCAAAGTCAAGAAAGAAATGCCCAAGGGTCCTCAACTATTCACAAAGTACAGACTATGAGGAAATGCCCAGAGAAGGAGAACCAGTCTTTCTCAGGGAAGAGCAAACCAATTGGATACACAATGCTAAGTGGAAACATCTGTGCAAGTGACATTATACAGATTTAACAGTTTGTATTTCAAAATATATATGTATATAGCTACACATATGTGGCAACAATCAGTGTGAAGAAGTGAGATGGATTTAAAGGAGAACAAGGAGAGATGTATGGGAGGGTTCAGAGGAAGGAAGGACTAAGAGAGAGATAATATAATTATATTATAATGTCAAAAATAAAAATAAAAAGCCAATAAATCTTTCACCAAAGTTCAAACCTGATCTCAAATTTGTGTAAAGCTGTTCTAAACTGAGGGGGATTGCTTCCGTATGTGGGTAGAAAAATAGAACAAAGAGCTGTCCAAATGCTGACTAAGTTGCCAGGCCAGTTTAGTATCTAAAGGAAGCAACCTCTTGAACAAATAGTGCAAAAGTAGCTATATGCCCATGTGGATAGAGTACATTAGCTGGCCTTTTAAGTTCTTGATACCCGAAAGTAACTTACCTATCCTCTGAAAAAAAATGTAACTGGGTGAATCTCAAAGATGTTGGCATCTCACTAAGAATCGTACAAGAGTAGATATTGCTTGATTTAACTCATGTGAAGTTGTCAAAGAGGCAATATTGATCTATAGCATCAAAAAGCAAAACTATGATTGCCTGGGGGTAGAAATGGGAGAGAATGGCTGGAGAGAGAAATCAAAGAACATTTTTAGGTGGTGGAAGTGCTTTGTGTCTTGATTGATGATGTTGAGTTTGTCAAAACCTATTATGCTATCTGCTGAAGCGGGCTTACTTGCTGTATTCCCAAATTCAAAAGCAATGATTAAAAATAGCATTTGAAAAAAAATAGCATTTGGTGTCTAAAGTTACAATGTAACTAATAAACTGCACTTCAGTCACAAGTTCCTATATAGACAACACATCTTTTGATTAAATCAGAGAGAGTGTCAAGGACACGGGGGAAGCTTTGTTTTGTTCTGGGTTTTGTTTTTGTGATAGTTTATCTCTTCCATGCCAGAAAAGGAGCTTTGTATTCTCAGATGAACTACTACAAGGGTTCAATGCCAAAGACAGGTGCGCTTTGTAGTGGAGCATAGACACATTGGATGTTATGCAACTGACAAGCATTTAAAGCGCTCTTACAGCATTTCAGTCATTCACCTTATCATAATCCAGTTTGTGAGTATTTACACGGAAAATCATGTAGACTCGGGGGAAATGAGGGAGCAAGAGAAGACCCAGGAAAAAGTAGAAATGATATGTTAGTAGAGTGCCTTACTTATTCATATCAATCACAGTTCCAGCTTGAATTAGCTGCCTTTCCAGATGTTTTCAGTGACCAGTCAATAATAGGCTACAAAAAAATTCTTGTACTTCAGCCACCAAGATGGCATAGTGATTAACAGTGTTCATCTCCAGGGTTTTCACCCCAAGTTCAATTCCAAGAACCCATATGATAGAGGAAGAGAACTGACTTCTACAAGTTTTTCTCTGACATTTTTGACACATGTATAAGTATAAACATCTATAAAAAGAAATCTGTTCACTGTATCCCAAGGAATGTTTGGAGAAAGGAGGCAATGAGTAAGATTTGTTTTCTATTTTAAACGTGTATCTGATTTACTCACATAATAAGCAGTTTCTCAGCACCTGTTATGGTTGAAAGAAAATGAGCATTAGCCATAGAGTACAATACTAAACGTGAATTATGTGCTATGACTTGCTTTCCTTGGGAGATTAGTGATTGGGATTACACAGCACACTGCACATAAGCTCTCTTAGTGCTAAGCCTGGTATATGGAAAAGCATCATAAGAATTAACTCTTTGGTAGATGGTACGGAACACAGTAGGGACAGTGTGGTGAACCTTCCAGCTCCCAAGAGGAAGACGCATGAGCAAGCACTCCAATCTTCACTTCCTTAAAGATTTATTCCTAAATAATGTCAAATCTGCTGGTGGCTTGAAATCACAACAACAACAAAAAAACAGTTTTAAAGGATCACTAGACCACACAGGAAATTTTATTTATTTATTTCTTTGATAGGTACCAAGTTTGGAGATATCAGGAAAGACCAATATCATTGTATCAGAGTTGAGCAGGACCATGAGGATTTAGATGTCTAACACAAAAACTGCAGACGGCCCCCCAGTGGTGATGAATACACAAATACAATGTAGCAGAGAGAGAGAGAGAGAGAGAGAGAGAGAGAGAGAGAGAGAGAGAAACACACATTCACAAAACAGGCAGAGCTAGTAATATTTGTAAATGGTGTGGAGTTCTGGAACAATGTTGCTTTTTAATTTTTTATTTTTTTTTCTTCACGGTTTATTCATTATATATCCAGATTGAAGCCCCTCCCTCAACTCCTCCCAGTCCCTCCTTCTTACCCTCTTACCCCCATCCTAGTCCACTGAAAGGGGGAGTTCTCTGCCATTAACCCATAGCTTGTAAAGTCTCATCAGGACTTCCTGGATCCTCTTCCTCCATGACCAGGCAAGACCGCAGAAAGGAACAAGTGATCAAAGAGCAGTCAACTGAGTTCATGATAGAGGCAGCCCTTGCTCCACTCACTCAGAGATCCACATGGACTCTGAGCTGCCAATCGGCCACATCTGAGCAGGGTGTCTAGGGCCTCTCCAGGCATGGTTCTCTGTTGGTGCATCAGTCTCTGCAGAACCCCCAGGGCTCAGAACTTTTAGCTTTGTTGGTCTTCTTGTGAGGCTCCTGTCCCCTCCATGTCCCTCTATAGGAACAGTGTTTTTGGTGCTGTAATAGATGACAGGTGCAGATTCCTGGACTCACTACTAAAATACTAGGTGCTTTGATTGTTTTTATGTGGTATTTACAGTCCCGTATCTCACACCCTTTTGGTAACTAATCACCCAAATTCTAATGGCAAGCAGTAGGCACAATTATAACTTGAGCTCTGCCTGACCCTAAATCCTCCTTAGGGAGATGTGAGAGACTGCAGAAATGTCAGCACTGTCAGGGACACTAAAGATTTGGGACAAAATTGAGAGGAGGCATTTATTTTTGGCCACACAATGTACTTCACCGTTAAGTAGGTGAGAAATGGAGGCTGATGTACACTAGAAAGATGAAAAGCACTGAGAGTTCTAGGACTTCTGTTTAAAACAGCTCAATGTTTATATACTTGAAACTACACTTGACATTGAAGTGTGGGTGACAGTTGTAAAATCGGCCGAGGGCGGCTCCCTAGCCACGTGCTTCTGTTTCTGCCTTACAATTAGCAGGAGCTCAAATTTGGCTTAGCTGTTTGACATTTCATTCTTGATCTACAAAATGACCCCATTGCAGCTAAAAGTAGTACATTCCTATTTTAATTTTTTACAGCTTATCAAGCCCGGATGACAGTGACCAAATGGTTCTTTTACTTACACCCATGGTTCTTAAAAGATGTTGAATATCACGATCTCTTTTTAGTTAAAAGCTTTAAAATAGTTGCTTTTACCAGAATGCTCATGAATTACTGGTAAAAGTAAAATGGAAACTCTCTTTACAAGTAAAATTAGCTGATTGTCCAAAAGTTAGTCACAATCTAAGATCCAGGAAAACTATTTCTAAATATTTCCACCAAAGAAACAACGGTATAGACACAAAATAACATAAATATTTATTTCTAATAACTTTTAACTAGAAACAACTTAAATAACAATGAATAGCACAATGGTTAAACAAATATGATATAGTTCTAGTCTCATTAGTATATATCTACATAAAGAAACAGATCACTAGCATACATACAGCTCAAAAAGGTGTTGGCAAATCAGTAAGGCCAGACATACAGAACAGTTTGATTCTATTTAAATAAAGTCGTGGGATAGGATATACTCATTGGTGACGGAATAAATAAGAATGTGGAGTGAGAAGAAAGAGAGTGTATTGACCAAGAAAGGTCACGGGAGAAATTTTGAAGAATATGGAAAATTTTAAGTTATAAAGGTTTTATGCATGTTTTTGCATTTGTTAAGTCTCACCCAGCTTATGATATGTGTTTTGTGATGCTGACATAGTATAAAAGTTTTAAATGCTGAGCATAAAATTCCTGTGAAATTATGAGCTTTAAAATGTCGATGCTCAAGATACATTTGTAATAAACTCTGAACATAGCAAATGATTTGTTTTATTGTTAATGGATTTTTAAGTTAATTTTGTTTTCTGACAGTTTCCTACAGACAAATACAATACATCCTGCTCATTCTTTCCTCTATATCCTCTTCTTACATGCCTCCATACCTACCAACTTCCAGGCTTCCTCGTTGCTACCACTCCCTTTCCAGATTCATGACTTTTCTTTTTATTTGGGGGCCCATCTGTGTGAATATTGGATTGGAACTTTCCATAAGAACCACACAACAGAAGACAATGACTCTCCCTCTTCTGGAAACTATCCACATCCAATAGATCAGCAGTGTTTGGTAGGTACCCTCAGCCCTTCCATCATCCATGTCTGACTGTCAACAGGCTTGTCCTTGTGCAGAATCACAGCAGAATCCTCAGCTTTGGTGAGGTCGTAGTTGCAATGGCCTTGTGGTAGCAAGAAGATAGCATTTTGATAGTGCTTCTCCCTCTCATCCCTCCCCACTCTCTTCTACGGTGCCCCTCCCCCTGTGCCTTAGATAGAACAGTCCAAATTCTTTGTTAGGGATTAGCATTGATCTGAAAGCTGGCAAAAAAAAAAAAAAAAAAAAAAAAAAAAAAAAAAAAAAAAAAAAAAAAAAAAAAAAAAACTCAAACAAATGAATTTGGATCTAGACATAGTCTTATTTAGTAAGTTTGGATTGTTTTAAAATATTTCTGTAAAGATCAAAATGTATAATAGTGTATTATTAAAATCTATTAAATCATACCAAAAATTGGGTATTGCAGAATATGTTTGAATTTATTATATAAGATTGTACTTTCGTGCCAAAATCTTTGTATAATGAATTGTAGAATTGCCAGTGATGCACACTAATGTACTAATGCAAGTTCCCAATAAGAGGTGGGAATTAAGAGGTCTGGAGGAAAAACAGGAAGTAGTTCAAACAACAATATTTTAACAAGAATATATGAATTTGAAACAATGTTACAGTTTTTAAGAAATTAAAAGGAGGACCATGGGTAAGATGATCAATCCTCCTCACTCAGAGAGACAAACAGGATGGACATAGGAAAAGGGAGAAAAACAGGGAACAGGACAGGAGCCTACCACAGAGGGCCTTTAACAGACTCTAACCAGCATTGCATCAAAGGACATGCTGAGACTCGTAGCCAAACTTTAAGCAGAGTGCAGGGAATCTTATGAAAGAAGGGGGAGATAGAAAGATCTGGATGGGACAGGAGCTCCACAAGGAGACCAACAGAACCAAGAAATCTAGGCCCAGGAGTCTTTTCTGAGGCTTATACTCCAACCAAGGACCATGTACGGTGATAACCTAGAACGCCTGCACAGATGGAGCCCACGGCAGCTCAGTCTCCAAGTGGGTTCCCTAGTAATGAGAATAGGGACTGTCTCTGACATGAACTCAGTGGCTGGATCTTTGATCACCTCCCCCTGAAGGTGGAACAGCCTTAGCAGGCCACAGAGGAAGATAAAACAGCTACTCCTGATGAGACCTGATAGGCTAGGGTCACAGAGAAGGGGAGGAGTACCTCCCCTATCAGTGAACTTGGAGAGGGGCATGGGAGGAGATGAGGGAGGGAAGGTGACATTGAGAGGTGACGAGGGAGGAGGCTACATCTAAGATACAAAATGAATAAACTGTAATTTACAAAAAATACATAAATTTTAAAAATTAGATCCCAGTGTTTATAGTAAACAAATTATAGCACTTGGAGTTATCAGCAATGAGATATTTGCTTCTTCACACACACTTATATTCACATAAACTCAAAACTTAGAAACATTTAAAATATTAATAGCCTTTTAAACCAAATTAGTAATTTTTCAAATTAGAATTTTTTTAGACTAGGCACCTCCTCTTCTATTAAGACTAGACAAGGTAATGCAGTAAGGGAAAAGACTCTCAAAAAGCAGACAACAGAGTCGGAGACAGACCCTGTTCCAGCTGTTAGGTGTCCCACAAGAAGACTGAGCTAGCTGCACAGCTGTTACATGCGCAGAGGGCCTAGAACAGTCCCATGTAAGCTCTCTGGTTGCAGTTCATTCTCTATGAGCCCCTGTGAGCCCAGGTTAGTTGATTCTGTGGGTTTTCTTGTGGTGTCCTTGACCTCTCCGGCTCCTTCAATTCTTCCTGCCCCTCTTCTGCAAGATTCCACAAGCTCTTCCTAATGTTTGGCTTTGAGTCTCTGCATCTGTTTCCATCAGGTCCCTCTCTGATGCCAATCAGTTACAATGAAATGATTCCTAATGAAATTCTACTATGCACATAGATTGGATTAACTCTTAAGGGAAGAGTATTGGAGCAGAATATCTTGTTTTCCCCTATGACCTGAGGTATATCCCTATTTTACTATTTTGACCATTAAGGAGTAACTTTCCCTTAATGGTTCTCAATGAAGCCGTAGTATGTCACCTTTTCATTTTTTTTTTTTTTACTCTTATATTTTTCAATGGTTCTGTTTGTAGTATCATACATGGCCATCAAACTTCTGCCAGGATCTTCATACTTGTTTACTGTGAATTCTAACCTCAGGGAATGTTCCCATAGGAATTTACTTTAGGTTAAGGGCTGTACAATACGAGATTCACCTACCTGTGGTAGCTTCAACCACACAGAAGACTTTCCCAGGAGTTTATACAGTGTTTCAAATCCTGAGGTGGGATGGCTGAGATATTTTCCTTTCTAATGTTTAGAGGGAAATGGGAGGTAGGACCAAGTCTTATAATGGCTTCTCTCCTCCCAGGGAGGTGATATTTTTAAGTCATCTAGAACATGGGTTGAAATTAGGGAAGGAACTGTTCAGGGTCTCTACTTTTGGTGAATTCCAGGCAGTGATGGAGATCCCAGACAAATGAGGTTATGATGCCACAGGATCATGTGAATGCAGCTTTGTAGTAAATGAGAGAAGATATAGTTAAATTAGCAGTTGAATAAGAAAGGTCCAAAGATCAGTACGATCAGAATTAAGATTATAGTAGATACAACAAATTTTCACCAGGAAAATATTGATCTCTTGTTTCAAACCTGTTCACTAAAAGGGATTATTGTCTCTGTCATGGCTTTTCAGTCACACTCTCAGGTATAGCTTTCCGGAAACTGTGTAAAGAAGAGAAAAATATTACAAGAGACCACACAAGACACTAGAGCATCCAAACCACCCTAGAATTTCTGGCCCCCTGATAGAGTCAAGGATATTTATGCCTTCTGGCCAGTTTTTATCACCTGTTTTCTTGAACATTACTGTAGCATTTGAGACCATGTACATACTCTTTTCACCTTTCAAAATTCCTCAGACCATACTTCGGCCAAATATGCTGCAGAAAATGACACACACACACACACACACACACACACACACACACACATACATATATTATCCAGAATGAGCAAATAAAATAATCTTTTTTGTTTCCAGTCACTTGAAATATTCTTCATCCTGCTGAGTGGGTTGAGGGAGGCTGTTGGGTACCCAGGAACAGAGGAGCCAGATGATATTTAAGAGCCTATTTTGGGCAGAGAAAGTTCTTGCAGCTCCACTGGTAGTTTGTGAACAATAAAAACACAGGAAAATGCACAATTCTTTCCAGCAAAACCATGTCAAAAGCAAGTGATTTAGAACCTAGACACACAAAGGCAACGAAAAAGGAAGTGTTTTCATAACCCTTCCAAAAATTCTGACAACGCCTGGCTGTATTGATATTTCAAGGTTGTGTTAACAATACATAGAACAATCCCAACATCCAGTGTTGTCCGGTTTTACAAAGCCTGCCCATCTTCCTTAAACTGAATCTGTACTTTGAACAGTAGTTTAAATTGCTGTAGAAAAGAATCACTTCCAGATCCAAATAAGCACAGGAAAGTTTCTTGCACATTCATAGGCACAGCGTACAGCAGTAAGCAGGATATGAGAAGTATTGACCCATGAAACCTCCTAAACAGAACAGTTGCTATAATGATTGGGGAACCAGTCTCCATATAAATAAGGATGGCAATTGTGAGACATACTGTTGATGATATTGTACAGTTGAAGGAAAACCTTCCACATGCTAAACCAGCTTCCTTATCTTTTCCACGATGCTGGGAATCAGTATAAAATGTCACAAGATGCTTGAAATACAACAACACTGTAAATTCATCCCTTGTATTGGAATTTTAAAAATTGTCTTTGGATTTTACTGGGTAAATTCCGTTGTTTTACTTGTGGTCTTTACATTTGGATTGCAAGTTCTTTGAAAAGACCTAATGACCTTTCAGTACTCCCTATGATTTCAACAATTTTTCGACATTCTTAAATTACTAATTGAGAGATGGATCTAAGTACAGTGTGCATTTATTTTAGTATCTTATTGAGGAAATTCGTCATTGTCCTATTGTAACAGATTAAAACATTGACACAAAATAAATTGTGGATTGTTATATAGCCCAGACTCAGCAAATATTCCAAATCCTTTCAAAGAATAAAGAGAATAGTTTAATATCATTCAGCTCAAAACTACTATATTCAAGCTTGGAAAAGTGAATTACTAATATTTATTTGAAACAGGGATTGCTGAAAAATCAACCCTCTATATCTACAGTACTAGGTTTGCCTTTGTATATACAAACATCAATAATTATTTTCACGACATGGACCGTACATCAGAACAAACTATAAAACATAAAAGAGTATGTATTCTGAGAGTGGTGATACAGCACTAAAAATCCCAGTACTCAGGAACCTGAGAGAAGAGACTCTAATGTCCAAGGCTAGCCGGAGCTATAAAGTATTCTTTGGATCATTCTAAATTATAGTATATGATTTTTTATAGATATTTTATAGAAGGAAATATTATGTTAGACATGAAGTTATGTTAGACATAGATTCAAAACTTTGTATCTAAGTGAATCAGTTTCTACTTTTTTTTTATATTAATTACAGTTTATTCACCTTTTAACCCAGCTGTAGCCCCCTCCCTCAATCCCTCCCAATCCCACCCTCCTTCTCTCAACTCCTCCTGTGCCCCTCCCAAAGTCCACTGATAGGGCAGGTCCTCCTCCCCTTCCATCTGACCCTAGCCTATCAGGTCTCATCAGGACTGGCTGCATTGTCTTTCTCTGTGGCCTGGTAAGGCTACTTTCCCTTCAGGAGAAGGTGATTAAAGAGCCAGCCACTGAGTTCACTTCAGAGACAGTCCCTGTTCCCCTTTCTAGGGAACCCATTTAGATACTGGGCTTGAGATACATCTGTGCAGGACTTCTAGGTTATCTCCATGCATGGTCTTTGGTTGGAGTATCAGTCTCTGAAAAGACTCTTGTGCCCAGATTTCTTGGTTCTGTTGCTTTCCTTGTGGAGCTCCTGTCTCTTCCAGGTCTTTCTTTCTCCCCTTTTTTTCTTAAGATTCCCTGCACTATGCTCAAAGTTTGGCTATGAGCCTCATTTAAAAAAAAATGATTTATGTCTTATTATGTACAGTGTTCTGCCTACATATATGCCTGCATGCCAGAAGATGGCACCAGGTATCATGATAGATGATTGTGAGCCACTATGTGATTGCTGAAAATTGAACTCAGGACCTTTGGAAGAGGAGACAGTGCTCTTAATGTCTCAGCCATCTCTCTAGCCCTCTACATCTTATTTTTAAAGGCCATTAACTCTGCTGAAACTAATATTTCCCTCAAATTGGTTTCTCTAGATATTTGTGTTTCTAGAATCTGCTACCCCTAGAAACTTAAAGTCCTTTACCTTTGTGGGTTTTGTTTGTTTGATTTTAATTCCCTCTTGTTACCCATTTCTGAATGCACGCACTTTTGTTTTTCTCTTGTTAGTCTGATTTACAGAATCCCAGTCAGAATCCATAGAATATGCAAGCACATTTCCCCTCCTCTAGAGAAGCCATTGCAAAGCAAGAGACATCGGCTTTATTCATAAATTTCTTTTATGTCTTCATATAGAATTATTCAGAAGACATAAAAAATCTTTATGGATTAGTTTTTTCTTATCTGTGAGGGATTCTTTAAAAAGTTTGAAATGAATAAGAAAAAAAGTAACAACTTATTGAAGCAGAAAAGAAAAAAATGTACAAATTACATCCCACTTATCATAAGCCATGGGGTCTAGAAGGAAATGGCAAAGTCTGTTTCTATCACTTAAAGAAAACACCTGTCATCCTCAGATCCCCTTTATCCATATGGGATATATTTCAAGATCCTCAGGGAATCTCTCCAAAGTGAAGATAGCACTAAATTTCGTATTTATTTAGTTTATATATGCTATGACAAAGTTTAGTTTATAGACTAAGCAAAGTAAAAAATTAACAATTCAACATAGTTCTTAGAAACTGCAGCACACATCGTTTTTTCCTAATCTAGCTGATAATTGTCATCTTTTGAGATAAATGAGGCCTTTTGTGCTTTTTCTGTGTAATATGTGACTAGACAATGTCACCATTCCTGTACACAACATCACTAGTAAGTAAAATAAACTCTTCTTGAGAGAAAGCCTTATAGCACCATGACACAGAATCTAATAACCAAGAAAGCTAATAAATGGCTAACTGCAAGGTCATATATACAAAATGGATGACTAGACACATAATGATTCACCTCCCAAGTGAGACTGACCAGGGCTGTATGAGAATTCATAATGATAGTAGAAATAGTTTGAATTTCAAAATAAGTGTTGAATTTTCTAACTAATTCATTTGAACATTAGTTGAGTAGGAGAAATTAAACCCACAGAAAGCAAAACTGTAGATAAGATGATAGAGGAATGCTGTATTTTATTGAGGAATTCATATATTTATACATATATATATAATTATGTATTTATGTATCACAATAAAGAAAGGCATATTAGATCTCTGTAATAAAAAAGAAACATATAAAATATGCATGGATTTTTTTTATAGTTTTCAAAGCCTATTTTATCATGAAACTCAAGTCATTGTTGTGTTAGAGACCAATGCTGTGTACCATAACTTATGGGCTTTGTGGTTATTTAGTATTTTTATTCAACAAAATGGAAATGGTCACAGTTACATTAGTTAATCAGAAGATAAACTTTAATTTTTTTCAAAGAAGTATATTGAATACCAAAGTTCCATGCTACAGTCATGTAAATTATATTCTGTAATGATCCAAAACGTCTATTTCATATAACTGTCAGATGTCTTTTTGTATACTCATTAACCATATTGTTGGCACACTAGTTTCAGGCAGTAGAACATTAGAAACAAACTTTGGCAACAATACAGAGCATCCTTCATAAAATACGGGGATGTGTCCAAATGCCATGTTATATAAAATTGGCCTAGAAATTCACACTTTGGTAAGCTAATAAAGTTAGTATCCAGAGGCTCTCGTTTCTATCACAGGAACTCTGGGTGCATTCAGCATTTATTTGGATTACAGTCATGGCTGCTATTCTGCTATGGTCTTAACAAGAGAAGGAATACAACATCATCATTCCAATCCATCTAGCCACAAATGGGAAAGAGATGATAACTTAAGCAAAACAAAAGTTTTCATGCATAATAGTGACTATCAGATGAAAGGTACAGAAAACATTGGTGAGGGTGGGGTTACAAGGTAACAAGAAAAAAGAAAAAAATAGAGAGGCTGAGTTGGGTGGATCTCTTTGAGTTTAGGGTCAGCTTAGTCAACAAAGTAAGTTCCAAGAGGGCCAGGGTTGTGTAGTGAGACCCATCTCCAAAGAAAGAAAGAAAGAAAGAAAGAAAGAGAAATAAACAAAATCATCAGCAAAAAAAGAGATTGTGAAAAAATTTGTTAGATTGAAAATGAAAAAATGCCTGATAGTTCTATTCTTTAGATGTGTAGTGAGCTTGTTATTTTGATTCTCATGAACTTGGCTTATGATTTCGATAATAACTTCTTACAAGTTCACTATTTCATCAACTACAAAAACAAGTTATTGACTTAAAAGGGAGATAATTTTGTCAGTAAATTTGAAAAACAATTCCAGAAATGTGGTTGTCAATTTTATTGTACTCCAGATAAACCATTCATTAGCAATGCATAACACAAAATGACAAAAAAAAAGTAATAAAATCTGGAGAGGAGAGGAAGTCCACAAGGAGAGCAACAGAACCAAATAATCTGAGCACAGGGGTCTTCCCTGAGACTGATATTCCAACCAAGTAGCATGCATGGAGACAACCTAGAACCCCTGCACAATAGTAGCCCATGGCAGCTCAGTGTCCAAGTGGGTTACATAGTAATGGGAACAGGGACTGCCTCTGACATAATCTGACTGGCCTGCTCTTTGATCACCTCACCCTGAGAAGGGAGCAGCCTTACCAGGCCACAGAGGAAGACAATGCAGCCAGTCCTGGTAAGATCTGATAGAGTAGGATCAGTAGGAAGGAGGGGAGGACCCCCCCTATCAGTGGACTTCAGGAGGGGCATGTGTGGAGAAGGGGAAAAGAAGGTGAGATTGGGAGGAGAGGAGGGGGGGGTTATGGAGGGATACAAAGTGAATAAAGTGTAATTAATAAAAATTAAAATTAAAATATTATTTTTTTTCTGTTCACACACACACATACACTTGAAATGCTTTAAGTGGAATTTGCTCATGAAAGCAGAGAGACACCATACCCTTGAATAAGGCTCAGTTTCTGGCTTGTTTTAAAAAGGGACATAATGTCAACTATTAATAGCTATGCAGCCTCGCATGCCTTTTCTTCTCAGAATTGATCAGCTCTCTACAGACAGTCCCCATTGGCCTGAATTTAAAGTTCAGTCAGAATGGATCTCTTCCACCTCCAGTGCATCAAAAGAGTTTAGCAAAAATCTCTCTGTTCCATGCCTTATTGTTTCTGAAGAAAGCATTAATTTTTTTATTTTTCTTTTTTATTAATTACACTTTATTTACTTTGTATCCCCCCTCTAGTTCCCTCCTTTCTCCCCTCCCAAACCCTTCCTTCCTCCCCCTTCTCCATGCATGCCCCTCCCCAAGTCCACTGGTAGGGGAGGTCTTCTTTTCCTTCCTTCTGATCCTAGTCTGTTAGGTCTCATCAGGAGTGGCTGCATTGTCTTCCTCTGAGGCCTGGTAAGGCTGCAACCCCCTCAGGGGGAGGTGATCAAAGAGCAGGCCAATCAGTTCATGTCAGAGACAGTCCCTGTTCCCATTACTATGGAACCCACTTGGACACTGAACTGCCATGGGCTACAATTGTGCAGGGGTTCTAGGTTGTCTCCATGCATGCTACTTGGTTGGAATATCAGTCTCAGGGAAGACCCCTGTGCTCAGATTATTTGATTCTGTTGCTCTCCTTGTGGAGCTCCTGTCCTCTCCAGATCTTACTATTTCCCACTTCTTTCATAAGATTCCCTGCATTCTGCCCAAAGTTTGGCCATAAGTCTCAGCATCTGCTTTGATAGTCTTCAGGGCAGAGCCTTTCACAGGCCCTCTTTTGCAGGCTCCTAACTCGTTCCCCATTTTAAATTTTTGCACATTGTGTTTGTGGTTTGGCATTGGAGGAAAGTTGAGGAAGTGGCTGATAAATGAAGGAGAGGGAACAAGGTGTGAGAGAGACAGTGTTAGGTGCCAAAGGAATTAATGCAGGGTTCATGATGGACACACTTATCTGTAATTATACTGTCGGACAATTATTGTCCTTAATTGTCATAATAACAGTGCATGGAAACTTCAACTCTGTCTTTTGAATTTGTACAACTTAACAGCAGCAATGTAAATATAATTGGATTTGCACAGGAAGTGACATCATTATTGTAAACTAACTTGAATGAGTTTTCAGAGTGGTAAAATTTAAACAAAAAGTAAAGCATTACAGAATGCACATTTTTTTTTAGAAAAGAAATTGGTTTCAGTAAGATGCTACTACAGAATTTTTAATGGCAAAAGGAGTAATGCATCGACTTGAGCATTCTTGGTAACTGTTGTCACTCAGTAAAGTGGAGAACCCTGTAATGGTTTCAGAGTGAGTATGCCTCACAGGCTTATGGGCATTAACACCCAGTCTCCAGATGGTGACACTGTTTAGGGGGTTGAGGACCCTCTTGTACAGGGCGCGTATCCGGCAGGTGCAGGGCCATTGAATGCAGATTTGAGAGTTACATACTAGCTCCACCTGAAGCCTGAGCCTACCGCTTCCTGTTCCGCGGAGTTCTACAGAGTAACAACCACCTTCTCCCACTGCCTTGAGCTCAGCTCTGGCACCTGAGCCGTGGAGGCACTGCTGCCTATCAAGCCATGGGCCTTGATGTGCTTCTGGGAGGCATTTAGGTACAACGACTAGAAAATAACTTGTATGTCTTTCTCTTGTTTACCATTGGTTGATTTTTATTTCATGTGTGAGTACTCTTTACTACTGAGCCATCTCTCCCTCCTGCTAAGTCTTACTTTATTAACTATGGCAGATTCTATATCCTATATAACCAGTGAGTAGTGCATGTTCATGCTTTACTGACAATAAGACTGAAGTACCAACCAAAACCATGTGTGGACTGGTCCTAGGCTCCCTACAAATGGGTTCCCTAGTAAGTGGAATAGCGCTGACACTGACATGGACTCTGTTGCCTGCCTTTTGATAACTTTCCCCTGGTGGGGCTTCCTCACCAGGCCGCAGGGGAAGAGCATGTGCTCGGTCCTGATGCAACTTGATATGCTCTGGTGGGGATGGAGTCGGTACTTCTCTGAAGAGTAAGGGAAAAGGGATAAAGGAACATGGAGGGAGGGCCCAGGTGGAGAGGAGGGAGGGGGCTAAGATTGGAATGTAAAGTGAATAAATAAAATTTAAAAATAAGATTAAAAGTAAAAATAAATAAATAAATAAGAAAATAAAATACATGACTAATGCTTAATACCTAAATTTTTAATTTTAAAATATTGTAAAGCAGGCTGAGGAGATAGTTCATTTTGCAAAAGGCTTGCTTTCCAAGAAGGATCTGAATTTGATCCAAGAAATACATGTTAAAAACAACCAATAAAAAGCCTGCTGTGGTGATGCATGCATGTAATCCCAGTGTTGGCAAAATGCAAGCGAAGATAAGGGGATCTCTAGAAGCTCACTGGCTAAACAGCCTAGTGATTGTGAGACCAATGAAAGATCCTGACAAAAAAACAAGAGCAGATGTCTAGAGACAACACCTGAGGTGATCCTCTGACCTCTGCATATATCTGCAACACATGCTTGCCTACCCACACACACGAACACAAAAACAGATTCCCACCTCCCACACTCACAGTTTGAAAAATGTATATTTTATTGTACAGCTCTTTTTAAACTTAGATAAGAATGTTTTACTATTATATTTATATATATAATACTTAGATGCACCTAAAAATAGACTTATACATCAGTGAGACTGAATAGGATATTCCTGAAACCTCTTCAGTTTCAGAGTATGATTCTGTTGAAGTGCTTTCTTTACAGCAGTTGTCTATCCTCAGAGGAGGGGAGAGAGGTCAGTGGTAAAACTGCTTGCCATGCTACTGCAATGACCTGAGTTTGAACACCCAAAACCATCTCAAAGCTGTGTGAAGTACCGTGAGTTTTTATAATCGTAGCTTTCTTGTGAGGAACTGGGAGACAGACACAAGAAACTCCCTGGAAATTCATGAACCAACTAAACTAGCAAATTAAGCAGAAAACCTACGATGAGACTTTGTCTCAAACGAGGTAAAGGGTGAGAACCGAAATCCAAGCTTGTCCTCTGACATCCATTCATGTAATGTGAAACATGGGCACTGGTATTCTCACACATGGATGCACACACACAGATAGATAGATAGATAGATAGATAGATAGATAGATAGATAGATAGATAGATAGATAGATAGACAGGCAGACAGATAGATAATTGAAACACTAGCAAAACGTGATTCTATAACATCTTTCTTTGGAACACAACATGGAATCTTACTTTGTCTTTCTTGGGTTCATAAAGAATATGTTAGGTCAGGGTAGGTGGGTTTCAATAGAGGTAAAATGCATTGCACCAAATGCCCTGTTGACAAAGACTATCACATCCCAGTCAGTGATTCACACATTTGTCCTTTTCGTCACTACATAAATGTTTTTATTGCCAGTAGAAAAATCTGTGACTGGGGAAAAGTCAACCTGGAACTCATTTGGTATCTTTTCCTAAAATATTTCAATATCTAACAGGTACGGTATAATTAACAATAAAAATGAATTTGTTTTTAAGAGGGATGACCAAATTTTGAATGTAGTATAATTTACTTATGACTGTTATGACTGAAGGATTAATTGATCAATTAGGTTTCTGTCTTCTTTCAATAGTTTACTAGCCATCCTCAAACAGATTTTGTGCCTATTTTTTTTTCTCAAGGAATCCTCTTTGCCTAAAACAAAGCCTGAAAACAGTAAAAAATAATAACATTTATGATAAAAACACAAACATAAATTTTGACCGTTAATTGATGTAAGACTTTCTTGTAAGATGATGCAATGAGGGGCTGGAGAGATGACTCAGTGGTTAAGAGTACTGGCTGCTCTTCCAGGGGACCCAGATTTGATTCTTAGTACTCATATGGTGGCCCATAACTATTTGTAAATCCAGTCCCAAGTGATCTAGCACATTATTTTTTTTATTTTTCCATACATTTGCAATATTTCCAAGATTCCTTCTACAGCTTGGGTAACCATGCTGGAAACTGAGTGGTGTCGACTCTCTGATATGACTTTGCTTATGATAAATTATAATCAGTCTCTGTACATTCTCCATTGTACTGACACAACATGGCACAATTATGTGCAGAGAAGTTTATTTGACCTGGGTTTAATTTCCAGCACCCGCCCTGCAGCCCATAACTGAATATAATTCCCAGTACCTGATGTCCTCTTCTATCCTATGGTAGCACTGCACACAAATGAAAGAAAACAATATGCACAGTATAAACACCCATATACAAAAAATATTTTAATGACGTTCTCACAGGAAATGGTTGCAGTAACAATTAATGAAAAAAGAAAGAATTAAATTTGAAAGAGATAGGAAAGATATACACCTATATGAGAGAGTTTAGAGGGGGAAAGGGAAGGAAGAAAATAAGTAATTATATTACAATATCAAAATTTCAAAAGTGAATAAATAAAGACAAGACTACTGTAAAAGTTGAACATAACTGTAAGTTATGAAAATATTTTCAGGAGAATGCAAGTGATCAATAACTTGTCACATGAGGAATCTTTAAAGGAAATGTTTTGTGCATAGTTTTCATCTGTGATTTTCAAATTTTGCAGGGTTGCTTTCTTTCCACACAAACAGCAGTCCTTTCAGTCTGCCCAGGGATAGTTTGAGTGTCCTGTGAGTACTAAAGGAACATGAACTGATGAATCCAATCATGCTTTCTCCAAGGTACATATGCAGCCCCAATCAACTTCTTAAAAATGAATTCATTACCCTCAAGTTGTTCTCCTGTACTATAGTTTTCAGTAAATGTCTCAGTTCCATTTTTGAGATGAATATCTTATGAACCAAGTGATAACTTCACACATCTGAGATTAGCTTTTGGCTGATTGTCCTCTCTGATTCTAAATAAAAAACAGGTCCACTGCTGTAACACTTTGTCAAAGATATCAAACCGAATCCATGTATAATAAATGGAACTAGGGCAAACATATCATATCCAGTATCTAAATATATAAATTAGTTCCTCTGAAATATCTTTCAGTCAACCCCCAGCCAAACTGGCATCTTTACTAAGTGTTAGCGTCTTCCCTGATACATCATTGGCAGAAAGTATCATTTTTAAAAATGTCCCCTTGGCTTTGTCTGAATGTTTTAAATGCATCTATGTTGTGAAGAGTACTGAACTTTCATCTTAGATCAATTGCTCATAAACTATTTATAGAATTAGAAGAATATATGGAAAATCTGTGTCCTCTTTCTCACTATCTTTTAATTCTCTATCCAGTGATATAAATAACAGCAGTAAATAATAAATGTGTGATAAGTGCATTGAGTGATTTTTCTTAATTTTGAAACAAATTTTAAGAAAAATGTTAATGTAATGGGAAAAAGGTTACTTAATGATATTGCAACAAATTGTTATAACAATCATAATATTATCTGCAATGAGACTCTTCAAATTAATTTTAAAATAAACATTTTGTGTAGCAGTTTTCATAAGCAGATGTACACTGTTTGATTTTATGTTTAGTGACTGAACATGGGCTTAGATAAACATGAATGGTAGACTCATGCCAAAAATCAAACTTTTCTTATCTAAGATTTGTTAAATCTGGACTATTACTAAACTGTCTTCTCCTCCTTTCTAGAAGAGTTATGGCCTGTCAGCCATTATTCAAATAGGGTTGAAAGTGGTCTTTACTTGATTGGATAATATAAATTTGAAGTTGATGGTAGAAAACGACCACAGAGGAGACATAAATCCTTCAGGAAGCAAATAAATCATATCAAAGAGCCTTCAGCCCCTATGTATCAGGATTACATTTATACATTTTAGCACAACTTTAATGTAATATGTGGACAGAGATGAATATTACACTTGGATTTGATTTATTCTTTTTTTTATGGTTCCAATGAGGCCAATTCATATTTCCTTTAAAATTAGCATCATACATTTCTCTGGAATGATTATTTAATGTTATGCTTCATTAATATTTAAACTATAGATACATACAAATATGGACACCTTCAGACACCATTTCCTGAGTAAAATTATGCCAATTACTCTGAATTTAATATCTTGCTTCAAGAATAAATCTTGGATTAATGTCACTATTTTCTACAGTGGTATATTTAGATGTCAAGGACAGTCTGACATTCCTTCATCCATAAAGAAAGTGGAAGCACAAAGGAAAACAGATCATTTCCTATTTGCTATCAATTTAATTAATCAAATTGTGAGATAGCTACGACGAGAGTGTTCTCTGAAAAGAAGCAGAGTATTCATGTGTCCAAGTGACAAAGGAGATCAGATTCTGGCATCTCAGAATGAGGATCAAAAGTATCTGAGTCTGGAGAGGGCTATAAGCTACTGAGGACCTGACCATGGGAGCCCGAACATGATGATGCTATGCAACTGGGAGATTGGGAGACATTCGGCCCTACTCTGGTGGATAAAATGCATGTTTTAGGATTGTATAAAATCGCCAATACTATGAGTAGAAAAGGTCTTTTAAGCAACAACAACAACAACAAAAAATAATAGGCACTGTAACACCTGATTTCAAAATATAGTACAATATTGTAGCGATCAAATAGCCAAGTGTTGACATAAGCATACATACAAATGAAAACAGAGCCTACAACTAAAATCATTCATCTACAGCCAAGTGAATACTCACAAAAACACTAAGAATGTGTACTGGATAAAGAGCTATCTTCAATAAATAATTCTGGGAAACTTGGGTGTCTGTGGGTGTGGGAGCTGGGATCGAAGAGCGGGTGAGGGAGAGGGAGTCCCCAACCTGGCGAACAGCCTCTGGAGAACAGCATCCAGTGCAGATCTTCTTTTAAAACAGAGCAGCAAGCACTTTTATACAGCATCTGGACCAAGGGGGAGTAGACCCAAACTCTGGGGTAGCCAGAGCTATCCCAGTGTCACAATGGGGAGGTATCAGGCCTGCCACCATATGAGGGAACTTTCCTGCAGACAGGGAAAGCAGCCACCGCCCTGTTCTGGGCACCATCTGAGGCTCGACCAGTTTGCTGGGATCCTCCTTTTGTGTCAAGCGGTTTGCCAGCCGACATAGGCATTCATAGTATTGAGTGGTACAGAAGCCTCCCTCATTGCCCATCGAGCCCCACCCAGGGGCCGCCGCACCCACAAGTTGGAGGAAGAAAGAAAGAAATTCCCATTCTCAACTGCTAAGAAAATCAGCTCAAGCATTACAGTTTGCCAGATTCCCCCTTCTACTTTCATATCACATACATTCAACTACCACCACCTAACAGGCTTAAATGGAGAGAGGATAGGAAGATACAAGAAGGAGTTGGGTGAGAGTGTCAACCAAAACTAATGATGTATAAACAATTTCATAAGGAGCTACAATATTTGGTAAGCTAATGAAGAAACAAGTGTTTGTTTGTTTTTTTAATTGAGTCACCCTGAATAGGTAGGTAGTCAAGGAATCTCCCAGCAGCCATATATTATTAAATGGAAATGCTACTGTATCTCTAAAAAAATGTTTACCAAAAGGTACCTTAGACCTCCAAATGATCCAGAAAATTGTCACCGCTCTCTGTTGTTGCCCAGAACTAGTTGGTAAGTCTCTATTGCTGAAGATTCCATATGCTTTGGTAGTACGATATAGAGATTTTAGGCCGGAACTCTAAGTGTTTTCCCTGCTGGCTAACCTGTATAGTGCTCACTTGAGCAATGCAGTATGCTAAAAGAGAATATCAACAGTATTACTCTTCTGTAGACCTTATGTGCAAACGCTTAGGTCAGGCAAGATGGGCACGACGACACAATAGTCTAAAGTCAGTTGTGGACGTAACCATCTGCTTTCCTGTTGGATTCAACCCATGGCATAGGAGGGAATTCACATCTGGTACAATAAACCAGACAAGAGCCTGTGGCTGGGGAGATCCCAGGTCACAGTGAAAAGAGTATTACTGCTATTTTTCCAAGTGCATGTTAAACTGACTTGTAAATAAACCACAGTTCGTTGGTACTATCGGAGAAGTTTCCTTTAGGAGTGCCTAATGGTGATGAGAGAGACTTAAACCCAGTCAAAGTACAGAGAATAAATAGATTTCTGAATGGCCAGTCCTAAGTGGGAATTCTATATCACCCACTCCATGACTCAGGAATGTCATGGAAGAAGAAAATCCATCACTTTACATGCAAATTTCATATTTCTTAACAGCTGAATAATATTGATTATGTGAAAACACCACGTTTTCATTATCTATCCACTGTCTGGCAGACATTTAGGCAGCTTCCAGTTTCTGGCTATTACAGAGAGAAGAGTAATGAACACGAATAGGCAGATGTCCGCGCGGTAGCATGTCCAGGGCTTTTGGTATAAGCTCAAGAGTGTTCTGACTCGATCTTGTGTTACATTTATTTACAGCTTTTAAAGGAACCTTCTCACTGGTTTCTATAGTGACTGTTCCAGTTTGTAGTCCTACCAGAAAAAGGGCAAGTGTATTCTTTTCCCAGAATTTTTGCCCTCATCTCTCGTCATTTTTTTTGGAGGGAAGGAGATGGGAAGACTGGGTAGAAGAGGGGGTAGGAAAGGGACAGTTACCACTATAGGCCTTTTGAAAAGCCACATGGAAGCTCACTGTGATAAAGCTTCCTAAAACACACACACACACATAAGGGAACTTAAATGAAATTATCATATAACGGCAGACCAAGCTCCAACTAGAAATCCTAAACTAGCAAAAGTAACTCCAGTGCCTTGAGTGGATTGCGTAGTAGTTTTGGGTTGTAGGCCAGACCTACACTACCCTATTCCCACACATTGTAGGATATTTTCAATGGTATTGGATACCCTTTACGACCTGATGAGACCTCACGCTGGAGACAGCATGTATTTAAGGCACTGAACACTGAGGAACTGGGCTCTGGCTCAATGAGAAGTTTCACCTCTACAGAATAGAGTTCATCAGGCCACAAGGTAGTATATAGAGCACTGGATGAGAAAAGGAATCAGCAATCTCACCTCACCGCGACCCCTGCAAGCTATAATAGTGAACAGCCTGCAAGACCTGCCCACTCGGGCAACAGTGACGCAAACGTTATGAGGGTAGCCAAACCTCTTTCGATTGGATTTTTTTTATGATTTTTTTAAAATATTAGTTAGAGTTTGTTAACTTTGTATCCCAGCCATAGCCCTCTCCCTCTTTCCTCCTAATCTCACTCTCCCTCCCTCATCTCCTCCCTGCCCAAGTCCACTGATAGGGGAGAACCTCCTTCCCTTTCATCTGATACAGGTTTATCAGGTATCTTCAGGACTGGCTGCAAAGTCCTCCTCTGTGGCCTAGCAGGGCTGTTCCTCCCTTGGGGGAGGGAGGAGGAGATCAAAGAGCCCACCATTGAGTTCATGTCAGAAACAGTCCCTGTTTCCCTTATTAGGGTACCCACTTGGATAATGAGCTATGAAGGGCTACATCTGAGCAGAGCTTCTAGGTTGCATCCATACATGGTCCTTGTTTGGAGGAACAGTCTCATAAAAGACCCCTGTGCCCAGATATATTTGGTCCTTGTGGAGATTCTGTCCTCTCCAGGTCATATTAACCTCCCCCCTTTTTAATGATTTCCTGCACTCTGCAGAAGGTTTGGTTATGAGTCTTAATATCTGCTTTGATACACTGCTAAGTAGAGTCTTTCAGAGGCCCTCTGTGGTAGGTTCCTGTCCTGTTACTTGTTTGTGCCTACTCAAGTGATAACACATGCTGGAGAGGTTGTGGAGAAAGGGGAATTCTCCTCCATTGCTGGTGGGAATGCAAACTTGTACAACCACTTTGGAAATCAATCTGGTGCTTTCTCGGACAATTAGGAATAGTTCTTCCTCAAGATCCAGCTATAACACTCCTAGGCATATATCCAAAAGAGGCTCAAGTACAAAACAAGGACATTTGCTCAACTATGTTTGTAGCAGCTTTATTTGTGATAGCCAGACCTGGAGACAACCCAGATGTCCCTCAGTTGAGGAATGGATACAAAAATTGTGGTACTTTTACACAATTGAATACTACTCAGCAATTAAAAATGAGGAAATCATGAAAGGCAAATGGTGGGACCTAGAAATGATCATCCTGAGTGAGGTATCCCCAAAGCAGAAAGACACACATGGTATATACTCACTTATATATGCCTATAAGATAGGATAAACATACTGAAATCTATACACCTAAAGAAGATAAACAAGAAAAAGGACCCAGGGTACGATGATCAATCCTCACTTAAAAAGACAAAGGGGATGGACATTGGATGTAGGAGCAAACTTTGATTGGATTTAAGCCTCACTCCATAAAATGAAATCCATGCCTGACCCTATTAGTGAGTCAAAAACCAAGATACTAGACAGCTTATGGCCCCTTAAGGGAAAAATTACTACAATTATTCTATTAAATGAGCGTAGCAATAAAACATTCCCCAACAACATATTGCCATACCTATAGGCCAGTATATTGCTCAACACCCATCAGAGAAGCTTCTTCTTATTACAGATAACAATTCAGTGACTCACAGGTGGACAGTGTGCCTAGATTAAGAGACTTTGGAGTACTCAGTTCTAAATGAGATGTCTTTATTAAAAACAAGGTTCAGAGATCTATGTAAGTGGACATACAGGATAAGCTCTAGGGGTGGCAGAAGAAACTATTTTCAAGACACAGCAAGGCACATATGCACATATGAGTTCACAGAAACTGTGAAGGAATTTATAAGACCTATACAAGTTCAAGCTGGACAAAAATTCCAGAACAACAACAACAACAACAACAACAAAAAGGATATAAAAGAAGAAAAGAAAAAAGAAAAAGGGCAGCAATCAATCCTAAAGCCCACTTGTAGCCAAGTAGCCTTTTTGCTATTGAAAATTGCTGAGAGAGGGGAAATTTTTCTTTAATGGAGTAATATACTGAGTATGTCCACCACACTTCAGTGCAGACCATATACTCAGGAAGAGCTGGCTAACATAAAACAAACACTAGGATTGTTTACTTGTTTTGCGTGTTTTTCATGTTTTGGTTTTGTTTTGTTTCGTTTGAACACAGAGAAAGAATAGGTAGTTGAGTGGAAGCAAGAGTCTGGGAACAGCTGGAAAAATTAAATATATGACTAAGATATGATGTGTGAATTAAAAAAAAAAATAAAGACCAAATATAGTAAGACCTGGGAAGGGTGTGGAGAAATGGGAACTCTTACATTCTAGAAGGAATGCAGCTTTTCTGTTGTCTTCTGGGGCTCTGTCATATAATGTAGCTTTAGTTACCCCAAACATAAAATGTCTCAATTCTCCTGTATCATTGGATTTCCTTTTTCCTTTATATTCCTCTAACTCTCTTCTATCATCTCCAATGATTGTACCTGATTGTATTTTTTATGTGAGTATTTGCTTATCACTGGATTGCTTCTAGGGGTCTAAAACTCTGGTAGATATCTTAACTGTAGAACTAGAAAAATATTTTACATGTGATTGTTTAAGTGAGTATAATTGGGCTAAAAATAAATTTCCCAATTATTCACAAAGGTGACATCTTATAATCATAAATGGAGTTATATAAATAATTAATAATTTTGACATCATTTATAATTTTATTAATTATTAATAATTTTGGTATCTCAGCTTGGCATAGTTGACATGTTGACACAGATAATTCTTTGTTATGTTCTATTAATTATATTACAGGATATTTGAAGCTCCCTTGGCTTCCACTAACTAGAATCAAGTTCCATGATTCTTAGTAGAACAACCTCAAAACTTTCCTAGACATTTATCTGTGTATGGAGAAGAAGGCAAATGTTATTCTCCATTATAGTCCATTCAGAACACTGGAGAAGCTGATGAGACAGCTCTATCATTTAATTTCTTGATGCACAGATATGAGAACCTGAGCTCCATAACTTCGAACCCATACCAAAACAAACAACAGGCAAGGTGGTACAGATTTTGATTGCTAGCACTGGGACTGCAGAGACAGTCTGCTGTTCAGTCAGTCAAGCCACACAAATAAGGTCTAGGATCAGTGAGAGAGCCCATCTCAAAAGACACGTATAGAAAGATTGAGAATGATCCCAAAGTTACATGTATTCATGCATACATGTACACCCACATACACATTAGGTTATAAAAAGGATATAATACATCCAATTAAACCCACTTATTCAGCTAATACAGACAGAACGCATGCTACCTCCATTGTATTAGTAAATAAAAAATAACAAAAAATAGTTTCTGATTCTGCACTTTGTTTTCTAGTCAGAGGGAAAAAAGAAAAAAGGAAATTATCTCACAGCAAGAAATTGTCTCTAATTCCAAGCCATTTTGCAAAAGAGGCTATAGAATGAATAACACTTACATGCGAAAAAAAAATATGACGCTGGTTTCAAATGTGTGAGTGTGTGTCTGAAAATTGTGTATGATTTTAATTCAAATGAGGCAAATGACTGCTATTTTTCACAGCATAATTATTGCCTGGTGGGAGTAAAAGATGAGGTAGCTGCCCTTGGTTTCTTCCTCGCGCCTTCTGTGCTGAAATGTGACATGGAGCCCAGCACATTCTGCCTTCACCCACTCCTTCAACTTCAGCCTTTTTCCTTTTCTTACAATGCACTTTCCCCATACCGCCCACCTACATTCTCCACGAAAGTAATTAAAGAGCATGCGTTCTACTGCTGAAAAATTTAAATGATTATAATGACAGAGAAAAATTAAGAGGTATTGAAAGGTTGATTTTTCTGTATTTTTAGAACTGTTTGTTGAGAATTTCTGAGATCCTGCCTAACTTGATAGAATGTCTTTTTTTACAAATAATTTTGAAACTCTTACCAGTCTGTCCTAGTCTGATTGACGGAGGATCAGGGCTGTGACCCTTCACCCATCTTTCTTTGTGTTGTAGAGACCTAGAGATGAGGATGACCTTGGCTGATACCATACACCTGACAACTTTCTTTGTCCAGTGAAACTATCTCTCTCTCTCTCTCTCTCTCTCTCTCTCTCTCTCACACACACACACACACACACACACACACACACACACACACACACAGAGAGAGAGAGAGAGAGAGAGGGAGAGAGAGAGAGAGAGAGAGAATATGGGAAAGACAAGTGTCATAGTCAATTCTGCTGGAGTTTCCAAACAGCAACTTAGAAGCTGTCTTCTAAACTCTCCTTGCAGATTTTTCCAAGGCACCTGGGCCTTCTTGTAACCTTCTTACTGGATTCCTTTGTTCTCTCTCACTCCCTCATGGTGTTGTCTAATGGCAACATGACATAGTTGTCGGTCAAATACTAACATTCTGTTAGGCACTATATAATACCTATCAAACACAAGAGGGGTATATAAATTTGAATGTTATTTCTCTGTATTTTTAGGGCAAAGATGGAAGGCTAAGACTATGGAGAAGTTTGTGTTTAAAGATATTAAAAAGAATTTATTAATATTTTTAACTTTCAGTATCTTAGCTAAGTTTTGTATTGCGTTTCCTAAAATCTGAATACACATCTGAACAGAATACACATACAGATCATTGAACACACACATAATTAAAAACTTAAAGTACTTTGAAAACTGAAATTCTTCATGATTGTTACCATTTTAACTCTCTTTGATATGTTAGTGAATAGGTTACTTTTTCCCCTCCACTTTTATTAGCTCTTTGAGAATCCATGCAATGAGTTTTAAGAATATCAATCTCCTTTTCCAACTTCTCCCAACCCTCTCTACTCACCTAACTTGGTGTCTCATTTGTCTCATTTAAATCTAGCAAGAATATGTGTCCTTCTAAGGGAGAATAATCAGCCTCCCAAGAGTTACACTCTTAAAGAAAATTGACACTCCCTCTACCAGGGGAAAAAAAAGAACAATTGGCAATAACTCTTTGGCTAAGTGTGAGACTTCATGCTTCACGCTCCTCTCTTCGTGCTGAGCTTTTTGTCAAGCTTGAGCTTGAACAGGTCTTGTCTATGCAGACACAACCTCTCTGACTTTATTTTGTATCAGCCATGATGTGGTTTTTTTGTTTGTTTTTTTATTTTTTTATTATTAATTACACTTTATTCATTTTGTATCCCCAATAAGGCCCTCCCTCCTCCCCTCCCAATTCCACCCTTCCTCCCCTTTCTGCATGCATGCCCCTCCCCAAGTCCACTGATAGGGGAGGTCTTCCTCTCCTTTTTTCTGATCTTAGACAATCAGGTCTCATCAGAAGTGGCTGCATTGTCATCTTCTGTGGCCTGGTAAGGCTGCTCCCCCTCAGGGGGAGGTGATCAAAGAGCAGGCCAATCAGATTATGTCAGAGGCAGTCCCTCTTCCCATTACTATGTAACCCACTTGGACACTAAACTGCCATGGGCTAC
>REGO01000038.1:393325-405405 GCA_010120015.1 Rhombomys opimus
GATGGCAATATTCTGTTTGAGTTTATCTTCCTCTATGTCTTTATGTATCTTATTTGTTTCCTCTGTTATCATCTTCATTAGCATAGTTGTTAGGTCATCTTCTTGGATTTCAGTTATGCTGGGGTGTCCAGGGCTACTTGCCCCTGGGTAACTGGGTTCTGGAGATGCCGTATTGCTCTGTCTTTTGTTGCTTGAGCTTTTATGCTGGCCTCTACCCATTGTGCTATCTTCGGTGTTTGGGGTTATTTTCTGATTGCTCCTGGGGATCCTGTGGTGGAGAGAATCCCCTTGGCAGAAAGCTGGTTTTTCCTGAAGGAAGTCTCCTCAGCTTTTTGGGTATAGTCCCTGGATGGCTGGCGTTTTTTCAGGAGTTGCTGCTGTTCACCTCAGGGATAGAGACCTGAGTGGTAACTGTGATCTTTGTTAGTCGAGAGGGTTCTCCTCTCATCCAGGGAAGTCCTGAAGACAGCTGCCCTGTTTCTGGGTTTCTTGCTGTAAATTTAATGATCAGCTGCTGTGACCCAGTTGGACATCTGGGGCGCAGCAACTGTTTGTGCCTGTGTCTGGAGCACAGCTAACTGATTGTGGCTCGGCCCCGCTGGTCTGCAAGACTTTTTCCAGGGAAGGATTGGGTGATTTAAGTCAGTACAGTTTCCTTCCTTCCTTGTGGATTCTCTGGAGACAGGGACTCCCAGTCTCTTTTTTGCCCTGGGACGCACTGCTCAGTCTCTGCCAGCTAGCTGACATTCGGAAACTGCCTGTGTCTGCCTTTCCTGCCTTTGGGATCCTGGGCATCTTCCTAAACTGGGTAATTTTCCTGAGACCTTTTCGGGGTGGGGGTGTCAGCTGAGTGCTCTGAGATCAGACCAGCCATTTCCCTCTCTGTGTGTTTGCACCAGACAGTGAAACTGTGGTTCCCTGGAGCCCAAAGTTCTATCTGAGGCGGCGAATCAGGCACGCAGGGAGGACTCTGTGCAGGTGCCTGGGTCCCCGGCTCTGGCTCCAGGCTAGCTCCTGGGGCACCTGCGGAACCCGAGTCTTTTCCAGGGGATGTGTGGGTGACCTAAGGTCAGTCCCAATCGTTTCCTGCACCATTGGGTTATCTCTCGACTGAAAATTCCAGTCTCTGATAGTGTGGTGTACACAGTTCAGTCTGGGACTGTGACCAGAGACACGTGTGGCTCTGGGCTGGGACTGGGGCTGGTGGCCAAGTGTCTGGTGGAACCAGGATCTCTTCTGTGGTTTAGCTGGGTGAGTTAAAAGCTGATTGAATCCCCCACCGTGGGGTATCCTCTCACCTGGGAAACAGAATCGTCTGTGTTTTATTGCAACGAGTTCTGATTGCTGGTCACTGTGCCAATCCTGCTGTGCTGCTGCTCAGAATGAGAGTCCTCCTGGTGCCGCCATCTTGCCCTGCCCCCATGATGTGCTTTTAAATCACCGTCTTTAGCTCTCACTATCTTCCTTGCGTCCTCAACACTGATCCCTGATCTATGATGATCTAAATGTTGTATTTATGTCCAAGCCTTCCCCCAGTCTTCTCATTCTCTGCATCTTGAGCTCTTGTGGGTCTCCATGTCAGTCACCATCTGCAAAAACGGAAGGTTCTCAAATGAGGGCTCAGAGGTTTATTCATCGATGGGGGTAGTGATGACTCATTAAGAATCAGCTTAATACCATGCTGATTTAATACTATGTAGGAGGTTCTTCCAAGGGCTTATGTTCTCTCTAGCTATAATCTCTTGGCCCTTGTAATGGTGCCAGACAAGAATTTCATCTTCTGAAATGGGTGTTATAACCAATGAGAATGTGATTGATTACCCCCATGTTCTTATTGCCACTATGGCAGCAGTGGACATGACTTGCAATCCCACTCATCATTATATATGCAGAGCTCACATGTGGATAGGATTGACAACCCCATAACATCATCTTCCAGCACTGTGATTGCTAGTCAGTAAGATATTCTAGGTAAATAGTAGCTTGATTTATCCATATTCTGTGACTCAAGCATTTTGTATTTGCGACAATAGGGTCTTAGCTTCAAGTTCTGGAGTGTAACCAATAACATTGGCAATAACCTGTGATATTTAACAGTATGTGGAAATTCACTGGACAATGACTGCAAAAGAAATAAACACATTACTGTCACTAACATTTTTATTTGTTAGTTTGTGAGGTCTAGATTATTGCCCTCCAATAGGGTAACCACATTTTAACTCTTTTTATATATGTTTATGGATATATTTCAGGAAGCTTTTATAGTGATAGGATTTCTCTGATTCTGTTGAAAGGTCCTTTATGTTACTTCTCACTCCCTGAATTCCCTCTACTACCCTGACCTCACATCTCCACCCCTAATTTAACCCCTTTTGTTTTATTATTTCCCATTAGCCATTTCTAGTGTTGAATTCTGTGTCTTCTTCCTTGAAAGTTCCCCATTGTATTCTTTTATGTACATATGAATTTTATAATTTTGAGGGGGTTTGAAAGCTAAATAATATTCCATTGTGTAATTACACTGCATTTTCACTACTCATACATCAACCGATGAGCATCAAGTTGTACACATTTCCTGGCTATTGTGAAAAGAGCAGCAATGATCAGGGATGAGCTAGTGTCCCTAGTAAGATATAGAGTTCTTTGGGTGTATTCCAAGAGTGGTGTATTCAGGATTCTCCAAAGCAGTAATTCTCATCCTGGGGTCTTCTAAAACCAACAGATAACAGACATTTACATTCCAGTCCGTAATAGCAGCAAAATTACAGTGATGAAAAAGCAATGAAAATAATTTTATGGTTGGGGGTCACCACATGAGGAACTGTATTAAGGGGTCACAGGAGGAGGAAGATTGAGAATCACTGCTACAGAGGAACAGAATCAATATGTGGAGTTAAGTAAGCTGCATTAGAGTAGCAACAAACAGCTGAATCACACCTAGGAGGCTGAGATCTCAGCGGTTGCTCTGTCTTTGAGGTTGTGTGTCTCATCAAGGCAGTAGTCCCACTGTCACTTGGAAAACCCAACAACCTGGTAGCTGCTCAGTTCACAAGACTGTATGTCTCAACAATCCCAATCTGGTGCCAAAACCCGGTAAGTTCATACACAGTCTGCATTGGAGCCCTGAAAGCTCTGGTTCTGATATCAGCAAATGAATCAGCAGCAGCAGCAGGGTAGGTAAACTCACTGGCAAGAGGGAAGGCCAAAAGAGCCAAAGGCCAGTGTTCTTTCTTTGCCACTCCATTTTTGTCATGACTGCTACCAAATGTTGCCACCCACAACCAACATGGTTTTTGGACATCAATAACAGCAATCAGAACATGTCTTTAGGGGGTCCTAATATGTGGCATGTTGACATTACAACTAGCCCTACAATAAATGGTAGTGTTGGGTCATACGGTAGCTTATTTCTAGTTTGTTGAGAAATCTCCACACTGATTCCCTGTGGGTGAGAGTGCATGTTGGTGTCGCCCATTGCATTTCTACACAAAAACACATACAGCATTAAATTTCAAATGTGGCAGCCATGGTGCTTCAAAATGCAGAAAGTATATTCATAACAGTAAAGGCAGATAACAACCATAGATCATCAGAGGAACAGACCCTCAAAGTCCAGGTCTCAAGGGAAAAAAATTACTGGTTAAAATTTTACGATTGAAAGTGTTTTCCAGAGTTGCAAATCATGTAATGTATGCAATTTATATAGTGCTATTCTGAGATTTTTCAAGTTTATAGAAATACAGTGGTGGGTAAAAATTACATAATTTTAAGCCATTTTTGTTCCTTTTATCTAAGTATTTAAAAAGACTAATGTACATATATTATGTTTGTGAGAAGTATGTTTTAAGTAAAGAAATACCAACAAAAGGAATAATTTGGCAATTGGGAAATAAATATTTCTAGCATATTTTCTTCTGTTAGAAACAAGTGATTGTATGATAGTACAGAATTGAAATGCACATTGTTTTTAGTGATAAATATAAAAGAACACTGCTTTAGAGCAATAGAATTTCATTTTATTTTGTTATTTTTCTTGTATCAAAATACCTTTCAGAATGATGTTAAATGCATAATCTAAGGCATAAGACTACAAAAGAGACAAAATATTCAGAAATACAATTACAGAGCTATGAATAGAATATATTAGAACTATAGTATGATATATGTCTCTTTAACCATGTGTTTAAAAGACAGATTTAATAGTGACTTTCACAAACAGCATCATTTTAAATAAAGATGAAAAATATTTCAGGATATTTGCAATGCATATAATATACAAAATATCTATGATTTCTATAACAGTCATGGTAATGAGACTATTTAAGTTTTACATTTATTCATTTGTTTACATCACTTCCAGTACTCTTTCTATTCCAACTCCTGCTCCCTTCACTTTCTCTGTAATTTCTGTCTTCCAAATCTCTTTTTATTGTAAACACACACACACACACACACACACACACACACACCTATAATCTACTAAATTCATTTAGCATTGTTTACATACATATATACCCAAGGTCGAATATTTGGAATGGGGCAATTTGTCAAGGAGCTCATGTTTGGAGAAAACTGATACTCTTTCCCTCATCAGCCACTGACTCTCTGTAATTTTTCATCTAAGAATTTGGTCTTATGGACTTTTCCCTATCGGGAAGCACATTGACTGGCATGGTCATATTTAGATTTCATTTAACTAATCGCTTTCTTGAGATTTCATGGGTATGACAGCCTCGTCATGTTAAAAACACTATCTCACGTCAGCTATCCTGTTCCGTTGGCTCTTATATTCCGAGCTTGTACCTGAGGTTTAGGTGTAGGAGCTGTGTTGTAGATGCAGCAACTTAGGCTGAGCCTTCCAACAGTCACTCATTCTCTACATTTTGATCAGGTGTGAATATCTATAGCCAACTCCAACTGCCAGAAAAAAAGTAGCTTCATGGATGTGATGCAAGACCCACACTTATCTGTGTGTCTAATGATAGCAATCTAGAATACAGTTACGAGCCATTGACTTAGGAAAATAACAGTAGTCAATTCTTCTGTAGCATCTGTGTCCTCCAAAGCCATGGGTAGATGGCAAGGTTTACAGTACCAGGCATGACTTCCCTTCTATTGAGCAGAACTTCAGTCCAATTAGATAGCTTATGGTAATTATCAAAATATAACTGTTACAGTTGCACCATTGGCAATACCTTGTTTTAGTAGCCCCTGTTATGTTTCATAGGATTTACAGCTGGCATGGACCACTGATTACTTTTCTCTCATGGAAGCTTGCATGGAACTTTCTGATAGGATGAGAACTAATCCTTAGGAAGGAGGCGACCAGATCAGATGCAACTCAATTCCTCCTGATGTTGTCTCTGAAGTCTGTCATATTTCAGCAAGAGAGCTCCTTCTTCAAGCTGTGGGGTTGCAATAAAGGGCAATGACAACAGCCCACATTATTTTAGGAGTGGGGGTCTTCTGGCCTGATCCAACCAACAGCTCAAAGAGAGGTCTTCCCAAACAGGAATTGGGGCACCTGTTTGACAGTCCCTGGTCCTCAATCCCTGTGGTGTAACTCCTTCCAAACTATACATACACACTCACATACACAATGACACATACACATATGGGGTGTGTGTGGGGGGGAGATAGAGACACAGAGAGAAAGAGAACATGCATTTATTTCTAAGTATGGCCTTCAAGATATGGTTCTCTATGGCTTTCTCATATATCTCCAGCACCAACCAGCTTTCCTCCAATCCTTTCTGCCCATGTCATTTTTCCTCCACATCCTCAATGAGGTCCCCACTATAGCTATTTCCGGTTCCCCTTCCATAGCCCTCCTGTACTAGTATTTCTGCCTACAAAGCCTCCTTCCCATCTTCATAGTCCTCTTTCACTCATGTCCCAAGAGGCCACTTCAAGCTATGCACTCAAATCCAAACACTTAGATCCACAAACAAAACTGCAAGTAATTTCTAAACCAATTCTCTCTCTCTTCATTTCAGCTTTCATTCATATATATGTGTTAATGTATATGTGTGTGCATATACACACATAATGTTTTTATGCATGTTTTTATGTGTGTACATGAGTGTCTCTCTGTGTGTGTGCATTTGTGCATTTGTTTGTTTTATAGTGCTGGAGTTTGAACTCAGAATTTCAGGCATGCTAAGTAAGTATTTAATTACAGAGGTATAGCCCTTGCCCCAATTTTAAATACTTTTGAGATATGGAATCTATAGTTATGATTTTAAAAATAATGTTGAGGCTAAGGATATATACTTCTCTATATTTTACAATTCAAATTCACAGAATGTCTGGGTTCTACTGGACTGCTTTAATGTCTCTTTTAGAGTAATGAAGTGATATTCATTGATGTTCCTAATAGGATTTTAAGAATCTTCTAATCTAACATGGATTTAGTTTGCAAAAGAAAAAAAAGGAGATTGTTAATGGTTATTCACAATGAATATTTGTTTTTAAAAGACAGATCATAAAGAGCTGTGGTAACATTTCAAACAGCTACAGGAAATGTTATGTTTTAAACAATTAGATCATTAGGCATTCAGACTTTTTAATGCAGAAAACTTGAGAACTCAGACTCTTTCTGAAGGGAATTATATACATGCCTGTGTGTCTGTCTGTGTGTGTGTCTGTTCATACAGCAAATAAAATATGTAAAAGTAAGGCCAGCAGGTTCTATACTTTTTTTTTTAGTTTATTTTTCTAACGTCTCTACATTGTTATATATAAACAGCTCTTATCTCTGGTTGCAGGGTAGAAAAACAGTGGAAAACAATGTATGTCACACAGCTCGCTGAAAAACACGTGTAAGAGTTTCTATTCCTTACAAATAACAAAGTGCTTCTGAGATCCTGCGTTAAATTTGGGGGGTGAAAATATTTGTAAATGGATGATAAGATACTTAGTCTTCATGTCCTAAAAGTTCTCACAGATGTACTTAGTGCTTGCAATGTAGGTGTGTGTTCTTGACATCAATAATAGAAGCTGGAATGTTCGTTAGACCAGAAATGAATTGGATTGGAGAAATCTCAAAGTAACCATTGAGTAGAAATTGTTCTCTTATATTTCCTCTTTCCTCCTGGAATAAGCTAAAACTCCTGAAAAACAGTATCTAGACAGAAACTCAGGGGCTTTTGACAACTTTATGAAGGAAAAACTTCATTCTTGAGTTTTTAAAGTTAGAGTATTTAATCTATACTTGTTGGTGTAATGTTCTTGTGGAATGTATACAGTATACCCTTGTTCATTCAAATGCTTGATTTCTCTACCCCACTATCTGCTTTCAATCTGGACATTGCATTGTGGTGCTTATTCTAAGCATCACCTGTCTCAAGTTTTTGTAAGCATGCCACCATTTGTTCTCTGTATTGTCAATAAAACAACCAGCCAATGCTGAGCAATGGAGAGAATAAGGTGGGGCATCCTGGTCAGGAGGGGAGGAGAAAGAAAAGAGTGTGAGGTTCGGAGAGGATAGATTGGCAGGAGAGGACTTAGAGATGCTTAGAGATGATCCAGACCTAAGATATGACTAAAAGCAAGTATAATATGGGAAATCTGAATGGGAGGAAACTATGAGGGCTTGAAGGATTAGCATGGAGTAACTATGTCCAGAATTGTGATCTAAGTTAAATAAATAAATCCCAGTCTCTGTGTGGTGATTTAGATATATAGCTGGTTTAAGAATAACCACTGTTTAGCTAAAAGATAAATCAATAACAAATATTAATAATCAATAACACATGCTTTTCACAAAGTTTAAGTTTGACAAAACTCAATTTTTAGAAATATGTTTGTTATTAGTCAACTGAAAATAAAAATTAAAAAAAAAAAGATGTCTAAAGAACTGTGAGGCATGTGGGCTCTGCCACCAGAGGAGCCGGCATGGTACTGGCAAGGTGGAGCATGTTCAAACCAAACCCAGAAATCTCAAACTTAAGATTTTAAATCTCATCCTGAGACCAGCGGGAGTGGGACTGCTCCCTGTTTCCAAGCCTGCCTTGAAGCATTTAGTTTGAGGGTCCCCAATCAGGTGGTCAGACAGTCAGTCATATAGCGGGCTCCTGAATGCAAATAGAACATCACCAGCATGCCAGTTTCACTCGGTGGAAAGTATTCACCCACAAACTCCCTCCCTGCTTCCCAGGGTTTACATACTACTTGAAACACTCACACACACACACACACACACGAACTTGAGCTGTTTCACCAATAATGGAGCACAAGCTGTTCCACTGGAGATCATCTGAGCGTGCTGTTTATCCTGAGATGTAACACTTTCGGGAGAGAGCCCTCTCTCTCTCCAAAGCATTTATCTTTGGACCCTGGAACCCGCCTGCCAGGTCAGGTTCCCAATGCAGCTAACATAGTCGCCTTGTCCACCAGCCAGCTGAAGGTCGGCCTCTGCTATTTTTCAGTAATCTAGCATGAACTCCAGGCACTGGTGACGGGCGGGGTTGTACAGCCCAACCCCGGAGTCTGAGGCCCCTGCAGTTTCAGAGCCCAGCACTGAGCCTGAGTTCCTTCCGCACTGTCGCCTAATGTAACCCTGCTAAGGAGCATCTGAACTACTCTGTTCCACCTTGTCTCTCTTGGGAGGGCAATAATCACTCACCGATATAAAAGCTATAACGCTAAAACCCTCAGAGAAGATCTTCCTCTCCTGCACTGACAGCCTGACTGGAATTCTATAGAACCCATTGTTTCCAGGCTGCTTCATCTTTTTCTACTCGTGTGACTGGCGGTGTCTAGGCACCACAAGAAGAATGCAGAACCACAAACAACAATGTTATCAAGTAAAACATTTTCCAGCTCTTCAAAGAGGAATGCATTATTTTTAAAAATTTAGGCTTTTTCACCACAAAAAATAGATATATTTGATTATAAATGTAGTATTTAGCTCAACTTAGTTTTTCTATAATCACTTACAGATTTATAAACAATGTGTGCTCATAACAGATATGCAAAATTGTTATTCACCAACAATACATATATAATATGAATTATAATATATAACAACTATACAAATTATACAGATATATGTGTGGGGAATGATGTATTTACCATTGTTTATTGAATATTTATTAAAGAAACAAAATATTGATGTCATTCTGACAGATACAAACTTATATCGTGAGGTAGTTCTTGTATCATTTCTAACTTCTTCATATCACATAGCTTTTTTCCAAAAATCATCTACCTTCCAACAGTTAAAATTAATAATATGCTTATCCTTGTTTTTTTTTTTTTTTGTGACAAAATGGTCTGACCAAAGCAACTTGGGAAAGGTTAATTTTATCTTAGAACTCCCAGGACACAGTGCATCACCTAAGGGGGTCAGGAAAAGAAGTCAAGGCAGGAACATGGACCCTGAAGCAAAGGTCATGGAAAATCACTGCTTAGTGGTTTGATTTCGATGGTTGGTTCAGCCTGCTTTGTTTTACGACCCAGGACTGCCTGTTTAGAGGTGGCCTTGCTCCCAGTGGGCTGGAATCTCCCGCATCAATCATCAATGAAGAACATGTCCCACTGACTTGCCTCCATGACAACCTGAGGAAGCCATTTTCTCATTTGAGTTCCCTCTTCTTAGATGACTGGTACAGTGCACTTTGATCAAAATTAATTCTTGGAGTTTAATATTTGTTTAATTTATGTGGGAAGATTTAGTATTGAACCTGAAATTAAGTCATGTACAGAGAAAATCTGGGTATTATCAACTTTACAACATTAAGAATATTTATGCACAGAAGCAATCATTATTATTTATGTGTGTGTGACTTTTCACAACACGTACTACTTATATAAAAAAATTAACACATATTTAAAATTTGCTAGGAATTCTCACCTTTTCTCATTCTCTCTATAAAAAGGTAATAGTTTATTTCTAAATTGATAAAGATAAATGTAAAATGTGATGGTTGATACTAATTATCAACATCTTTGGATTTACAATCACCCAATTCATCTCTTATTGTAATGATGAAGGTGTTTACAGAAAGTTTTAACAAAAATGGGGAAGACACACCCTGACTGAGAGAACACTACTCCAAACGACTATGGTCACAGGTTAAAAAAAGAAAAAGAATAAGCCTCCTGAAGACCAGCATTCATCTCTCTCTCTGCTTCTGGGCTGTGGTCCAATGTCCCCAGCTCCTCATGTTCCTGCTGCCTTGCCTTCCCCATCAGAATGGACTCCATCCCATAAATTGTGAACCAAAAGTAACCATACCTTAAGTTGTCAGGTATGTGATCACAGCAAGTTAGAAAAGTAACTGATACATAAAATAACAGCAGACTGTAACTACTATTTTAGAAAAATCTAGTAAACATAGTACTCAATAACAAGAATGCATCTGAGGAGACATCAAGGGAGCTTTCCCAAAAAAGGGATTCCAGGCCAGGAAAGATAGGTGCCATTTAGAAAACAGCTTTCAGGTCATAATCATGAACACCTATTTTGCATGTGATGTTTTCCTCTGCTGGAAACAACTAGAATACATGAGGGAACTGAATCTGAATCATGGGAAAGTGTGAGGAATAAAAGAGAACTATAGAATTCAAGGTAATTTTTCAAATTAAAAGAAAAGTCTGTTTAATATTTTTAAGCTTCTTCCATTTAATCTATATTTCAGAATACAGGATTTGCATTATTAAATAATACTAAAGTTCACAGCATCTGTTGCCCTACAATTAAAATTCATTGGTATGTATGTCCTCCCAGATTAGTGAGAGTCATTATTTTCTCCATTATTATATTTTAAGCTAATTTGTATTTCCTTCTGCCGTGATTTTTAAAAGGGTCTTGTACCTAAAACATGCTCAAAAAAATCCTTCCACAAATTCTAAAACATCAGAAGAGTAATGATACAAGAGACTTAGAAATTATGAAATTCTCTTTTAATTTGCCATTATTGTTACAGATACAAAGGCTTAAAGTCTTTCAATTTATACACTGGTATTTCTGAATAATTCCACAACACACCAGTTAACTTGGAGCTTCTTCATCTCTTTGCCAATAGTTTTAATCAGGAGCCATTTTTTTTTTCCTGCTGTAACTGAATGGTGATCTATTACTGACACATCTGTTATATGGGATGTAGAGACTATCAAAATATGGGCTACCATGGTGAGTGCAATTATGTAATACAAAATGAGCAGTACAGCCATCCAATCCTAAAATAAATGGGCTTGTTGATAGACAAACAATAGCATTAACTTATGAGATAGAAGGCAGTGGATACAAAATTTTTAAATAGTTGTACGGAAACAAAGAGATGGAATTAAATAATTGCAGACTGTGTTTTTATGTTTTAAACAAGCTGTAGGTAAAGTTTAGACTCTATTAAGTATAATGCATGAGGTTTATTTTCAGGCGTGAATCAGAACAAAGAATGAAGAATCAGTGAACAATAACTGAAAATTGCAGGAAAAACATCTCTCTACTGATAGTTAAAATCTTTATTCATTCAACAAATAATTAAGAAACACAAGTGAAGTGGAAGTTTCTGGTTTCTTTGAAGACTCAGGTGTATCATGTGATGTTTTGCTGTGAGCTGTCTTGTGGGAGGGGCATGATTTGGGCCAGCTGAAAACATCTGTGGGTGGACTCTTAGGATAGGATATATGTATATGTAGAAACTCACAGACAGTGAGACAATGCTTTTTTGGATCAGCATTGCTTTGCTGGTCTTTCTTCTTCAACACTTCATTTCACAGACAGAAACATTCCAGGGAACGTCTCAAGGAAATCCAGCTGAGTCTTTCAGCTTTCAATGACTCCTTCAGATTCAGTGGAGTCTTGCTGTTTCTGCTGCATTTGGACTGGACTGCTGTTATCTGGACAACAAAGAGTGGACTCACCCCTAGAAACTATGTCTAAAAAGTTCTACAATCCCCTTTTCCTAATTACCTTCTTTCTCCCCTATTTCCCTTCAGTGGGTTGGAAGGAAGGTAGACGTGTTTAAGAATCCAAAATAAAGTAGGTTTTTGAAAAATATAAGCCTACACACGTTTGGGAGAGAATATTTATATTGTAAAAACTAAGCAACCTCTGCCTTAACAAGGTTTAT
>REGO01000038.1:429068-471222 GCA_010120015.1 Rhombomys opimus
GTTTCAACTAAGCTTGAACTCTGCTTTGACCTCCTCCATGAAATTTAGTTCTCATACAGTTAACCTTAAAACAAGGCAAGTTCAAAGAGATCTACCACTCTGAGCATGTAGTATTGCATTTTTCAAAACTAGCGGTAAACAATACCCTTCAAGGACACTGGCAATTATAGGGTTCAACAAACTCATTTCTAAGGAGATAATTCTCATTTCTAATTACAGCAATGAGAAGTGTGGACATAAATTAATAGAGTTGTTCAGCAGGCCCTTCTCTGCTTGATGACTGGAATAATTCTCCTCCATTAGCTGCTACAAGTAAAACAGTGACCTGCTTTTAGAGTAAAGCCTGTGGCACGCAACGTTTACAAAACCAGGGTGACAAATCTTGAAAAGGCACAAGGAACACACTGTCCTTGGAGAACTGACACTTGCCAACAGCAGGAGTGTGGGGCTTCTCACTGCATTTACCCTAAACCAATTGAAATCAGCACTTTTGGAGAGCATCCTGGAGTGCATCCTAAAACTTTCTTTCTCTCTCAAAAAGTCAAACAATGAAATCTTAAGTAGAATCTCTTTTAAAAAAAAGAATATTTCACATAGCTGAAGGGTGATATTTTTCCAGAATAATATGAAGAAACTTTTTTTTTTTCAAAATAGTAAATGCTCCCACCCACCTTTTCTCTTTTTTTCTAGAGGCCTTCTGTCCTCTCACCCCTACTCTCCCCAGGTCTGATCTTCACCCTTATTTCTCTCTGTACTTCCTCTTCTACCTTGTTCCCACTCTTCAACCATTACCTTTGTCTATTCTACTTCACGTTCTGAGTCAGATTTACACATGCTACCTTGGGTCCTCCTTGTTACGTATCTCCTTAGAGTCTGTGCATTGTAGTATGTCTATCCTGTACTATAGGACTAAAATCTTCTTATAAGTGAGTATATACCACGTATCTTTTCTGGGTCTGTATTACCTCTCTCAGGATCATCTTTTCTAGTTCCATCCATTTTCATTTTTTGATTTCCTTGTTTTTAATGGCTGAGTAACATTCCATTGTGTAAATGTATCACAGTTTCTTTATCTGTTCTTCAACTGAGGGACATCTTGGTTGCTTCCAATTTCTGGCTATTAAGAATAAACCTGCTATGAACACAGTTGAGCAAATGTCTTTGTTGTATGGTGGAGCATCTTTCAGGTCTATGCCCAGGAGTAGTATAGCTGGGTCTTGTGATATGACTATGAGAAATGGTGGGTGGGGACATCTCTGAGACAAGCTGCAGACCTAAATCAGAATAAGCCTCTGGGAGGATATGAGGGGGACACTAGCTAAGACTCCTAGTAACACAGCCCATGGAGGATGAAGAGGACACCCTTTATCTAGACAAGACTCCTATTAGAGGGAGGAGATCACCAACACAGCCACACAAAAATCTCAATCCAAAACTTACCCTGTCTACAAAATCTGCAGGGATAAAGACAGAACAGGTAGAGCAGAGATTGAGGAAATGTTCAGCCAATGCCGTGCCCAACCCTAAGACCCACCCCATGGAAGAGAGCCAACCTCAATCATTATTAACAATACTTTACTATGCTTACAGGCAGGAGTCTACCAGAGTTGTCCTCCTAGAGGCTTCCTTGAGCAACGGCTTGAAACAGATTCTGAGACTCACAGCCAAACATTGGGAGAACTATAGGGAGTCTACTGGAAAAGAGAGGGGAAGGATAAATGGACCTAGGTGTGACAAAAGCTCCACAAGAAGACCACCAGAGTCAATCAACCAGGGCCCAGAGGGGCCTATGGAGTCTTAAGCACCAACCAAGGACAATGCAAGGTCTGGACCTAAGTCCTTACTTATCAGTAGCCGATGGCTTCTTAGGCCTCATGTGGGCCCACTAGTTAGGGGAGTGGGGGATATTTCTGACATAGACTATGTTGCCTGATTTTTTGATTACTTCCCCCTGATGGGAATACTATACCAAGCCATAGGAAAGGAAGACAAACTGGGTCATCATTTGAATAAATGAGCTGGGGTGTCTGGGTAGAGGGGCTCACCTATTCTGAGGAATAAGAGAGGGGGGATACAGGAGGAAGGGTGGCATGGGGAGGAGAGGAGGGAGGGGCCTATGACAAGGATATAAACTGAATTAATTAATAAAAAATGAACAAAAATACCAAATGCTATTTAGCTTTTCTTATTGTTAATATTGACTGTCCAATTGACAGGATCTAGAAGGCCCCAGAGCCAAGCCCCTGTGCATACTTGTGAGAAGTTATCTAGATTACATTTATCCACATGCCTTCTTTCTGGAGAATGTTCTTGATTATATTAACTAAAGTGGGAAGACTCATTGAATGTAGACAGCATCTTCTAGTGACAGCCTAGCTGTACAGAGACCCAAAGAAAATGTTTTTGCCTTTTCTCTACAGATAAATTTTTGACTCCAGCCCCTCTAACAAAGCGTGAATTGCTGCTGAACATGTTTTAACTTGATTAACTTGGTGACTAGTTTTCTCAGAGATTTCTGTACATGAAAACTTATGCCCAGGATTTTTAAGAGAAGCTGAATAATTCTAAAAATTATAGACATATGTTTTCCTGTGACTGAGCTAAAAGAGTAATTGAGGACCAGAAACTCTTTATAGACTGAGCTACTATAAGATTCTTACTTTCACAGGGACAACTCACTAAGGTAGAAAAGGGAAACCCACAGGCTTCAACCCTACAAGAGGCAACTAAAGAAACTGATAATGGAGAAAAGATCTTCCCTAGAAAAACATACTAACTAGTTATCTAATACTGAACAGTCAATCCTGATAATATGCATGAAAATAATATTACACAGACTGAGCAGGTTGTATATATATATATACACACATATGTGTGTGTGTGTGTCTTTGTGTGTTATATGTTATATAATTTATGAAAAAAAGAAGAGATGGAGGATACCAAGAAAGCAAGCCTCTCAAATTCAGCAAAATCAGCACATAGTAACTCATAGAGATTGAGGCAGCATTCACAGAGCCTGCACCAGATGGGGTACTAGAGCTGAAAGGAGAAGGGACAGATGCCCTAATCCCTAACACAAAGCAATCTCCAATTGATAACCACTTGCAAATGAAAATTTAGTTTTCTCCAAGAGAGTCTCACTGGAAAAGCAAACTACTCAAAGGTAGGCTGCATGCCCAGACGTAGTTCAACAGACAAGAAACTCAGCAGCATTGGAGGCTCCTTGTCTCATAATATCATTCCTGGCTTCTCTCTCTCTCTCTCTCTCTCTCTCTCTCTCTCTCTCTCTCTCTCTTTATCTTATTTTAAAATTTTATGTATTATGTGTGTGCATTCATTTCTTCCTTCTTTTTATACTCCCAGTTCTTTGAAAATATATTATGGCTTCCAGGTTGCTTTTTTTATCAGGTTCCTGAGTGTACAAATGAGTGAGTCTCTGTTTCTGTATCTTGTGCCTTTTATTGGGCTCTTTTCCTTCTGTTTGTTTTATCCTGTTTTGATTTGTTAGTTTTTGTATGACATTAGTATGCTGCATTTTATTTTATTGTCATCCCCTAGGATCCTGTTTGTTTTCTACTAAGAGACAGAAAGAAAGTGAATCTTGATGGGAAGGGTCATGGAGAGGATCTGGGAGGGAGTAAAAGGAGGGGAAATAATAACCAGGTTACATTATATGAAAAAAAAAGGATTTTCAAGAGAAGAAGAAGAAAAGAAGAGATACTACAATCTCAAAAGTAAAATAAATAAGATTTCAAAAGTGAGTCTGAACATGGAAACATTTTTCTAAGAAAATGGTGCTGTGTTTGGGATTGCAAGGAAGAATCAACTGGACATGCTATTTATAATTTTACTCAAATATATCAGTGGAGTATGTTGCTTTCCTAAAATGATTCATATGTGTATGTATAACATAAATATTATATTTGGTATATAGCTAGTCTTGTATTCATTTGCCAGTGTAATGAAACACAAACTTAGGATAAGGTCAACGATTTTCAACATTTAAATAATTAATGCAATGAGACGTTCTTTTGTTCCTAAGTTAAACTCTACGCACTGACTGACCTCAACCAAGTAGTCCTGAAAGTCTTCAGCAGCCTGATGTGGCAGAAGGAGCTGCAGATGTAGGGCACACGAGGAAAGTATTTTCCTGACCTACTCCACGTAACTGCTGACATGACTTTGGACAAGTGACTTATCCGGGGCTATTTATTATTTGAAAGCATGTTATAATTATCTCTGCCCTATATACTGCCCAGTGATATTTTGAAGTTCAAATTAAATGAGAAGCTGGGTATACTGTCCCAGATATGGGGGGAAAAAAAAAACCACACACACAGAAAGAACTGAAAATTATGTGACAATGGATAAAGCAAGTTGGAAAATTTTTCCAAATGCTTACTTTAAAGTTGGTAGGGAGTACCATAGCAGAAGATGAAAGGGAAAGGACATTGAAGAAGTCACCAAGGAGTCATCGTAAAAAAGGTCATGGTCATCTCTTGAAAATTGGTTTGGCTTTCCATGTTTGCATCTTGTTGGTCACAGGGAAAACAACTGCTGTCCTTTAAACAAGTAGTTTTAAAGCCTGGTTCTGCTTCATTAAAAAACATGTACTATATTTTTTTTTCATTTGTGTGAAATTATTTCAGCCGATTACATATGAAATTAATTCACATGAACCCCAGATTTTTCTCTGCTATGGTATTCAAAGCTCACATGAATATTTTCAAGCAATGGCCATGAAAGAACTAGTAGGCTGACAGGCCAAGGTTCCGATCAAAGTTTCTTCGTAGGCTCTACTTATATGCTTAAAATCACTTAGGAACGTGCTACTATAGTATTAGAAACATAAATATGGAGAAATAGCCTTGTCCTTAATATAAGACCTAGATTTAAGTCAGTGTTATGACTCACTTGTTTCTGACCACGGGCCCCACATTCATGTTCAAGTGCCATTCAGAATGGCAGAGTGAGCTCCCATAATCATGTGAAGTAACAGATGTCACACACCAGTGAAGTTTAGATTAAGGAGGTACGTGAACAAGTAAATCAGAAGGCTGAAAGACTGAACAAAACATAGAATGAGTACCTGCTCAGTAACTGTTCATGTGACTTCACTCTGGCACTAGACACCTAACACCTGAAGAATACTATAAGATAACAAAGACTCTGGTGCCCATCTTACAGAAGGAAAGAACAAGGTTTTAGAAGGGTCATGCAATTTGCAATAGCTGGGGCACATCAGTGTCGAATCCAGAAAACTAGATGTCAAGGCTATTTGGCATCTAGATGGCTACATTAAAAGAGGCATACATAAAAATCCCCTACAGGTCAGAATTTGAGAATAAGTATAATGATTAGTAGGCAGTAAGATAACAGAGCTGGGGAGCTAGCTTATCCAGTAAAAGACTAGTCAAAACAAATGAGGATCTGAGTTATATTCCAGCACATGTGTGAGAAGCTGGATTAGACGGAGGGCTGAGTACTTAATCATCCAAGCACTGATGTTCTAGTTAGCTTTACTATTGCAATGATGAAACATCATGTCCAAAAGTAAGTGGGGGAGAAAAGGGTTTATTTGGTTTACACTTCCATTTGGTAATCCAACTTTAAAGAAAATCATGAGAAGAGCTTAAACAGGTAAGGAACTTGGAGGCAGGAGCTGATATAGAGGCCATGAAAGGGTGCTGCTTACTGGCTTGCTCCTCCTGGCTTGCTCAGCCTGCTTACTTATTTGTACCTAGGACAACGAGCTCAGCAATGGCATCACCTACAATGAGTTGGGCCCTCCCCAATCAATCTAATTTTTAAAAAAATATGCTACAGCACAACTGATGAGTATGAGGTTCAGAAAGAGATAGGATCCACAGGGCTTACAAGCCTGCCAGTGAGATAAGCCTAGCCCGTGAGATAAACTCCTCCAGCCCAGTAGGAGACACTGTGTCAAAATTTAGGTAGACAGTACCCAAGGAACAACACTTGAGATTGACCGCTGACATCTACATGTATACTCACACACATGTATGCATACCTCCCCAGCACACACATCAAGACTTTGTACGGAAATAATTAGCTTACATCATACATAGAAAACTTCATAGTAAAATGACTAATTCACATCTGGTATAAATAACTTGAGAATTTTATTTATTTATTTATTTATTTATTTATTTATTTATTTATTTATTTATTTTTCTGAAGTTCATCTTCACAAACTTTCTGTCTAGGAAATAGATTACTTTTGCCTGCCAGAATCAGGGTCTAGAGAGCTGTTGCAGCAGATAAACAGGAAATGAATTAAAGCTGTGAAAGCACTCATAAAAACCTGGATGTGGCAGATGTGAAACCACTCCATACATCAAACCATAGTTCAAACCTGCCGGCACCGTCAGGCTCAGAAAACAGGCTGCTTTAGCCCTCTTCGAGTTGCCTTCTGAGTTTACTTTGTGATCATCAGCAAATATTGAGAATTAGTGGTGACTGGTAAAGCACACACACACACACACACACACACAAAGGAGCCAGACCTAATTTGGGCAAAATTAAAGATGTCAACAGATTCATTTATGGTAGATGTATTAGAACAAACTGACTGAAGCCATTTTGAAAACGATCAGCCTCAAAGATAAGTCTCAGAAGCAGGAGGGCGTGTGGACATGGATGCGTGTGTTTGCTGAGTCTGAACAACAGATTACTGTCTTGTAGTTAGTGGTTTTTAACAGCAGTAGAAATAAATTCAGGTGCAATCAAGTCCTAGAATACACAAATTCAGCATAATTAAATGGAACCTCAGTAAGGTAAAACAAAAGGGGCATTTAATTTTGGCAACTCTTTAGTTCCCACCTACCTGTCACTAGTTGACACCTTCCCCCATCACATCCTTCTCTATTCCTTACTGCTTCCACACTTAACCCATCACTTCTTACATCATCAGATCCTCTCCTACACTCCAGCACTTCCTACCCAAGCTGATCCTTAGCCTTCAGAACCAAAGCATAAATTCAGTGAAAGGAAACAAACTAAAGTGTGCCGCAAGAGTTCTGACCCAGGTCATTATAAATAATTTAGCACAGACTGTCTAACCTAATCCCTGAATAAGCTATAGCTCCTCTATATGTTTTCATGGCTGCAAAAATTCTATATTAATATGTGACTACTGTGTATAACGATTAAATACATTCACCTTAGAGTGCTCTGTCTGGATATAAGATCAAATATCTTCATTAGTTAGATAATATCCATTTAGCTGAATGTATCTAAGCAACAGTAGGGAGGGTGGATGGAAATAATTTGTGGTACCTTCGAAGCCTAGTTTTCCTGAGATGCTAATAGGGAGGATCTTTATATAGCAGCATGTACCTAACAGAGAGGTTATTTGACTCTGTTTAGTTATTCATAGTGTAACTAATAAAAATGGAACTTGACTGAGATAAATTGCATGTTTAAGGTATCTTTATTTTTATGAACACGATTAGCATATGGTTTTCTCCGATTCTTACTCTATGAAGGTAACAGTACGGATATTACAGTAGTCTTGCATATATAGAGGCTCTTTGCTATTTCTTGAACTGATTCATGGTAGAAATATGAGGAGCCCTTGTACTTTCTATGTCCAAGGTTCATATTCTTCTAGGTTGTTATATTATTCTTATCTATACTGCTATCCTCAACTGTATGTGCTTAGTTATCTCTGTTACACACTAATCAGGGACACACTAATCAGAGAAATAAGACAGTGAAGTAGGAGAAGACCACAAAAGAACATGATGGAAAACTAGATAAATCAGAATAAATATAAATGTGGGATTGCTGCTGTGACTTTGTCCTTGAGACAGACTAAAATGGTCACACACTGGTCTTCCTGCTGTGGACAATTGCAAACAGTCAAACCCATCACAGTCTGCGAAAGGACCAACAATAATGTGCACGGTGAGGTTCCAACCTATCTTCAGGACTTCCCACAAACTGTTGTTTCTCCTTTGCCTTTAATCACCCCAGAAGTTGAACGAGGATAAATTAATAACTACTTAAGTACCTGGAAACCATGTATTTGTATTTCCATCACAGCATGCTAAACCTAAATCCCATAGAAGAAAAAAGTACTGTTCAAATCTCTCATTCATATTTCCTTGTGTTCAACAAAATGTCTTGCAGTCCTGTCTAGGAAAGTGTTTCACAAAAGACAGAGAAGCATGTTTTCCGTGTTTATTCATGCCCAGGAGTTTGGCTGATCACTGATGCTGTTAGCATTTGAAGGATCTTTTGCAAGCATGTTTGCTTGCACAGGCATTGTAGATTTTTGCCCACCAATCAAAAGATGGACCACGGGGCTAAGTAGATGTCTCACTTGGTCAAGTGTTTGCTTGACATGCATAAGGACCTGAGTTTGCATCCTCACTATCCATGCTAAAAATGCTGAGCTTGTGTCAGACATGTTTAATCTGAACATTGGGGAAACTGAGGCAAAAGGATCGTTAGAGTCTGCTGGCTATATAGCCTAACCAAAACAGTGAGACAACAAGATTGGGGTTCAGTGAAAGACCTTGTCTCAAAAATTAAGGTAAAGAGTGACAGAGAAAGATTGCAAAGTTTACCGCTAGCCTCCACAAACACACATACATCAGAATAAGCATATAAACATACATATGTATGCACACACACATGCACATGATTGCACACTCAGACTAGTTATCTCTTAGTCATTCATCTACATTAACAAACTCATCTTTTAATGATTCCTGGGGTTATATTTGAATTATGGATTTATGACTTAGGAATTCCTAGCCATTGCTGAAGAATTTCATCAATTCTGGGATAAGAAGATTCAGAGAACCAAATTTATTAAATTTAAGGAATTAAACTCCCTTTCTCTCACACATTTTATCTTACTTCTGAGAAATAACATAAACTTTGGGTTTATTTTTTGTTATTTTATGTGTTTGTATCTCTGTCTCTGTGTGAGCATTCCTACAAGTACGTGGCTGTCTGTGGTGGTAAGAAGAAGGCATCAGATCCCTGGGAGATGGGAACTCTGTGATTGTGAACTGCCAGACGTGATCACAAACAAACACAGACGCTCTATAAGAACTGCAAATGTTTTGGCCACTGAACCATCTCTCCATCCCCTTAAGCTTTGTTTTGATTTATGCTTAAAATTACAAGTGGATGTTAATCAAATAAACTATAAAAATAGTTACAATAGGTACATAAAGATTTTTCAGTGGCGATTAACAAAAACACTTAAATTTAGAAACAGGGTTGATTAACAAGATTCATGGGGAAAAAAACACACAAAAAAACAAAGTGTATGGTTTTAAAATAACATTTTCTTGCCTGGGGATGTGGCTTAGTTGTCAGGATGCTTGTTTAGTAAGGGTGAAGCTCTAGTTAAATCGCCAGAAGCTAGTTGCCCAATATGGTAAAGACAGAAGGATCAGGAATCAAGCACATTATCCTCCACGTAGCTGGTTGGACTCAGGATACATGAAGCCAGGTCTCACAACACTAATACCCTTAAAAAAATCAAAACAAAATAAAACAAAACCAAAAAACCTAAGACAAAAAATAAAATAAAATAAAATAAAATAAAATAAAATAAACGTATAATTGAGGCCTGAGATGACTCGGTGCTTAAAAGGACTGGCGGCTCTTGCAGAGTTTACTTCCTAGGAACCATGTGGTAGCTCAGAACTCTTAATAATTCCTGTTCCACAGGATCGCATTCCCTCTTCTGCCCTCTTAGGGCGCTGCATGCACATGGTACATAAACATGAATGCAAGCAAAACACTCAGACACATAAATAAAAAAGTAAATCTTTAGAAAATTAAAATAATGAATGTTTAATCGTGATCATTATCACTACTTCACAGAAGTTAGAAACAGTTATGTTCTTATGACACTGAAAGAAATCTCTTATCAATGCCCTGATTAAATATAGGTTATCTTTACAATGATCAAGCTTTTAAGAATGTCTGTAAAAAAAATGTATATTCAACTTTCGTGATGCCATTAAGTTTTATTTAAGTTCAATATTAATAAACATAACAGAATAGTCTTATCCACAAATTATTTATTATTATCTGATATTGATCTACTACCTGGAAATTATAAGATTTTCTTAGCTTTGCTATAAACTGGCAACTTTAGTCTTTCTATTTTCTCTCTTTTTCTTTTGGTTGTCACCACATCTTTCTTTTCTTCCCTTCTATACAGGCTGCTTACCTCTGTTAAGTACCCTTGTCTGATAAAACCCTTGTCACTATCTCCATTGGTTATATTGCCAACACAAGGTTGCCAGATCTCATCTGGAGTATGTCTTTTTAATTTTTTTTTTTAATTACAGTTCATTCACTTTGTATCCTAGCTGTGATCCCCTCCCTCTTCCCCTCCCAATACCACCCTTATTCCCTTTTCTCCTTCCGTGCCTCTCTGCTGTCCACTGATAAGGGAGGTCCTCCTCCCCTTCCCTCTGACCCTAGCATATCAGGTCTCATCAGGAGTGACTGCATTGTCTTCCTCTGTGGCCTGGTAAGGCTGCTCCCCCTCAGGGGGAGGTGATCAAAGAGCCAGCTATTGAGTTCATGTCAGAGACAGTCCCTGTTCCCTTTACTAGGGAATGCACTTGGATACTGAGTTGCCATGGGCTACTTCTGTGCAGGGGTTCTAGGTTATCTCCATGCATGGTTCTTGGTTAGAGTATCAGTCTCAGAAAAGACCCTTGTGCCTAGATTTTTTCACAAATTACTTTAGTTGACCCTTCTTCAAAGGTAAGAATCCAGAGATATGACTGGTATTGGGACCACCATGTGGGAAAGAAGACTGTAGAGGAACCATAATCCAGCAACATAGATGCTCTGGCAAGTGATCTCATCCAAAGACCTAGGTCTGTGTGATCCACCTGGAATACAAACACTCAAGTTTAATCTTTCTGACTGGAATACAGACATGCCTTTAATACAAACCTTTAATCCCAAACAATCCAAAAGGAAACCGACAGAGCCAAAAACAAACAAACAAACAAACAAACAAACAAAAAACTGGGCTCTGGTGGCCCTGCAGAGACTAATACCCTGATATCCCAACCAAGTACCAAGGACCATGCAAGGAGAGGACCTAAAACTCCTGCTCAGATGAAGCCCATAGATGCACTATCCAAGTGGGCTCCCAAGTAAGGAGAACAGGGACTTTCTCTGGCATGTACTCAGAGACAGGGAATAAGGGAGCGGGATACAGCTGGGATACAGAGTTAATAAAATGTAACTAATAATAATAAACAATAATAAAAAAAGAGAAAAGAAAGAAAGATTTGGAGTAACACAAAATCAACAAATATTACAGGGACCTCTGTGGCAGGATCTACAACGGAATTGTCTGTTTTTGTGAGGGGGTAATTTACAAATTTAAAACTTTTCCTTTGGCTTATAGATAGAATTCGTTATGCATAATTTAAGGGCATTTGGCCTCTTTTTGCAGTCAATATAAAGACTTTTAATGTTGTTCCATGATATTGCTGTTATTCCTCAAATTTTCAATTTCCTTGTACTTTAAGTCTGTTTCTTTAAAATAGCACATGCTTAAATTTACTCTCCTTCTCCCCCTTCTTTTTGGAAGACCTCGAGATTTTTACTGGAATGTTGTAGCGTAGCTGTGTAAAAGAACAAGGCTTCTGGAATAATATTGGAATAATATTTTATTGCATTAAAATATCCCAGGATCTCAGGCTGGAAAGATGGCTCAGTGGTTCAGAAACACTTGCTGTATTTGCAGAGAACCCAGGTTTGGTTCCCAACACCCACATGACCTGTAACTCTAGTTAGATAGGACCAAAAAAACTTCCCCTGCCCTATGAGGATGCCAGGCATGCATGCACGTGATCCACATATATAAATGCAGGCAAAACATGCACATAAAATAAAATAAATAAATCTGAAAAAATGTTAATTTTTGGGGATAATATAACATCCCATTACCTGCACAAACTCTGTTTTTGTTTTTCTCACTGTACTGGAGATTAGCAAAGGATTCCACACAATTGTTGGTCAGTAGGATAAGGCTAAATGTACATACAAATAGTTATCACACTAATTCCCATAGTTTCTACTTCATAATATAGGTACACTGCCCTTGAAAAGACACTATTACTAGGCAATTCTTTGGATTTTTAAATTACATTTTAAATTTGTGTGTGTGTGTGTTTAACCTGTATGTTTGTTTAGTATAAGTGTTTTTAGTGTGTTTATGTATTTAGTGTGTGGGGGTGCACGTTTAGTGTGTATGTGTCTCTGTGTGTTTTTAGTACATATGTGTGTGTTTAGTGTATAATTGTGTTTGTTTTACGTAGTGTCTGTGTGTAGTTTGAATGTGTATGTGGTAGGTGTGTATGTAGCATGTATGTGTCTGTATGTATTTTCTGTGTGTGTATGCATGTGTGTGTGTGTGACACAACACAACATGTGTGTAGAGGTGAAAGGAACATTTGTGGAAGTCAGTTTTTTTCTTTTTATCATGTGTGTTATAAAAATTGAACTCATGTCTTCAGGCTTGGTAAAGTACCTTAACCCCTGAGTCATCTCTGTGGTACAGACAGCAAATATTTTGAAAGAGACTAAAAAGAAAAGATTTATAAATGTGCAAAGTTGTAAAATGAAGAAATAGATGAAGTTGCTTCACTAAGCCCTAGGGCTTTTGTATCTAAAATGCTCTTGAATATGTGACTTTAGGGATTTATAAAACAAGGAGCAAAGATCCAAAGTAGAATAGGTTTTTTTTTTATATGTGTATATAAGAAAAAGGTAGTAGTTGGGGTATTACAATAGAAATTACTTTTGTGAAATTATGATGATAAACTCTATTTTCTAAGAGTAGTTATTAACTACACACCAGAAGTAGTGATTAATTATACATATAGGATTATGCTTAAACCCCTTGTCTAATATATTAAATCTCTAGTTCATAAATGGAAATATTCCATTTTCTTTAGGAATGTCTAATTTACTAAGTATCAGCGTAGGCTTTTATTACTCAATATGTTCAGTAATATTTGCAAACTGTTTAACTAAATCCTCAATATCTCTGGTTGTTATAAACAAAGGAAGCATTTGAAGGGGATTAGAAATATGTGAGTGAATTTCCATTTAAATAAAGTTGATTCAGCCCAGCAGGGACAATAGAAGAGCATTCAGTCTCTCTAAATCCACTTTAATGTCAGTAAACAAATGGCCCAAAGTAGTTTTCAGCGGTTTTGGCTGAGGGGTGAAGTGCAGGAAACAAGGCTTGGAAAATAGTGCTTGCTTTCCCTCTCATGTCCGGGGAGAGGAAATCATGTGTCCCTCAGGCTTCAGCAACCTGGCTTAAATGTTAAGTGCCATCTCAAAACTCAGTCTGTCTTTCTGGGTCGTTCTCACGTGTGGCCTTAATTTCGTTCAACTGTCAAGATAAAATTCTATGAGTAGTATTAAGTACCATGCACTTTTAAAAGGTCCCACTCATAGGTCGAAAACATACTTTTCTTTGTGGCTCTTTGGATTCTATTAGGTGATGCCGGCATTAGCAACTGATTTGTTTATCACCACAACCATGTGGCATCATTCCTGCAGATGTTCATAGGGATGTACCTCTACAAAAAAGGGCACACGGAAATGCATTTGTTTTTCATATAAAGGCCATGAAGCTGATGTTTATGTGTCAACATGTGTACACAAATCCATACGGGCGTACGTACCTGTTAAAATTTAGTTAGTAAAATTTATTCAATAACAGTTTGTAGAAGGTGCTAATAAAACTAAATGGATCATTATTATAAGCATATAAAAACCTAAAGTGTAATTCATGGCTCTGTACCAAAGGCAACGTCTTCTAGGGAAGTTAAAAATTTCACTTTGCTCTATGAAGTTGAATCTCTGGAACAAATTTACAGCAGACCGATTAACACAGATTTGTTATATCTGAGTGCACTGGAGCCACCTCAGTGTAAGACTCAAAGGAGAGAGAGGGTAGAAGTTCATATAATGTCCTTAACTATAGGAAGCAATAGCTGGGAGGAGATGGAAACAGATGATGGGAAGGTGAAGAGAGGAAAGACACGTCGAATAAAGCCTTTTTATGCAGACAAAGTATTAGGAAACAACCCTGAAAGAAGAGATGAGAGGATGTGCCTCTAGGCTGGGCAATGTCGGCAAGAATCTGGAGTCTCCTTCCCTGGGATCAAGTTGATCTGTATTTGATGAGCTTGGAGGAGGGGAGTTCATGACCCCTCAACCCACTGTAGGAACAGCCTCTATCCAGGTAATGCAAGCTCAGAACTCTTCCTTTACTCATTTGGAGTGACAGGGGAAAAAGTTAGGCCTTTTGGTGATTTCTTAAGCCAGAGTGTGCATTGTCTCCAAAGATCTTCACAACTATCCTGTAAAGCCAGATAACAGGCTCATTGCTCTCCTTTCACATTTAAGTAAACTCAGGCCCAAAAGAGTTGAATTATTACAAGTAAATTGAGGATTTGGATGCCAAGATACACAATTTAAAATGCATGCATAATGTAGACAGATGTTTATTATCTGACACTATGTTATAACTGTCTTAGTTAATTGATTTTCCAAGATTTAAAAAAATATATTTTTGCAACTTAATCTGCTATTTATTTCTCTGATTACTCACCCCTGATGATGCAGCCTTGACAGGCCACAGAGGAAGAGGATCCAAGCAATCCTGATGAGACTTAACAAGCTATGGGCAGATGGCAATCATGGAGGACTCCCCTTTCAGTGGCCTAGGGGAAGAGAATGAGGGAAGAGGAAGGGAGGGTAGGACTGGGGGAGTTGAAGGAGGGGGCTTCGGTCGGTATATATAATAAATAAATTCTGAAGAATAAAATAAAATGAATTTTCAAAGTAAATTATACTTAAGACTAAGCCATCATGCTGCTGTCCTATGTCAGTCACTCATTAACAGTGAGACACAAAAGCACTTGTATTCAGAAAAATTTTCTCTCTAATTCTATGCTTTTAATGGTCTCCTGAACCTACTCAGACCTCGGACACCACCACTGCTAGTTCTAGAACTGATGCTGGATATTCCAACGAGGGGGTTAAGGCTTCTCATAATATTTCTATAAGTCCACACCTGTTTGTTTATAACCCCCATTTCTATTCATTGTTAGCCAGATAGAGCCAAGTAATTGTGGTAATGATACTTGCTTTTTTGCCCAATGCCGGAATGCTAGTGAAGTTAGCTATGCCCTGGTTACTCGCATGCCTCGCTGGGTGCCTGTGCCTGTTGATGCCCCTAAAACTATGACTCTCTTCAGACAGAAAAGGGATCTTGGAATTACAGCCGCCATTGTTACTGCCATCTCATTGGCAGCTGTTGGAGCTACCACCGCGGCATTAGCCATGAGTCATACTATGCAGACTGCTCAGACCCTAAATAATCTTTTAGCCTATGTAGCTCATGCTCTAGATGTACAAAAAAGAATTAATGCTCAACTAAAAGGAGACTTGATGGTGTTCAATCAGAGGATTGACCTCATGCAGGAACAAATTGATACCCTATGGCAAATCGCTCAACTTGGCTGTCAATGGAAGTATGCTGGACTTTGTGTCACTAGCATACAATATGAGAATGTTTCCCGTGCTACAAATCTGTCTAAACAATTGTCTAGCTATATTTTAGGTAATTGGACTGAAGAATTCGATACTATGATGGAGCAGCTGAGAGTGGCCATTGTTACGGCAAATTCTACCAGAGTGGACACAGGACTAGCCACAGGAGTATCATCATGGATTGCTGCAGCCATGAATCATCTGAAGGAATGGGCGGGCATGGGAGCGTTAGCAGGTCTTCTGGTGTTGGTCGCCTTGGTTTGCCTGTGGTGTATATGCAAGATTAGAGTCTCACAACAGTGTAATGCAGCCATGATCCTTAAGGCCTTTACAGCCATTGAAGCAGGACAGTATCCCCAAGCATGGTTGGCTACCATAAAAAGCTAAAATGTTACGCTCAGGATGCGAGGCTAAGCACTGCACTCAGGGTCAGCTGCTTTCGACCCAGAGAAGAGCATGTCTGATTGCATGCGGGTTGATGCCCCAGGTCCCGCCTCTGAGAAAAAGGTATCGGACGGGTCTGATGCTCTTTGGGTGGATGACACCTAAATGAACATTGGTACAAAGTCCCAATTTATTTCTAATATCAGAGATCAGACCTCTACTCTTGCCTGACGTGTCTAAAACAAAAAGGGGGAACTGTAGAGAGCTGTGTAATGCAGCGCCTTAAAGATGGAGCTGGTTTCCGCCTTCCACCTTCCCGATGGTGAGTGCTCTCTGTCACAAACAACTCCATATTTGGCTAAGGCTGAGAATCTGGCTTGCTTCCGTGTATGTGGACCTATCTGCATTGCCCACGAGGCACGCTGGGGTTGGCTACCCAGAGGCTATTTTAAGCTGTGTGCCTCTCCCTAGGGCCAGAAGATTGTTCAAGGTTCCTGAATAAAAAAAAAAAAAAAAAAAAAAAAAAAAAAAAGGATCCGAAAGAAGGAGAGGAGGACCTCCCCTAACAGTGGACTTGGGGAGAGGCATGCATGCAGAAAGGGGGGGAGGGTAGGACCGGGAGGGGAGGAGGGAGGGGCTTATGGGGGGGATACAAAAGGAATAAAGTGTATTTAATAAAAGTTAAATAAAAAATTAAAAAATATATTTCTATTTGAGAATACTTTAGACATTTGGAAAAGTTTCAAAAATAATACAAAGACCTCTCACTAAATTTTGTTATACCTTTTATAATGTCATCTTACACAAATGTAACACGGTTATCAAAATCAAGATTTTTAACACTGGTGCCACACTTGTTAATTGCATGTTTTGTTTGGATGTCAAGACTTCTTCCCCTAATGTCCTCTTTGTATCTCTCTGGACAAATATTGGAAGCAGGATACTGATTTGCCTTTAGCCTTCTGTGGTTTGTGACAGTTTGTCAATCTTTCTTGTCTTCAGTGGCATTGACAGTCTAAAACACTATTGATCAATTATTTTAGAGAATGACCTTAGTTATGTTTGATGTTTTTAGAGATTAAACTAGGGTTATTGGTTTGGAGAGGGGTACAAGAAAGGTGAAATTCCCTAGTTGTGTCATCAGAGCAGGGGATGTATAATGTTACCATGAATTCTGAGTTATCACCACATATGTTAGTACCAATCACTGCTTAAAGGTAGTGGTTGCCAGGTTTCTCCAAGTCAAATTACCCATTTTTTTCCTTACACTACTTTTCAGAAGTGAAATACTAAACCTAGTCCATACTAGAATAGAGGAGAATTTATTTCCATTCTATGGAAGAAAAAGTATATTCATGTTTTATTCAGAAATTTTCTGCAAAGAAGAGGACTGGAAAACTGTTCACCAATCATATTTATCTGCTCAATTAGTTGATCAGTTTCAAAGTTCATTCTTGCTATTGAATGCAAGAATGTAGGCATCAGTAATAGGATAAGGGGAAAAAGAATAAGAATATGGTCTGCATCAGGTCTTGGTAGTGTTTGTATGATACATAGTTGACTTGGGACACAGCCCTTTTTTACCCAAGTGAAGTCTGTTGAGAAATTGCTGCAAACTCTTAGCTACCTTCATTGAAGTAGCCACTGAGTATGATCATTGGGTTAGAAAAGGGGGACTTCTACTCAATCAAAAGTACCTAGGGTGTCATAGGCTTAATCAATCACTCCAAGTTAACAAATATTCAAGCAGTCTAGATAATGAAAGGTTCTATCACATCGCAGTTCATACAAGTACTTATTTTTGCATAATGAATATGTGTTTCAAAAGTTTGAAAGATATTTATGATGTAGCAAACACACCCTTCCCTTTTCTGTTTTATGTATGCATGTGTAAATCTTTTGGTTTAGATTGGGGGGGGTGTTCTTTGGTTGTTATTTGCACAAAGTAGGCAAAATTTATTTTGAATGGACTTGAATCTAAATAATAAGAGTAAGGCTGAATGATTTCCCGGAGAAACTTTTCTGAGACCCTGGTGTACATTTTTACAATCTGTAGAGTCCTAAGAACAAAACAGAACTCTCTCTCTCTCTCTCTCTTTTTTAATGAAAAGCAAATGCCATCTATTTCCTGTGTAAACTGCATGAAATTGCCCTGATAGATATGGTTTCTGAGAGCAAAAAAAGAGTGAGTTATCTTAAACCAAGCATGGAAGAAAAGTGATTCAGCATTAAAAAACACCAGAAATCTGGGTCTCCAAACAGGAAGTTTATGAGTGTGTAAGGGGACATATCTTGTGACAGAAAAAAATGTGTAAAGATGTGCTGTGCAGTACTATATCAACAAAAGAGAACATAGGAGGCACCAGAAATGGTCAATAGGTCACATACAGAGTGTAAATTCTACCCCTTCTGGGTGACTGGTGTTAACGAAGAAGATCCTAGAACATTGTGATGAGACAGGGATGCAGAAGTCATTCTTAGACTAAGGAGTTATTCAGGCTAACAACTCCAAAGGGACAAAGCCCATGCAAAAAATCACGTGTGCTCTTAGGAGCACAGAGAACAATAAAGATGATTTCACAAATAGATAGGCAGTAATGACAGCTAGTATTTATAATTAAGTCATAAAGGCTTGGACAACAGAAAAAAATTTCATAATTTTAAATAAATGAGTGTATGTCCCTTCTAATAATGCTGCTCAGAAATGTAGAGAGCATGTCTGATGAGGGCCAAGTCTTTCTGATCCAGCCAAAGGTTGAAATGTAGACTATGCCCCTGTATCTCCCCAATGAATTAATGCAGGTTCAAATGAGTGAAAATCTGCCAGGAAGCTGTAGGACCATCATCCTTTCTTAAGCTGCATTAAGTGTAACCTGCCAGGGTGCTTGGCAGGCCTGGGCCCCTGTGCTGCACCTATGAACAACTACCTTTGTGACCTTCATCAACAGACTGCCTCACAGAGCCCTCTTGTTTCATTTGTAAGACAAGTTATTCAAAAGAGAGATTAAAGGTCTTTGGCCAACGCTGAGTGTCTAAAATTTGCTTTTTAACTCTAGCTGCAGTCTTCATGCCAAGAAGGTAAAAACAGAAAAAATGTGGGGCCGAAGAGTCATAAGCACGTGAGCTTAGAAATCTGGAGAGACAAGGATTTACATAGAACAATTTCTACCATCTTGTAGTCATCTGATACTAAGTTGACTATTTAATAGTTTTTATTGTAAAACTAAAAGGTAATTGAGGTGAAATAACCATGTGATAGATCTAATGTAAACCCTCGCTCTAAATGAGTTTCCTCAACTATTGTTACCAAGCCTGTTATTAGGTCCTGCCCATGCCTTATGCTGTCGGAAAACCAGACCCAGTCCAGTTTTTCACGTTAATATTGTCATAGGGAATCAATGCTATGAGAGCAAACACACAAGATTCTGACAGTGTTCTCAAGTACAATTCTACAAAACAACAAACCTCACTGAATTTCTGTCATGTACTTCATGGGACATGGGGGAAAGCAGCTTTTTAGATGGAACAATTATTTCATGTAAGATATGGAGGACTTCTTTTTTTTTTAACTCCTATTCCCTCATCCCAGAGAGAGTTGATCTGAAGAGGCACTGAGCAACGCAAGCTCTGGACACAAGACAGTTCTGTGTCCCAAACTCACAAAAGCAGGAGTTGCCCGCCCTGCGCCTGTACACAGTTGTTCATGCTGCACTACCTCTTCTTCAGGAAACTGTTGACTTCTGGTGGATATTGGAGGCAGAAAACTTATTTTCTTAAGTAGTATACCCACTGGTGAGCCCACCAGGCTCCATGGGATAGTCCCATACACCTGATCATGCAAAAAGCCTCAGTTAAGCTCAGTGGTTCATAAAACGAAACAAAAACAATGTAGGAAAGGTACTTGTTTGGGTAAGGGGGATGAGGGTGGGAAGGAAATATGGGTGAAGATAAGACAGAGGAATCAGAATGTTTATGACACACATGTAGGAAATTGCCAAAGACTACATTTGACGATCTTACTTGAATGAAAACTTGAAAAATAAATTTCATAGGGGAAAAAATGAAGATATTTTTTTCTTTTAGCACTCTTCCCATAAAGGAAGTAGGCACAAAACAGACATTCTAATAATAATAATAACAAAAAAAAAAACCAAAACAAAAAGCAAAACAAACAAACACAAAGCATTCTACTGCTGCTAGTTTTGTACTTGAACTAATGACATGCTGGTGCTTATGGTGGCTTATTAGTACTAGTTCACTGATAATTCTTCATTTCTTTTTGTTGCTAGTGATGGTATGATGGTGTTTGTTTGTTTGTTTGTTTGTTTTAGAGAGGAGTTCCAGGTCTCATATAGCCCAGGCTGGCCTCAAATTTGATATGTGGCCAAGGTTGGATTTGAACTCATCTTCTTCCTTAAGCCTTCTAAGTGCTGGGCTTACAAGCATGTACTGTCATGCAATGCTTAAGTTACTGCCTGTATGTACATAGTTGATAAATTGCCATGATTCTATAGGAATCGTGGGAAAGATGTATATACACATTAAAACTCTCTCCATTTTTACTCTCTTTATGCTACAGAGAATTTGAGTAAATTCTCCAAAAACTTATAGTAGAAGGTAACAGTGCTTACACAAGTTAATTAGTCCAAGAGTAGATAGCTCATTTAGCCTGGGATAGTTAGATTCCTGAAAACTTAAAGATAGAGAAATACAAGTTTTTAATGGCCAGTTTACTATAGTGAAACTGTTAAATTTATTGCCATTCCTGTCCTTCCTTGTCAGGGTCAGTGAGGAAACCTTTCTATCTTTCAAATGTATTCTCCTCTTCTGCAGCAGAATAATAATTAATATCATGTAATATGGACTTATAAGTATTCAGTAAGCTAAGACACTCAGAAACGTGCTATGAAAACGTATCTGCCAAACTTCTTAGAACCTGAGAAAGAGAGAGTAAAAACTTCTCAGAGACATTGTATTTTGTTGCCCTGTTTGATAAATGTATTCGACAAATATGTATTTTGTGCCTATTATATTCTGAGCTCTATGCTTTATACTGGGAATTCTGTGGACAACAAAACAGATTCAGTGTAAGTCTCCATGGCACATAATAGAATACAAATAGGTCTGGGCATTCCACAAAGTCAAATGTGTTTAATTTTCAACTCAGAGCACAGAGCCAAATGGTATTTGGTAGCTATGCGCTCATAACTCAGATGGCTGAGATAATAAACATTTCAAACTCTGTCTACGTCTCGTACCCAACAAAAGGACTGACACGCGGGGCTAAAGATAGAACTAAGATTTTGAGTATAAAAAGTAAAATTGGACTTTAAGATTTTATGTTTACTAGCCTTCCACAAGAAATCAGAACTAACAAACACTGTCTAGCAGGAAGTGAAAATAATACTGCTTACCTGTTTATTAAGTCATCTGACCAAAGGAGAGCACATAATGAGTGGATCCCAGTAACATGAAAGCATTGGTTGCCTGTCTTTATCCAGGGGATTTACTGGGGGTTGCTGTGTATTGTGATTTGATTCTTAGAATTCTAGAGGCATTATTTTCTGCCTCTAAAGTCAGAGGGTTTTTTTTTTTTCTTTTCTTTTCTTTTTTACCATTTGTCTGGAATCTATGTGGGATCAGGTAACAGAATGTGAGGGTTATGAAAACATTTAGCAGTATTTCAAGTTTTCTGAATGTCTACCAACCACAACTTAATTAAAAGGCAAGATGAATCCATGTTATGTCTGGCAGCTCTCAACATACTGTGTAGGGAAACTTCACTGCAGGCTCAGTTCAGAACATGCAGTGAACACACTTTGCATGGTACATTCCATCAAATCTTGACATGACAACAAATAATGCCTGAAACAACCCACCACAGGCTAGAGAATCTTGTTACAGAGTTTGGCATTTTTACTGAACACACAAAATTGTCCTGCATTTTAAGAAATAAAGACAATGTAGCCAATCCTAATGAGACCTGATAGGCTAGGGTCAGATGGAAGGAGAAAAGGACCTCCCCTATCAGTGGATGTGGGGAGGGGCATGGGAGGAGATGAGGAAGGGAGGGTGAGGTTGGGAGGGGACGAGGGAGGAGCTATAGTTGGGATACAAGCTCTATAAACTGTAATTAATAAAAAATAAATAAATAAATTTTAAAAAGAAAACAAAAATTATAGTGATTTTCTTTTAGAAATAGAAGGATTGAATCACAGACTCAAAACTTTTTGTATGTTCATACCATCATTCTTCAGAATGTAAGCTTTAAATTTATATGTCTTCAGATTGTTTTGTGTTCAAGTGCTTGATTTGAAAATTTGCCATTTGAGTTCTTGACTTGAGTTTCATTACAAACTCTCCTCAAGTCTATCCTAGTCTGGAATTCAGACAGAATTTCCAACAATTTCTGAAATGTCCCTAGAGACACTTCTGCTACTACATAATTTGTATTTATGAAGAGCAGTGTTCTCAGAACTGATAACTTTAAAATCAAATTATTGATAACCCTGAAAACGCTGAAGACTCACTATTTCCTGTAGCTTAAATTACATTCCCAGGACTTAATTCTTTATGTAGACAAAACGCAGTAAGTTCATCTCATTATATGCAAATTTGCTTTTTGTATTTAATAAAGGCAAAACATATGAATGCCAAACATTTACTTTAAAATGATTTTAATTATTTAGAAGCAGTAAATGTATAGCTATCTCACATTCCCACATTCCTGGGTCATGTGAAGATTTCTCTGGCAAAATGGGGTTATGAATAACAAAAGTTAAAGAAGCCCATTATGATTCAGTAAACTGATCAAAGAGCCCATCCTCCTTCTGGGCCCAAACTTTATCTGACTTCAAAGCTTTTGTTAAAATCACCAGAAACGGAGGGAGGGAAGAGAGGAAAAGACACAATAATCAAAAGACTTTGGACCCCCACAGAGGCCTTGGATTTGGAGTCTATGAGATGTTTTCAATTTGGAGTTATGTTTGTTTTTGTTTTTGTTTTTGTTTTTGTTTTTTCATTTTTTTCCATGCTGATTTTGTGATGTATTTCAATATGTTGGTAAGTTTAAAAGGATAAACATAAAACTTTTAATATAATCACCAGTTCACTTTTTCTTGATATTTGCACTGGAACCTGGGATTGATCTAGAATCAATATTTGAAAGTCAAGATCCTTTATATGCTATGCTCACAGTGAGAATTTTTGAACAGAGTGGTAAATAAGCAAGATTTCGAATGTGAATGCCTTCAAAATTTATTTTTACAGTGTGTGTGAGAGAGGAAGAGTAAAGTGTGAGTGTGTGCGCATATGAGTGTGTATCTGCGCATGTATGTGTATGTGGGTGTTTATGTAAGTGTATGTGTAGGTGATTGCCTGTGTCCATACAAATATGTGTGGTGAGTGTCCATGGTACACCTGTAGAGGTCAAAGAAAACTCTGTGGAATCAATTCTCCCCTTCAACCATTGTGCACATTCTGTGGATCCCAAGGCTGGTACAGAAAGCCCTTTTACCCACGCACCTCATACCAGTCTGTGTACACACTAGGTTACAAAAACTGTTTAGTTTGCATCGAGGACTGTTGTTCATCTTTGTACATGAAACAGCACCAGTTCAGTAATTCTTATCGTGTGTGTGTGACATATCCCCCTCAATGGCTCATGTGTTGAAGGCTGGTTCTGTCCCCAATACTAACTTCAGAGATGGAGCTTTTAGGACGTGATGTATTGATCCTGCGGGCACCAGTCTAAACAATGAATTAACCCATTGGTGGATGGATCTTTGAATGGACTGTGTGGAGATGGTAGAAACTGTGGAAGGTGGAGACTAATTAGAAGAATTAGGTGATGCACCTTCACCAGTGTATTTTATCTCTGCTTCTGCTTCTCAGTCTCTCTCTCTCTCTCTCTCTCTCTCTCTCTCTCTCTCTATCTATCTCTATCTCTATCTCTCTTTCTCTCTCTGTCTAATGAGATGATCAGCCTCCTCTATCCTATGCCTTTTTAATCTCCTGACATGTCCGTGACAAGGAGCCAACTGACTATGAACTGAAGCCTCTATTATAGTCCCTGTCTTCTTATATGTATAATAAGCAGTATTTGCATTGCATGTTGGTAAAATAAGAGAAATCTGTCTGAAGGAAATTCTTTTATGGACTTGAAGAGATAGCTCTACAGTTAAGAGCATATACTTTTCCTAGAGAAGAGCCAAATTCTGTTCCCAGTACCCATATTAGACAACTTAGAACCATCTGTGACTCCTCCTACATAAAATTCTGATGTTTTTAGCTTCAATGAGCACCTGCATACATGCATACACACACATACACACACACACACACACAAATGTAATACAACACTAATAAAATTTTATGTAGACTATAATAAAATGAGATTTTGATATGGATAAATTAAAATGAAAAAATTAATTCTACATTTTAATTATATATATACAATATATATTGCATATACATACATACATACATACATATGTAGTATATATATTGCAATATATGTATATGAGCTTTCAATTCAGCAATTCTACACATGGTCATTTTCTGAAAGGTGTAATCATTGATACATGAACTTGACAAAACCTACACTTTCAATGAGTAAAATGAGATGAAATCAATATCTTTCTATAATTATATATAGAAAAGTATTTAATTTGAAGAGTGTATCAGAAACCTGTCAAAACTCTATATTATCAGTTGGAAAAAGGTAAAAAAAATAGTTTCTTCTTTAAAAAAAAAGATTTATTTATTTCATGTACACTAGTGTTCTGTTTTCACACAGAGCAGGAGAATCAGATTCCATTACAGATGGTAAGCCACCAGGTGTTTGCTGGAAATTGAACTCGGGACCGCTCTAAGAGCAGCCAGTGCTCTTAAACACTGAGACATCTCTCCATTCTAAAATTAATATTTTTAAAACTACAAAGGATATTGTTATGATTTTGAGTCTTATAAACAACCCTGGGTCTCAGTTTTGAGGGTCTCAGTTTTGACCTATGCACTATTATCCAGATATAATCTGTCATTCTGACAAATTCACTGACTTACTTAAAAGAGTGCTTTTGTTTGTTTGTTTCTAGTTAAAGAAAAGCTTCACCCTCTTATTTTCAAATTTTAGTGATGAGATTTTTTTATTTGCTTTAATAATGCTCATCTTGACCTTAAACTCTTTGCTTGTATCTCTTTTAAGTACCCCGTGTCTTACTACAAATGTGTCACAGTGACAAGATAGAAACCCTGGGGAGATAGCAAAAACCCCTCAGAGGCCAGTTAAAATGTGATCAGCCTCATTACATGGCATGATACAAAATTATCATTCTTCCTATAAGACACATTGGATATAACAAGCTCAGTTGGGTAATATATCCCCCTGTACATCACTCTTTCTATATGCACAGTGGTACAGTTCAAGACGATGAAGGGTTTCTGAGCAAGCATCCCCCAGAATACTCACAAAAACTTCTCTGCTGGAAGCCACCCCAGCCTTTGCCCTTGCATCAAATCCCATCCAACGCATTCAAAATAGGCCCATCACTGAGATTTATGAAACAGGGCGTAAAAGTATTTACAGAAAATAAAACCCCATCTAGTGTATTGCACTGACAAGTACAATGTGTTGTGAGTAGAGAAAGCTTTACGCTCTTCTTTATGGTCATTCTTTAAATCTTATTCTAAAATATTGCTCAGCTGTGAAAGTAGAAATGATTGCTTTAGTCATACACCCCACATAAGAGGTTTACTATAATGACAGTGACAGGTTGGCCTTTGCTCTGCAAGGCAGATGAGTATAACAAAGCACTCATAGCAGAGAAAGAGGACCCGTTACTCTGTTTATGATGTTGGCCTGCACAACTTAACTGTAATTGTGCTTTGGTCCTTTATTTTTCTTGGTTTCCACTCATTCCTTTCCTGCATTTTACAACCTAGTTTTCTAAAAGCACAAACAATACGAGCACAGAGAGTAAAGAAATACTGACTTTTCTAGGGGAAAAATGATCTGTCATTTCAAAACTGTCATCAGTTTTGGTTCTGATATAATGAACTTTTCTTTCTGATGCTTCTCCAAGAAAGAGAGGGAGAAAAGAGGAAAACAAGAAGGCAGGAGTACAAGGAGGGAGTGGGGAAATGAGTATGTGGATGAAAGCAACAAATCAAGTTATGCCCCAACCAGCGGGGCTTCAACAGGGTTCCTAAGGGAGGAGAATGGAAGGAATGGGGGGGGGGGGCGGACAAGAAGCGCAAGGAAGGAAGCCAAGTCTGTTTGATCAAAGCTTCATTTATTAGAAATTTTTACCCAACTTATATAGGGAGAAGGCAGGAAAAGGGGGAAGGTAGTTAGCTGCTGCAGGAGACAGGAAGAGTGCTTTCATGTGTTAAATAGGGTACCTGCAAGATACCATAGGGACGTTCTCTCACAGATGCTCTAACAAATGGATGTCCTCAGTCTCTCACCCATGAGTTAGGGTCCTAGATAACTTTCACTAAATAGCTTTAGGTCTCCACTAAATGACCTTTGCTCACTATTTGGCTTTGGCCTAGCAAACACCTTTTGTCTCCACTAGATAGCTTTGACTCACTAATTGACTTAGGCTTCAGGAGATAGCTTTGGCTCCACTAGATAGCTTTGACTTTGGCTTCAGTAGATAGCTTTGGCTCCCGGCATCAAGTAAATTTCCAATCAATATGTTCAAATTATTTATTTCCTTTGTCTTTCAGCTCCTGAAGACTTGAAAAATCGACATTTTCTTTTTTTTTAATTTTAAAAGTCAAAGGTAAATAATATTCCTAAACTTACCTTAGCCCTTGGTGATAGGGCAGAAAGCAGCTTTACCAGGTGAACTCTCTTTTTTCCCTATTTTGGAATTATTTTTTATTCTATCATTTACAATTATTTTCTTCCATCAGAATTGACTTGTCACATAACTGCTAAAATTCTCAATGAATATTCATTGATTTCCAGTATTAGTTCTTTATTGGAATTCATTTTCATTATGAGGTATGCTGTTCATTCTTGATGAGGTGGGTACTACTGCTCAGTCTTTTGGATTGGTTTGTCCATCATTCCTTCTTTGGGGAAGCCATCAACACACACCCTACTTTATAGCAACTATTCCATCATGACAGTAGGGTGAACCCACCCAGGCTGATCCTATTACACCATGAGCAAGTGATACAGGTCTAATCTAGCTTCTAGAACAAGGAATCCTTGATTAGATTTCAGGTTCTATCATTATTTAATTACAAGGCTTTGGGTAACTTTGTTAATTTCCCTCTGTATCAGTCTTCCCACGGAGAAAACACTAGCAGGACCTGCGGGATAAAAAAGTCAATGTAGAATGTCGGTACATACCAGATATTTAGTGAATTATTCCTAATATTTTTAATTTGATAACCGTTCATCTGTGTTTTACTTCTTTTCCTCTGGCTGTGAATGCATCCTATACATAAACTTCTTTGGGTTTAGAATGCTGAGTTTGGGAATTTTCTTTTAAATATTAGAACAATCGCAATGCAATTGCCAATCCCATTCTTCTGACCAAATAGAGAGCCAAAACCAGCATTTAACAGGTGGAGTCAAAATAGTTTTAGAAGTAGAGTACTGTGACCATAGTGTTTAAGGCCAACAAATTAGACTTCAAAGATGAAGTATTAAGTTACTCTCCACTTCTCCTAGTTATATTCTGATTGTGGGGGAGGTGCTAACACATAGGTGTGCTCATTTAGAGGGATCGAGAAAACAACTTCAGATGATTCTTAGGCCTTATTTGTTTTATTGTAACAGGCTCTCTAACTACCCTGGAAAGCTAGGGTTACTAGCCAGTGTGCCCTAGAGTTCTGCCTGGCTTTGCCTCCCTAATGCTTGGTTTACAAACTCATGCCAGAGTTCCTGATTTGTATAATATGAGACCTGGAAGTTGAACTCAAAGAGTTCTCTCTCTCTCTCTCTCTCTCTCTCTCTCTCTCTCTCTCTTCTTTTTACCTCTTAAAGCAATTCACCATTATTCAAACTGTCTTGATAATTACAAACATACAAGAACTTATTTTGGCTAAGGATTTTGTTTGTTTGTTTATACAATTCATTTTGTATCTCAATTGTAGCCCCCCATCTCTCATCTCCTCCTGCTCCCACCCTCCCTCCCTCTTCCTCCCTATCCTTTTTCCCTAGTCAATTGAAAAGGGGAGTCTTCCTCCCCTGCCATCAGGATTGCTTGGATCCTCTTCCTTTGTGCCCTGGCAAGGCTGTAAAACCAAAGGGAAGCGATCAAAGAACAGGCAACAGAGTTAATGACAGAGGCAGCAACTCTTACTGGAGAACCTGCAGGGAAACTGAGTTGCCTATAGGTGACATCTGAGCAGGGGGTTTATGTGTTCTCCATGCATGGTCCTTGGCTGGTGCATCAGTCTCTGCAGGGACCCTTGGGCCCAGATTTTTTGGCTTTGTTGGTCTCCTTGTGGAGCTCCTGTTTCCTCTGGGTTCTTCTATTCCCATTTTCTTCCACAAGACTTCGGGCATTCTGCCCAAAGTGTGGCTGTGAGTCTCAATTTCTGCTTTGATACCCTCTCGGTTGGACCCTTTCAGAGAATATCTACGGTAGGTTTCCAACCTGTTCCCTCTTCCACCGCTTCTGGCTTCTGGTGTCTATCCTGTTTGCCATTCTGAATGAGATTTAAGCATCTTCCCTAGGCTAAGGTTTTTAAATTATGTTTGTGTCCTAACCAGTTTGTGCTACTGAAATGGCTTAATTAATCTATGGCAAATATAACTATGTATTAAAAGTGATAGACAATAGAAAATCATTTCAAACTTTCCTTTAAGACAACATAGGAGGGAAAACCTTCACTATTGAATCAAGATGTGGTTGGCTTGAAATTATTATTCTTCAGTTGGCTATAAAAGATACTGGAAGGTATCAGATCTATTACTTGCAGTTAGTGAAGCCTGGCTTGCCTTCTCCTGTTTAGCGAGTAAGTTACAGTTACTGTGTTCAGCTTGTGCTTTGTCATGGAAATAACCACAGTGACTTTCGGCTAATTCTAGATGTAATTACTTAGTTTGCTCATTCATCAGTACTTGTTATCTTCTCACAAGTGCTTATTTAATTTCCTCTTGTTTTTGTTGGCTATTTATTAGTTTCATGCATGGCTTGTTTCTTAAATGCTTGCGAAGGGGTTTGTGTGATATAACCGGACTCGATGTATGCAATCTAACTAGAATATCACATTATCTTGTAATCATTAATAATTGTAGTGCCTTCTTTAATAATTAAGTTAGAAGTTATGAAATGGAATCTGGACCTCATGACTTTGAGTGATCAAAATTTTATATCTGGAAAGAAATTTCAAACACTAAAATCACTTCACTCCATCAGTGGTACTGAGTCTGGTATCACATCAGCAATGTCTCTAAGTTTACAGCACCTAGAATTTGCTCCTGTAAGATTTAGAACAAATGGAGCCATGTACACGAGTTTCAAATGCTCTCTCAAGTAATTCTGACGAACTGCATTGTGAACTAAGGGATGAGGAATCCCAATTATTTTTAAAAGATCCAGATAGTAAGAAATATGTTTAAATAAGTAAAATTAGTCTTAGACATAGCTAAAATTACAATCGGTCTTTTTTTTTCTGTGATACAATATTGCTGTCATCTTTGTAAAGATCACTTCTATCCAACTCTTCAACATACATTCAGCTCTTCAGCATACATTCCCTCTATGAATGGACAAAGCTTGGGAAGGGGGGAAGGAAAAAAAGAGGGAGTGGGAGAGGAAGAGTGAGGAACAGAGACAGAAAAGAAGAGAGGGGAGAGAGGGGAGATGGTGAAAGGAGACAGACAGATGGAGGAGGTTACTTCCCCTACTGGGTTTCCTGACAACATAATTCAATAGATTCTGACTTTTTTTTTCTAATGTAATTTGAGCTGAATTTTTGATCACTAAAGAAAGTGATCCAAACATTGTATAATCATTCCTAACACTGATTAGGAGACACCCAGGATGCAAGTCCAAGAACTCAAAACATGTGAGCTTAGCATAGAAATAGTTTGGCATGATATTTAGTCCAAAGAGATAACAGACTGATCAGTGCTGATCAGCCTCCTGCAGGTAAGACAGCCAAGTATCAGAGGTCACAGGCTGAGCAGATATGGCAGCAGTTTGCCAGCTCTCTCTGTGCTTCCCGAATACAGACTAAATCACTTTCCTCAGAGTTTCAGCTTTCCTCTTAGGTGTTAACACCTTGGCATCAGATATGGTGATCAAAGTCCGCAGGTGGCCAGAGGCCTGAAAGAACACCTGAATGCAGAATAAGGTCAGAGAAAAAAGGCAGTTTTCCTGAAAAAAAAAAAAATGGGATTGGTTTTACCTCATTAGAATAATTCTGTCTTCCCACCATTGTGTCTTTGTCACAGTAAGGAAGTAGAATCTGTTCTTTTAAGTGAATGTTAGTTTTACCCTCTGGGAGAAAATTTTCAATATCTAGGCATATCCCCAAGGGGCACATTTACTCATGAAACAGGGACTCTCCCAGGTTCCAGAAGGAAGTTTTGAAATAGAAAAAATAAATCTGCTCAAGAAAAATACATTTGGCATGAATGAAAGGAGTGGGGATGAGCAGAGAAGAAATGAGACTGCAGAATAAGAAAGAAATGAATTGAGGTCTGAGAGCTACACCACCAATTGCTGGCAGTAATTACATTGAAGGCAATGGGAAATATATGAAGTGTTAGCTAAGTGACTCTTAAAAATGAAGCTGGCTCATATGTAATTCCCATTGCTATATTGCATTAATTATTTATAAATGTCATTCACTCTGCAGAATTGGGGTATGATCTCTCTTCTCCTCAGAATCCCCATCATGCACGGTGGGAGTGGTGTTAAGAGAGTGGGCTAAGGTGCATCAGCCTTGCAGCAATGAGAGGACAATTCTGCAGGTACATGAGAGAGAGAGAGAGTTCAAATGCAGCCAGAACTGACAAGGTTACCATGAAGGTGTATGTTTTTAGGCACTTGCACTGCTGAGAGACAGTATTGTACTTCCTAAAGAAGGAGATAGAGGTTGGAATTAATATAATTGGAATCTCAAAGGATAGACACACTGGCTGTTATCTGGGTTATACCTACAGCATTGCTGAGATTCAGTAGTTCCTTTCATATGACCCACTTCAAAGCACATATGAAAGGTTGCAAATATACTTGCTTTTTAAACTAAAGTTGTTTTTTTTCCTGAGTGCCATCAAGTATTTTCAAGAGCGCCAGTTGATTCCATGTTCATATAATGAGGAAATCATGTTGAACCCATACTATTGGCATCCTTTAATGGTGAAAATGTATATTACTTATACATCAATTTTTTTCAGAGGTGGGATAATTTTGTGTTATATATATATATATATATATATATATATATATGTATATATATAAAACCTATATACAAGCTGGTCATGGTAAAAAAAAGACTCTTTGGGTAGGAATTGCAAGAGAGATATAACAAAAGGTTTAAAAATATGAACCTTATCAAAACAGAAATAAAAGCAAAACCAAATGCCATCAATGGTTTACTCTAAAAGAAATCTAAGACACTTGCTATGAAAATCTCTACTGTAATGAATTGCTTGACAAAGTGTGGTCACACTCAGCAAACAATGTAACAGAGACATGCAAGCAGCTTTCATGAGTTTAATGGAGTGGGAACTTGTTATATAGAGTGTGAATTACAATTTCTAACATATATTAATTTTTTCACTTTATAAAATCGCATGTGTATGAACTTCTATACTGTTTTCTGTAGTGGCTGCATGAATTCCTGCATCCAGTGCATGGAGGAGAGCTTGATCCTGTGATCCTGTCGGTGGACTTTGGGTTGGCTTTAGCATCTGTGATCTTGGAGTTCCAAAATATGGATGGGCATGGCCCTGAGTCTTGCAAGACAAGCTCTGGTTGGGACAAAGATATGTTATTGGATGAAAATTTCTACTCCCTAGGAATAATCTTGGGTGATTCTTGGGAATTTCGTATCAGCATTTCTAAGTCTGGCCGTGATCTGTGAAGGAGACTCTTATTAGTTCTCGTCTGACTAGCTCAGGTGGTATTGAGGATTGGACCCAATGATGCCCATATTTCTTGTGCCCCCAGCCATAGCTGGGGTCTTCTCCAGGTCCTAATTGACAGGCAAAGGTAAAGTCAGAGCTTTGCTGTGGACACTTTATTTCCAAAGAGGTAGGCTTGGAAGTAGACCTTTCCTAGTTCCCATAGGATATGTAAGCTCAGAATTTAGTCTTATGCCTATGCTGGCCACTGGTACCAAAGCTGCAGTATGCTGCCATTGGCCCACTGAGACCCAGTCAACCCTCAGCTTCTCATAATGTCGCTGGGCCTTAAAGGCAAGTTGAATCTGGCAAAGGAGTTTTTGTAGCAGCTAAGATTCTAGGAGCTGGAAGGCTCAGTCAATGTCAAGTCCTTCTGTGGACTAGCCAGATCTCAAAGTAGATTGAGAGCTGGTGAGAACTGCAGAACACCCCGTAGGTGGACTATCCATGGCTGGCACTTTTTGCTTTATTTTTTTCCTAACAGTGTGGAGGTTTCCCCACAGGGGAGCTGGAATGGAAGCTGTGCTCTCCTTTTTCTTTCTTCTATGCTGTCTTTTTGATTCTTCACACACTTAGGGCTTGCTGTCACTTCCTTGCTGATTACCAAAATTTTCCCTCAATCACTCTCATAGAAGGAGATTTTCTTTTGTTGCCTTAGTTGTTCTCTGTGACAGGCACTGCATAGGGCACCTCTATTCTGCTCTTGGCTTTCATCCACCTGAGGTAATTGCTATTAAAATGCATAGATTTATACATATTTATAGACACATTTAAATATATGAATATAGTGAATATAAAGTATAAATTGGAAATGCTGTTTCTTCTTGACTTTTTGTCTCAATATTGGTTTTCCTGCCTGTTACACCAGTTCATAGGGGTGTATCTCGAGAAAGGCATGCAGATTGTTTTCTTTTCTTGATGAGATAGAATTTGCTCAGTGATCTGCAGCGGGATATTAGTTATTTTTGAGTGGCTTGGGATTATTTCTATACTTTCATTAATAGCTGTCCTTTGAACAAATGATAGTACTTAATTTACTTGAGCCTGTGCATGGTTTAGGAACATATCTCTGAAAGATTTTTTTTTTCATTTGTCCTTCCCTTATTCGTGTATGCAGGATGAATGCTTCTTGAGTCAATTAAGAGCATTTATTTTGATGAGGCCTTTCCATCCCATAATTAAGAGAACTTCATGTTCACTTAAAAATTCATGGAACAAAACAGAACTCAGTGATTCACTCTCTCGACAAACATCAGGACTCCTTTATAAATTTATGATGTGAATTCTGACTTCTAAATAAATTCAGTATTTTCTCATTTTCAAATGTTCACAGCTTTCCTCTTTTAGTGGATTTTTGAGGGCTTTCTGAAGTGTTTCACCATCAGAAAGGCGAAGTGTTTCACCTTCAGAAAGCCCTTTAGAATATGATCATTTTATGAATGTAAGATCATGTCTCCAGAGTGCTGAGAAGATGGCTCAGCTGCCTGTCTGCCATGCAAGAATGAAGCCTTGTGTTTAGATACTGAGAATCCACTTAAAAATCAGAGCAGAGAGGTGTATATCTGCACTCTCAACACTGGGCAGGCAAAGACAAGTCAAACACCAGAGCTCTATGGCTATCCAACCTAGCTTTAAATGAGTCTCAGGTTCCACAAAGAGCACTGTCTCAATCAATCAATCAATCAATCAACCAATCAATCAATCAGAGAGCAATTGAGTAGGACAACTGATGTAAATCTCAGGCCTCCTCAGGCACAAGTATACTGTCCCCCCCCCAAAAAAAAAAAAAAAATAAACATGTCCACACATGTAGCACACACACACACAGAGACATTCTCCCTTTAATATTTAGGTCTAATATTGATGTGAAAATCTATCTGCATCAATTGGTTGCCATTAGTTATGGTCATACATGAAAAATAAAACATGGTTGATTAAGAATTTGTCCCTGATCTAGAAAAGATCATTCTGAGTGAAGTGTCCCAGAAGGAGAAAGACAAACATGCTATATAGTCGCTTATATAGACCTACAAGATATGATAAACATAATGAAATCTATACACCTAAAGAAGATAATCAAGAAAGTGGACATGGGGTAAGATGATCAATCCTCACTTAGAAAGACAAATGGGATGTGCATTGAACGTATGACAGGAGTCTACCATAGAAGGCATCTGAAAGACTCTACCTAGCAGTGTTTCAAAGCAGATACTAAGACTCATAACCAAACCTTTGGCAGAGTACAGGGAATCATATGAAAGAAGGGGTAAATAATATGACGTGGAAAGGATAGTTGCTCCACAAGGACCAAATATATCTGGGCACAGGGATCTTTTCTAAGACTGACATTCAACCAAGGACCATGTATGGATATAACCTAGAACCTCTGCTAGGATGTAGCCTGTGGTAGCTCAGTAACCAATTGGTTTTCCACAGTAAGGGGAACGAGGACTATTTCTGACAGGAACTCAATGGCAGGCTCTTTAACCTCCCCACCCCCCAAGGGAGGAGCTGTCCTGCTAGGCCACAGAGGAGGACTTTGCAGCCAGTCCTGAAGATACCTGATAAAACAGGGTCAGATGAAAGGGGAGGAGGTTCTCCCCAATTAGTGGACTTGGAAAGGGGCAGGGAGGAGATGAAGGAGGGAGGGTGGGATTGGGAGAGAATGAGGGAGTGGGATACAACTGGGATACAGAGTTAACAAAATGTAACTAATAATAAAAAGATAAAAAATTAAAAATAAAAAATAAAAAAAAAAAAGAATTTGTCCCTGGCCAGGAGTGCTGGCACGTGTCTTTAATCCTAGCACTTGGGGAGAAAGAGGCAGGCAGATCTCTGTGGGTATGAAGCCAGCCTGGTCTAGAAAGTGAGCCTAGGAAAGCCAAGGCTAAACAAAGAAACCCTGTCTTGAAAGAAAAAAGAACTCTTTCCTAAATTATGCTTCTTGTTGCCTCACCTGTGTATTAAAATTTTGTAGATTTTTTTTTTTTTTTACCACAAAGTATTTGGAAATTCATATATCTGTCAGGAGGGAGGCCTAGATCCATGTCAACTCTTCCAGGACCTGTGTCCTTAAGTGTTCTGTGTCTCTAGCAATAGGGACTTCAGCCTCTGAGAGGCAAACCAAAGGCAACAGAAATACGCTATATTGCTTTGGGAGTTACTTGAACTCTCCTGAATAAGCCTATAAGAAGATTTTCATGCCTGGTGCTTTGTTTCCTGCTATGCTCTACATCTCTTCTGGGGATTATTGTAATCCCAAGTAGCATAGCTTCATTCATTCATAATTCATGCATACACTCATATATGTATTATACATAATTTGTGTAAATATACCATAAAATGATATCTTGAGGCTTTAGTCAAACAGCCATGGTGATAGTTGTCACTCTCCCATCCTCTTTCTGCAGTGACCTCCCATTCCCTAATTAAAGTATCCCCATATTTTTCCTATTTCCCTTTCATATTTCCCAGTTTCTTATGTCTACATTTTTACCTTTTATTTATTTATTTGCTATATTTTTTTGGCAAAAGACTTCTATGTAATGCAAGCTGAAATCTAACTTTCCAGTCTCTTGCCTTAGCCTCTGAGTATGCCACACTTGGCTTTGTTTCTTATTATTTATTTATTATTTTATATTTATGGTTTTAGAGCTGGTGACTTTTTTTTACTGGTTTGTATCCTTCAGGAATTTTTTTTTTTTTCAGACACTGTCATAAAATTATCTTTGTTTGTCCATGCATTTGACCTTACTCTGTGAAGGGAATAATCTGGAACTAAGATGGCTTTCTTCTGATGCCTCTCTTCTCTTCCTTGTTATTAGCAACCTCCCAGACATCATTTTTCATATGTTTCCCGGGAGATAATTTAGTCTATTCTACTGTCTCACCCTTTAAACTTTCCTAAAGCGATGGACAACTGAGCCATACCTAGTGGGTGTAGTATGCATTTCTGCATTGTGATGGGTTTCTGAGCCTATGGGACAGGGAATGGAATGTGGTGGTGTGAAAGAAAAAGGCCCCCATAGGATCATAGGGAGTGGCACTATTAGGAGGTGTGGCCTGCCTGAGGTAGGTGTGTGGTGGTGTTAGGGAAATTCATCCCAGTTAACTTCCTGCTTTCCTGTTGATGTGGATACAGAACTCTCAGCTCCGACTCCAGCACCATGTCTGCCTACACACTGCCATGCTTTCTGACATGGTCATAATGGACTAGACCTCTGGAACTGTGAGCCAGACCAAAATAATACTTTCCTTTATAATAGCTGCCAAGGTCCTTTCACATCAAAAGAAACCCTAACTATAACAATGGGGAAGGGGGTTCTTTTGTTTATTTTGTTTTCCAGCTATAAGTCAGTTCAGAAACCATTCCTCTTAATCCTTTCTTTTATAAATTTATTTTATCCTCCCTTTTATAAATTTATTTTGCTAGTACTTTGATGGTTTCTTACAGTATGTTTCAATCTTATTTACTCGTTTCCCCAACTCTTCCAAGATTTACATGCTTTTCTCCTACTCACTCATTGTTATGGCCATTTTTAAAAATTCTTCAAGACTGATTTGTACTGTTTGAATGTTATTGAATTTATGGTTTTCAACTGGAAAGTGATGGGAGTACCAGGGGCTACATTCTTTTTTCCCCAGAATTATCCACAAGTACTGTTTATTTTATTTTGTTTTATTTTATTTTACAATTCATTCATTATATATCCCAATTGAAACCCCCTTCCTCAACTCCTCCCAATCTCGCCCTCCTCCCCTCTTTCCCCTTGTCTCCTTCCCCTAGTCCAGTGAAAGGGGCAGTCCTCCTCCTCTGCCATCTGCCAATGGCTTGTTATTGGCAAGATGTTAAGTCTGGATCCTTTTCCTCTGTGGCCTGGCAAGGCTGAGTTGCCAGGGCGAAGTGATCAAAGAGCAGTCAACCAAGTTCATGATAGAGGCAGACCCTAATCCCCTTACTAGGGAACCCACATGGAGACTGAGCTGCCAATCTGAGCAGAGAGTCTAGGACCTCTCTGTGCATGGTTCTGGGTTGGAGCATTAGTCTCTGCAGGACCCCTTGGGCTCAAGTTTTTAGCTTTGTTGGCCTCCTTGTGTGGTGACTGTCCCCTCTCTGAGCCTACTATAGAGGGTCCTCCCAACAGGGGATCGAAGCAGATGCTGGGGCTACATTCTTAAATGAAACTGTCCTTGTCTCATCGTCTAATAATTGTCACTAACTTCACAGCTTAGGGTGAGACTGTGCCTACCTCCCCTCTCCTTTCTAGAATTTGGTCTGGCCTGGGCTTTCACAGGTTTTATGGATCCTGCCACAAATATTTGAATTCATATGTGTGGTTGCCATGCTATATGTGTAAATCTGCCTCAGACTCTATGCTCTTCACCGAGTTGCAATTCTACGGTAGGTTTCCATATGCTTCTGTTAAACGGTCTTAAGTGTTATTTATCCCTTTTCATGCTCTTTCCTCTACTTTGCTCTCCACTCAACTCCAGTTAAATCTTTTCTATTTCATTATTCTCTTTTAACCCTTTATACCAGTGGATTTTTCTCACCCCTTTCTCAAAAATCTCTCCTCATGCTTCCTTTGTAACATTCTGATATCTGTGGTTATTCCAAATGAAACATACACATCTGAAGATTCAAAGATAAAATGTGAATGAGAAAAAAAATGTGAAATTTGTCTTTCTGGGTCTAGGTTATATCACTCCCAATAATTATGTCCAGCTCCATCCATTTACTGGCAAATGTCACAATTTTTTTTCTTACTAGTATAATATTCCATTGTACTAGTTCTACCACATTATTATTTTCTATTAATCAGTGGATAGACATCTAGGCTGTTTCCATTTTCTGGTTATTATGAGTAAAGCAGAAGTGAAAATAGAAAAACAAGTGTCTCTCCAGCAAGTTTAATACCTAAGAGCGGTATGTCTAAATCTTAAGGAATATTTGTCAGGTACCTCCACACTGGTTTCCATGTTTCCACATCCAGTGAACTGAATAGGTGTTTTTCTTTCTTCCACATACATTCCACCCACAACAGCACTTTTAATCATTTGTTTTCCTTTTTGTATTTGTCTTTATCTTTTCATTGAATTTAAAAATTTTGATTAGAATGAGTTTAAATCAAAAAGAAGTTTTAATTTGTATTTTCCTGTTGGTTAAGGATGTTTAACATTTTCAGGGTGTTTTTCAGCATTTTGTATTTATTTTTTGATAGTTTTCCTTTTAATTTATGCTCCAGTTCCTAAAACTTTGGTTGAGTTTATTGTTGTTGTTTTTAGTATTGTCTAATTTTTGGAATTCTTTATCATCTAGATACTAACCTCCTGTCAAATGCATAGCTATTAAATACTTTTTTTTCCCAATCTATGCGCTGTGTCTTCACTGGAATAATGGTGACCTTTGCTCTACAATTTTTTTTGTTTTGTTTTGTTTTATGAGGAGCTGTGTCCTAATGCCTTTGCTACTAGGGTCTTCTGCAGAAACTTCTCTCCTGTGCCAATGAGTTCAAACATATTCCTTACAGAAGAATCAGGATATCAGGTCTTATGTTGTAGAGTTTGATCCATTTGGAGTTCAGTTTTGACCAAGGTGAGATGTGAGTATCCAGTTTATTTCCTTTACATGTAGCTCTCTCATTTGACCAGGATCATTTATGAAAGATCCTTTCTTTTCTACTATGTATATTATTGGCATCCTTGTGAAAAAAAATCAGTTGGGTGTAGGAGTGTGGGCTTATTGTGGGTACTCAATTCTATTCCATTGATCAATGAGTCAGTTTTTATGTTAGTAATATGCTGTTTTCATTATTAAAACTCTGTTGTATAACTTAAGTCTGGAACGTTTATATGTCTAGCAGTGTTTTTATTGTTTTGGGTAGCTTGGGTTACCTTAAGTTTTTGCTATTTCCTTATGAAATTTAAGATTTTTTTCAGCTGCTATGAAGAATTACATTGAAATTTTGATGGAGAATTGCAACAAAACTCTAGATTTTTTTGGTAGGGTGGCCACTTTTCAATATTAGTCCTGCCAACATATGAACATGGGTGATCTTTCCATCTTCAGGCATTTTCTTTTATTTCTTTTTCTAATGTTAAAGTTTTAAGTCCTTCACTACTTTAAATAATTTTTTCATGTGAATATATATATATATATTAATGAGTTTAACCAAATATAGACAGACAGATAGATAGATGACAGATAGATATAGATAGATAAATGATAGACAGAGATGTAGATAGACACACAGATAGATAGATAGATAGATAGATAGATAGATAGATAGATAGATAGATAGATGGATAGATGGATAGATGGATAGATGGATAGACGACGGACAGACGGACAGACGAACAGACGGACGAACAGCCAGACAGACAGATAGACAGACAACAGAGATACAATTAAGAATGATAATGAGTCAGTGGACTTTTTTCTAGTCCTTTAAGTTTGTCTTTCTTGAGCCCATCTCACGTTTGGATTTTAAAAATCATGTTTGGATCCTAAATAGATTACTTTTACAGCTTGTTTTTCACAATGTTAACTATTCCTGTTCTCTTAAGAGTACTTAACTTAAAAGATCTTCTGATTCTTCTCTTTGATTCTTGTCTTTAGAAGATGAATAACGCTATAAATTAGGTTTGATGTGGAAACGATTTAATCTATATCATATATCATTTCTCAATCATGAATTATGAGGGTAACATCATTTTTATATGTATCCTAAAAGCACCTATGTATGAAAGTAAGAAACGAATTAACATTTTATCCTAATTCCATACTTAAGAAGAGAAATTTTGGTTAGAGCTAAATATTCACAAAGTCTCTGATGAAACCATAATTTCCTGGACTTATGCCATATTTTTCAAAATGTTAAAATAGCTCTGTTGCCTACTGTCATTGCACTTTGAGAAACTGATTATAGATAAGAGAGCTTGATCTTGCTCCTTTGGGGAAAGAACAGCAAGTGCTTCTAAATTGTCTTGCTCCGTGTAAAACTAATGATCCCTAGGTCCATGGATAAAGATACTTCAGAATACACTATCTGTAGTTTTGCCAAAATGCCAAGCTTGTATCTTAAAATGATACCAAGGCTCTCTCTTTACATCCATCACCAAGTATTTCCAGAATTAAATATAATGGAAATCAATATGTAACTTTACCTCACAGACCCTCATCTTTCCTACAAAGGTGTTGAGAAATTCAAATCATCAGTGCAAAGGAACTCTACATTATGTATAGTTGGGTACCATATAAATATAAATATGATGAATAAAACATTGGAACTTATTTTTGAGTTCTAATAATAATGAATAATATTTAAGTTCTACATTTTTTCATATTGAGGCAGTTATATCTTCAACTGACAAATTGATGAGGAAATTTGATGGATGAATGATTTTATTTATTTTAAAACATGGAAATTATATCCAAGCCAAATGTTCTCTAAGAATAAATACATGTTCTACATTTGTTCTAAAATTGTGAAACATAAGCACTATTACAGGCTAAACTGTATCACAAGAGATCATATGTAATATAGCAAAGGCTTAATGTTCAGGATCTCAGAATATAAACAAATGTGAAAAGAGGGTTTAAAATTGCATCTAAAAACACAATTAAAATAGATTGATTTTTTTGTTTCAAATTTTTGCATATTTGTGGGCAAAATATACCACATTCTGTGCACACTTAGTTCTATCTATGTTGCACAGGTCATCCTCAAACTTGTGACAACTCTTCTGCCTCAGCATTTGGGTGCTGTGGAAACACATGTAAACCATCACACCCTGTTAATGTGGGATATTTAATATTATACAAATATAAGATATTTGTCCTTAACAAGAAGAAATAGGAAAAACATTTGCATGCACAGAAGAGATAGTCAGAACAGGAATCCAGCTGTTAAACACCAAAGACAGAGATCTCAGGAGAAATCAGATCTCCTGACACATGGATCACCAGGCCACCAGAACACTAAGAAAATAGATATATCGGCCATAAGAAAACTTTCAGGAGTGGGTTCTACCCTTCATCATATGGACTTTGAGGATTAAACTCAGGACATCCTGTTTAGTGGCAGATACCTTTACCTGCTGAGTCATCTTGTAACTACCCTATTGATTCCCCCAGGAACACTGTGTCAAACAAATCCAGTAGCATTTTAAAAACCCATAAAATGTGAAATAAAAAACTGAAATGTCCAATTAAAATGAAGAATGTTAGGTAATGAATATACATATATATAAATGATTCACAGTAGAAAAATTAATATTCCAAAATAACACCACCGTTTTACCAAGAATTTAGTATAAATTGATCAGATCTGAGTAAAATTTACAGCAGCAGTATAAAAGGAGTGTTCTGTGACTTACAGTGTTGTTTTTTTCCTTCTTTAAACATTACTCTAAGCCTGTGCCTGCCATGTATATATTATTATCCTCAGCTAATGTATTGAGAAACTGATTCCTTGAATGTTAAACTCTCATTTAAGATTTCCATTTTTGAGATAAAAAGATCAGGTTCTGTTATTTATCCAAATTTACATATCCAACATTTCAAGCATTGTAATACAAGTCAGCAGAGAGAATGGTCCACAAGTTGACAAGTGAAAGCACTACTCTTTGTAGCAGTCAACACCTCAGAGAGAAGACTGGACTGTGAACTAAACCCAACATGTAAATTAGAAGAGGAGTCAACTTTTCAAATTGATAATTGACCCAATTGAAATTTAAAAGGCAGCAATTCAGTAGCTATCTTTATATTGTCAGTTATTGCCACTTTTGGTTATCTAAATTAGGGTGAAAAACTAATAATAGATTGATTAATAAACTAATAGACCAAAGTTATAATGACTATATTTAAAATGATTCCTTTAGTAAGATCTGGAAGTTTTTCCCCACAATTTTTCAAACTACTGTCCACATCTAGAGGAAAATGTTTTTAAAAATACGAGAAAAACAAGATCCTCTGAAGCAAAAATTAGCAAGGCAAAATGAACTGAATAATTAGGGGAGAGTCTTTTTTTTTTTTTTTTTTTTTTTTTTTTTTTTTTTTTTTTTTTTTTT
>REGO01000038.1:471232-591130 GCA_010120015.1 Rhombomys opimus
CCTAGAACACAATGCTGGGCAATATTTACTCCTTCCTAAACCTCCAAGCCCTCAGGTTCCTAACATTTAGATTTCCCACATTTTACTTGCTTTTTGTGAAATCTTAGGTCTGGTTCATGCTCCAAGTCCTACAAGCTCTCTCCTCCAGCTCTGCTCTCCTAGCTCCCTTTCTCTTGCTCCTCTTACTCCTTTCCTGCCTTCTGGGTCCTCCCATTGCACAACATTGTATCTAGTTGCTTTATTTTGTGCTGTTTACATAGAGTTGAGACAGGATGCTTATAGTGAGTATCACAATGCAATATCCATATTGAAACCAGAGAGTTGGGGGTGGGGAAATCAGCATTTGAATTAACAAGGGTAAGGCATATACATTTTAAAAGAACATTATACCAATATTTCCCCCTTTAAGTCCAATAAAAGGCTCCTTTTCTTTCAATACATTAATAATTATGAAATTATGAAAACTGTTAGGTAAAATCTACATGTGCTATGTCCAGTCCATGTGTATTTAGCACATGGAGAAGGTATCTTAGGAGAAAGTATCTGATTATCCTATCTATCTTGTCAAGTTTAAAGTTCTATACCTAAATTAATTTTTATCCTTATTGGTATTACCTATATGAAAAGCACTTGGGGAGAGTCATTTTACACTAATAAACTCATGTTCTTTTAGTGTAGTCCTATGAACAAGCTCAGAAAACTCTGCAAACAAAAGAAAGAAAGAGGTTTAAAACATGGACTTTTATTCCTATGGAGGAAAAGGAGGAGGGAAGCATATGACAGAACAATATATGCAGGCAGATGGGAAATAAATTAATGTTTAGATTCATTGCAGCATGATAAAAGGAGTTAGGATGGAAAGTTGTATTCAGTGTCTGATTCCAGATTGTGAGGAAATCTAGCTGTAACTGCTCTTCAGGTGATTTGTTGCCAGTAATGAGATGATTATATTTAGGCTAGAAGTTTAAGGAAGAATAAATCATTGCTCCACAGTTAATCAGTGAGATAATCATTCATGGAAGATTTCACAAGGGGAGGTTGAAAACATACCTCACAGAATATTAAAGAACTACATACATCTAGAAGTTTGATTTACTTTTAAAATAAGTCTGTTGACAATATGGCTTTAACATCTGTAATAGTAAAGGAGATATTTAAGAAAAATTATGTTGATCCTTCAGCCAACCTTCAAAAACATATTTCACTGGAGTGAACAGTTTTGGGAGAAATAACTGTGTTAAAAAGAATCTTTACCAATAGACAAACCTCTTCATTCCAAAATGTATTTTTTAGGAAAAATATTCTCAAAGATGAGATGATAGGTTAATGAGGACCAAATTGGATGGGGACAGTTTCTTCCTGTCTTGAACCATTTAAGCACCAAGTTTACCAAACTTGCATCAAGCATTTCAGTCCTTTTGTTTCTTTTTTCTGATGTAACTGTTATTTTTCTTAGATCAAGGAGTTTTCCACCCTGACTGTGTACCTTTGGATCTCATGAAGACCCAAAATCCAAGACTTGGTCCCACATTGGTGCAGTAATGGGCAGGATTGAGGCTATTTGTATTTCTTCTGTTAAGAGAGAGAGAGAGAGAGAGAGAGAGAGAGAGAGAGAGAGAGAGAGAGAGAGCATGAAATTGGGAAGTAGGGAAGTAGGAAGGATCTGAAAGAGTTGGGGCAGTAGAAGAAATAGGATCAACTTTATTGCATTTAAAGTTTTAAATCAAAACTATTTTAAAAGGAGCTTCAACTCTCACAAGAAAGACAGAGAAGAAAGCAAGAAGCTCAATGTGGGCTATTATTAACTCTTTCAAACATATTGTCAAACATAGCCAGACAATAAAGAAAAAAATAAGAGAGAGGAAAAATCTTGGTAAAAACAAACCCAAATCCCACCCTTGTCAATCTAGACTTGTTGGTCTGATTTCATTGCTTTGTCATGATTTTCCACTTAATTCCTTCTCATTGCTACTCACTACTGATTTATATTCCTGCTTAAAAGTGGTCTATGTTGTCTTTGTCTGCCTCTGCAGCCTTTGTGTCTCAGTCCATATGGTATCTTCTTATAGATTACCTTATTTAACTTTCTGAATAGATTTGTCTCTGCATACTCTCCAAGCCTCCTATTCCCCACCTTAATCTCCACTAATTGCTTTAAGAAAACTTCCATCGTATGAGATACATGTGTGTATGGATGTTTCTGACCTTTTCACTAGGCTCTTAGCTTTAAGCTGGAAAGAATGATGTCTTGTTTGCTTTTGTTTCTCTCGCACTTGTATTGAACAACACATCCTTAGTCGATGCCTAGTGAAGAATGAGAGAATAAACATTGAGTAGTAATCCATTTGTGTACCTAGAAACAAAGATGAACAAACTTATAAAATTAATCATAGTAAAATCACTCTTTCATGTTATTTGAAGTTGAGAGATAAAGAGAAATGGAAGCACTCTCTAAAATAAATTTTTTGGAATGTGGCCTAGGCTTTGCAATGACAATACTGTTCCAGCATTTGGTCAGAATGGGTGTACTGCGTTTAGTTCAGTGTGATCTATTCAAGGGATTACTAATTTTGAAATAGGAAACAGTCCAAAATAAACTGGGACTGGAGTGTGCTCTTTATGAATCCTGAATTTTATTTTTCTTCTCTACCGACTTACACTGATAGACATGAGCAAACTGCTGCCAGTGTTCCTGACTCTCTTTCTATGCCCTCTCTTCTTCCTCTTCCTTCTATCTCCCTCTTTCTTTTCTTCCTCCCTCCATATTCCTTCTACTCCTCCTCTTTTGGGGGCAACTCTGTTAACAATCCTAGGCTGACCCAAAGTTAATTTTCTTTATACTTCAGCCAGATCTTGAACTCAAGACTAATCCTTTTACCTAAGTCTCCATTTACAAACTTACACCAGCATGCATGACTCATAGGTAAGGGTTAACTTACTCACTCTAATTTTTATGTTCTTCATCTTTAAAATAAATTTGAAATAATTACTAGGGCCTTTACTGAAGTTTTGATATTTTTCTGAAGATTTGGCATTTGACTTTTTATATATGATCTAATTCTTGATTCACCAAATGTATCAGGGAGAAAAAAAGGGGGAGGTATATAATTAACATAATTTCTATATCTTAGAATTATTTTTATTCATCAATAGAATTACATATGTACACATTCCAGCATTTAAATATATTTTGTTTTCATCTCTTCTTATGTATTATCTACCTATCTTACTCCAGATCCTGTGATAGGTGTTGGAAAGAAATAATAAACAAAACTGACATAGTTTCTGGTGTCTTAGGAGATATCGTGATATCTTACCCATATCTATACTGTATTGAAAAATCATCTATTGTTTGTCTGTAGTTACTCTTAATTCATGGTCCCTAGGCCAGTCAGCCTTTCATTCCTGTGACAAAATACCTGAGATTATCACCTAACTTATAAGAAGAAAAGATTAATTGACTCATAGATAAATAGATTTTATTCAGGGTTACCTGGACTCAACAATTTATGGAAGCACAGTATATCAAGAAAGGAATGTATGATACAGAAGATATATTACATCATGGCTGGAGAAAGCAAAAAGACAGAGGGTCTGGGTCTTAATATCTTTACTGTATGATATTTCTCAAACTGGGATGATATATCACAAAGCATGTCATGTTTGAGTTGGTCATTATAAGCAAATTGAGATTGCTGGAAGTTACTCACAATGTCACACAGTTGTGGACAGCTTCCCTTGCCTGAAATCCCCCATTCCTTCCCTTCCCCTCTGCTTATCATGCTCCTGTTTTATTTGACTTAAAGTCTACATAGAAACATGCAAACTTGCATTGACACTACTACCAAGCTTTAAAGGAGTCAAGGTGATGGCAGACATAAAGAAGACCAAACTCTAGAAACTTAGATATCAATGTGAACTCTTTTCTTTTCAAGGAATCTGTTGTTTCAGAAAATGAGCAAGCAGACAAACAAAAAACAAAAGCAAACAAAACATATTGCCCGGTTGTGTAAAGGACTATTATTTCACTGAAACCTAGTGTGTAGAAAAGTCAACTAGCAGGCTGTAGAAAGTTGACAGTAACTCTTTGGATATGGGGGCCCCTATAGGTCATGCTTAAATGCTTGGGCTTGGATACAGGTACTATTTTGAGAGACTGTGAAACTTTTGGGAGAGGAGACCTAGCTAGAAGAAGTGGATGACTGTAGGGTAGTTCAGTGAGATTTACAATCTGGCTACAGTTTCACGCCCATCTCTAAGCTTCCTAACTGTTGCTGATATGATGAAGAGAGCTACCTTATTCTCCTTTTACTACTGCCCTGAGCCACTTCTGCCACCATGAGGCTCTGCCTCAAACAGTAAGCAAAAGTGAGTCTCCTCTTTTCTTTAACTGCTTCTTGTTGGGTATGCTGTTGCAATGATGAAAATAAACGTAACTAATTCACAACAGTGGTACTAGAAAGTAGGGCCATTGTTATGACTACATGACCATCTCCTTCTGAGGCCTATTTGGACTCCTCTTCCAGAAAAATTGCAGGATGTTATAAAAAGAGATTAAAGGACCATTAGGGTAAGTCTGTAGATGGCCAGAATGCCAACAGAAATGAAGATAGTGAAGTCCTGGGCTGTACTGGGAAAAGGACTAGGCTATGCTACATTCTCAACAAGAATCTAACTGCATTCTGCCCATGTGCTGAGTGAAAATGAAAATCATGGACTAATTTGTTTGATGGAGGAGATTTAGAGATATGCAGTTTATGGTGTGGGACTCAATCACATTTTTAGCTATGTTACGAAATGTACAAGTTGGTAAAAAAAAAAAAAGAACAGGAAAAGCATAAAGTTGTGGAAAAGAAGGTATCAGAAAAGCCATTTACATTTGTTACAGAAATCAGATTTTGCACTTTGCACTGGTATAATCAGACTGGTATCTTCAGGACAAGATCTCACTCAGTTATGTCTCCAGCTTGCAAGAAATAAAGTCTATTTGAACATGAAAATGAACTGAGAATGAGCCTAAGGGAGTTCCTTGCTTGAACACAACAACAACGGAAGTTATTTCACAAAACTGGCTGCCAAAAAAAACCTAGAAGCCATTTATAAGTGTTGCAGAATGGGTTCACATTGATCTTGAGTGGGTAGCAGGACTTGGTAAAATACTGTTACTAGCGCTTGATTTGCAATGCAAAGTCAGGATGGTGGTGGGTGGGTCACAGAGACTTTCAGGAAAGTTCTAGGAAGCAGTTAAGGCCAAATAATGTTTGGAAGAATTAGATTTCCCTGCTATAAGCATCTGAGAGCTCAAGGCAGAAACTATAAAGGTGTGAAGACAAAGCCTGAGTTAGAATGGAGATCCCAGGATATTGAACATGTCAGTAATGAGACATCTGGCAAAGAAAGCTATACAGGTAGGCATGGAGTGGAACTAGCCTAAAGAAAAGGCTACACATGCCCAGGCTGCAGAACTGGAAAAGTGAGGGTGAGGCTACCCAAGCCAAGCCCATGGGAATCCAAATGATGCCACTGTAAGCCTACATACATGTACCTTCAGAGATTGATGTTTAATTTGTGATTTTTCTCATGCCTGAAGAGCTACAAGAGCATGGGGGGGAGTGTAAAGTAGAAGTGAAGCATCTGACATTATGAAATGTTCAGAAGTTTGCCGTTGCTGGGGAAAGAAGTGACAGTTTGGGTGTGAAGTATCACCCTGAGTTTAATGTGTATAAACACCTGGTTTAAAGCCAGTGTTGTGGTTTTGGAACTTGTGGAGACTTTGAAGAATGAGGTCTATTTGGAAGAATGTGAGAGACTTTGTTTAGAGGTTTACAGAACCACTACAGTTTCACATCAGTCTTTTTGCCTCCTAACTGTGGAGTGACATAACCAGCCTGTTCATCCTCCTGCTGCCACAGGCATGAGCTTCCTTACTGCTATGCCTTCCATGCCATAATGCAACCTATCACCTGAAACTGTGAGCCACAGTAAGCATCTCCTTTGACAAGGTGTTTTCTTGTCAGGTGTGTGATCACAGTGATGAGAAAGGACACTACCATTCAGTCACTCCAAATAGCCTTCGAGGGTTAGTTTTAGTATAATCTTTTTTTGTGAGGGTGCCCAATGACATAACTGATTTCCAGTAAGCCCTACCTCCTACAGGGTCCACCATCTCCCAAAACTGCTGCACACAGGTGACTAAGACTTTTGTAAACAAGCCTTCAAAAGATATTCTCATTTTAGCCAATTCTCATTTTAGCCTTATTACTTTAACCTTAACTTTGCTAGAATACACATTTTTTAAAGGAGATATAGATCAGGAACAACATGGAATTTATTATCCACTAAAGCCAATTTATAAGATTTGACATGTATTTCTTCTCTTTTTTATTAATTACACTTTATTCATTTTGTATCCCCCCATAGGCCCCTCTCTACTCCCCTCCCTATCCCACCCTCCCTCCTCCCTCTGCATGCATGCCACTCCCCAAGTCCACTGATAGGGGAGATTCTCCTCTACTTTCTGATCTTAGTCTATCAGTTCACATCAAAAGTGGCTGTATTGTCCTCTACTGTGGCCTGGTAAGGCTGCTCCCCCCTCCAGGGGGAGGTGATCAAAGAGTAGGCCAGTCAGATTATGTCAGAGGTAGTCCCTGTTCCCATTACTATGGAACCCACTTGGACACTGGACTGCTATGGGCTACATCTGTGCAGGGGTTCTAGGTTATCTCCACGAATAGTCCTTGGTTGGAGTATGAGTCTCTGGGAAGTTCCCTGTGTTGCAATTTTCTTGTTCTGTTGCTCTCTTTGTGGAGACCCTGTCCTCTCCAGCTCTTGCTATTTCCCACTTCTTACCTAAAATTCCACTCATTCTGCTCAACAGTTGCCCATCAGGCTCAGCATCTGCTTTGATAGTCTGTAGGGCAGAGGCTTTCAGAGGCCCTCTGTGGTAGGTAGGTTCCCAATTTTTTTCCTGTTTGCTTCTTCTGGCTTTCATTAGCCCTCTGTAGAAGGTTCTTAGGTTGTTTCCTGTTTTCTTCTTCTTCTGATGTCCATCTTCTTTGCCTTTCAGGATGGGGATTGACTGTTTTAGTTAGGGTCCTCTCTCTTGCTTAGTTATTTTAGAATGCACAGATTTTAGTGGGTTTGTCCTATGTTGTATGTCTATATGAGTGGGTATATACAGTGTGTGTCTTTTTGCTTCTGGGACAACTCACTAAGGATGATCCTTTCCAGGTCCCACCATTAACCTGCAAATTTCATGATCTCCTTATTTTTCATTGCTGAGTAATATTCCATTGTATAGATGTACCACAATTTCTGCATCCATTCTTCAGTTGAGGGTCATCTGGGCTGTTTCCACCTTCTGGCTATTACAAACAAAGCTGCTGCAAACATGGTTGAGCAATGTCGTTTTTGTGTACTTGAGCCTCTTTTGGATATATGCCCAAGAGTGGTATGGCTGGATCTTGGGGAAGTGCTATTCCTAGTTGTCTGAGAAAGTGCCAGATGCCAGATTGATTTCCAGAGTGGTTGTACAAGTTTACATTCCCACCAGCAGTGGAGAAGGGTTCCCCTTTCTCCACAACCTCTCCAGCATGTGTTGTCACTTGAGTTTTTGATCTTGGCCATTCTAATGGGTGTAAGGTGAAATCTCAGGGTTGTTTTGATTTGCATTTCCCTAATGGCTAATGAGGTTGAGCATTTCTTTAAGTGCTTCTCTGCCATTGATATTCCTCTACAGAGAATTCTCTGTTTAGCTCTGTTCCCCATTTTTAAGTGGATTACTAGTTTTGCTGCTTTTCAGGTTCTTTAGTTCTTTATATATACTGGATATGAGTCCTCTGTCAGATAGAGGGTAGGTGAAGATTCTTTCCCAGTCTGTAGGCAGTCGCTTTGTTTTGATGATGGTGTCCTTTGCTTTGCAGAAACTTTTCAGTTTCATGAGGTCCCATTTATTGATTGTTGCTCTTATAGCCTGTGCTATAATGGTTTGCCATTATATGTTACTTGGCCTTTTTCTCTTGCAGCTTTTAGTATTTTTTCTTTGTTCTGTATACTTACAGTTTTGATTATTATGTGGCGGGAGGATTTTCTTTTCTGGTCTAATTTATTGGGTGTTCTATAGGCCTCTTGTATTCTTATTGGCCTCTCCTTTAAGTTGGGGAAATTTTCTTCAATTATTTTTTTGAAAATATTTTCTGGGCCTTGGTGCAGGGAATCTTCTTTTCCCTCTATTCCTATTATTCTTAGGTTTTGTCTTTTTATGTTGTCTTGAATTTCTTGTACTGTTTGTGTCAGGAATTTTTTAGATTTAACATTTTCTTTGACAGATACATCTATTTCTTCCATTGTATCTTCCACCCCTGAGATTCTTTCTTCCATTTCTTGTAGCCTATTGGTTATGCTAACCTCTGTAGTTCCTGCTTTCTTCCCTACGTTCTTTCTCTCCACAATTTCTTCCATTTGTTTTTTTTTTTAATTTTTCCAATTCTATCTTCAGGTCTTGAGCTATTTTGTTAGTTTCCTTCATCTGTCTGACTTTATTTTCATCTTTTCCCATCAATTCCTTCAGCTGTTTGTGTGAACAATCCACTGTTTCTTTCATTTCATTCAGTGATTTAAGCATTTCCTCTCTAAAGGCCACAGACTGTTTGGCTGCAGCTTCTTCTATTTCTTTTCGTATTTTATTTGTTTCCTCTGTTATCTTCTTCATGAGCATAGATGTTAGGTCATCTCCTTGAATTTCAGCTATGCTGGGGTGTCTAGGGCTATTTGCCCCTGGATAACTGGGTTCTGGAGATGCCATATTGCTCTGGTTTTTGTTGGTTGAACTTTTGCACTGTCCTCTACCCATTGGGCTATCTTAGTTGTTTGAATTTAGTTTCTGGTTGTTCCTGGACTCTTGTAGTGGAGAGAATCCCTTTGGCAGGAAGATGGTTTTCCTGAAGGAAGCCTTCTCAGCTTTTTGGGTATAGTCACTGGATGTCCAGTGTTTTTCAGGAGTTGCTACAGCTCACCTCAGGCATAGAGGCATGGGTGGTAAATGTGGTCCTGATTAGTCAAGAGGGCTCTCCTCTCACCGGTAGAAGTCCTGAAGACAGCTGCCCTCCTTCTGGGTTTCTTGTTGTAAATTTAGTGATCAGCTGCTGTAACCTGTTTGTCCCGTGGTTTCGTCGGTTTTGTTAAAGAAAACTGGTTGCCCCTTGGAGCAGTATCTGGGGATTGATCTCAGGGTTCCTGGTCTTTTGTAGGTCTGAGGTTGGGGCTCTGTGCCCCAGAACCCAAGAGGTAATCTGTGGCGGATGAGTACTGCTGTCCTGGTAACAGTAGGCTATCTGGGGCACAGCAGTTCCCTGGGTTGGGCCAGTCTGTGGGACCTTTTCCGGGGATATACTGGGTTGCCTAAGGCCATCCCCTTTGCTTTGTTCCTTGTTCCTTGTGAGGGTTTTTCCGGACAGTGACTCTACAACTCTGGTGTCTTGGGGCACATAGTTCTGCCTGTAAGAAGTAGTTGGTACAAAGCAGGCATCTGGGCTGGCAGAGTGTGCGCCCGCCTGCTAGTCTGCGGGAGCTGAGTTTCCAATCACTTTGTGCTCCCTGTTTGGGCCCGGATCTGTGATGGCTGGGCGTACTCGCCTGTTTGTGATCTGCAGTCTGCTAGACTTTCCCTAGGTGACCCCAGCAGCACGGTTTCTTCCTTTTCTGTGGGGTCCTCTCCGGACAGGGGTTCCCAGTCCCTGTTGCACTGGGGTGCTCAGCTCCTCTGTACCGGTGAGCTGGGTGAGCAGCTCTCCTAGTGGCGGGATCACATTTGTGATGTTGGCGGGTACCAGTGGTCTGAGAGACCTTCCGGGGAAAGACCGTGATCAGACTCGCAACTTTGCTTCCCCGTGTGGTTTTCTTGCGACTGGGACTCCCAGTGTCAGGCACCCTTGTGCCTACCGATCAGCCTGGGAAAGTGATGGGGACATACAGACTTGTGGCTCCAGCCTGGAGACCCAAAGCCCGCGTTACCTGGGATTTCTTCCGGGTTCTGGCTGGGCAGCCGAGAGTGGACCCAACAGATTCCCAAGCCGTGGAACCCTCCCCTCACCTGGGAAACATGATCGCTGTAGTTTCAGGGCCCAGAGTTCAGTCTCCTGGTCGCTGCACGGAGAGTGCTGTCCTGCTTCTCAGACACAGTGCTCTCCTGGCACCGCCATCTTGGCTCCCCTGGCATGTATTTCTTATGACATAATAGTTCCAAGAACCCTAAATTATCACTTCAAGAAGTTAAAAATTAAATTGGCAGTTTTATCTGATTCAGTCATTAAATTATTTCTTTAGGTAAGTAAATGTTGTGTTCATTTGTATTTCTTGTTAAACTTACAAAGCCCAGAGAAATATCAGTGTCCTTCTGGTTTGAAAGAGTTGTAAAATATCTTCCATTATTATGTGATGATTAAACAAGCATTTTTCTAGTGATGGGGCATGGCATAAGGGCTCTGTACAAAGAGAAATAGGGAACCTTTGAGAATAAGAGTGTCAATCACTTAAGAGTTGGGTATGAGATGCCTTATATGCCATATGTTTTTTTTATGAGAACCATGATCTTTAAGAGCAAAACACACTTAACTCTATCAATATCTTCGTTTAATTTTATAATTGAGACTAATAAGGCCTTTAAGTTTCTTAGAGATGAAATTAGTGGCCTGCAAATTAAACTCAGGTTAGACAAGATCACATTTATTATTCTTCCAGGAGGATTTTCTTAGTAAGTCCACATGTAATAAAGACATTATTTTCAAACCGAAACTATGAAAAATATGTTTATTGGAATCATAGCACATACTTTTCAACTTCTGGTAGTGTTCCCATCTTTTCCTCAAGGACATAGAAAAAGACTAACAGTAAAAAGAATACAAAGAAGAGGTCAAAGTAAAAGTCTACTTTAGCCCAAGAGTGTAAATACACACATAGTACATGCCAGCCCCTCACCTATTGGATCCATATGAGACTACCTGTTTTAATAAACCTGTGACCAAAACATATGGGGATGGCATATACTTCATACAAGTAATTCTCATGTCTCAAGCAACTGCTTCTAGTCTAAGGGATTAGTATGTGAATCAAAGATGGGCCCCTCTTCTCAGGAGATGGACAGGATAGTGACAGAAGGGTTCTTTGCTAGGGTTGCAAAGTTGACTGTTCAGGTAACCCTGACTTTGTAAATGGAAGGAACATGACTATGATAAAGTCAGAGACCAAAGTGTGGAGTTTCAGATAAGAGATGCAGAGACAGACAGCATCCAGGAGGATTCAATTCCTGTATCTTCTTTTCATTCTGGAAGCTGTTCTGTATTAAGCACCTGTGATACCAAGACTAAATAAATTTGCCGAGATATATTCACCCTTTTGTATTATTTGTACCTGAAAGAATCTTGTCCAATAAAAGGATGAAAAGTTCATGAAAAAATATTATGAAGGCAAGATTATAACTGAGGGAAAAATAAATTTAAGATCTTTACAGATAAGAAAATGAATATGTACACTCTATACATATGCCATTGGAAAGAAGGGTTTTTTCTTTTCCCAATAGGAAATAATTTATCAGAGCGATCTAGAAGTATGATGTTGAATCTAATCAAAACAAACTTATGTTAGAAGAATAAGTATGTAACATAATTAGCTGACAAATTAAAATAAATAATTGGTCAGGTCTGTCCTAACCACACAGAAAAGAATTTTCTACTGATACTTTCTAAAAGTATTGTGTTTCATTGTTGTATGTAAGCTGTTAATAATCTGATATGGAGAAGCAGAAAAAGTAATGACTTTCAGCCAAATTTTCATGTGTTTGGACAAGGATGGTGTTCTAAAGAGATTTTAAATACATTGGATTGGTTTGGAACTGAAGAGGTGGCTGAGCAGTTAAAAGCACTGGCTGCTCTTCTACAGTTCTTGGGTCTGAGTACTAGCACCTACACAATAGCTCAAGACCATCTGTAAACTACAATTCCATTGGATCCAATGCTCTTTTCTGGCTTTCTCAGGCACTAGGCATGCACATAGTGTGCTGCTATACATGTAGTCAAAAATAAACCCATACACAAACTAAAAACAGAAGAGATATCTGAGAAATACAGGCCAGATTTCATAAAGCCATTTCACTGCATTAAGTGATAGAAAAGCACCTTATAGAACCCTCGAGGCCTCTTGAATTGTTTTTCTTCCTTCACCCTGTTTAGAAGGGTTGTATTTGCTATGGCTGAATAGTTGTATCTTCTATACTATTTAAGAGTACAAAACAAAGTGTTAAAATGTAAATTTCTTCATACTCATACTTTATACTATTGCTATATTAATTTTTATTATAATTATAAGCATGTGGGGGTGGGGAAAAAGGCAAAAAAGAAGACTGTCAGAACTGACCCTTCACTTTCTAGGTCCTTCCCTGTGCGGAAATTTTTTTTTATTTGATTCAACATTTAGGGATTGGTGCTGTACTAATCAAAGCATGTCAGACTAGCTTCATATGCACTAGTGGATGCAATTCTCAGAGCAGCAGATACGGTCTGGGAAAGCCCGAATTTGAACTTGTTACAAGTAGAAAAGTGGAAGGATAATGATCAATAGATGTGACACTGTTTTCGTTAAGAACACAACGATCTGTCAGGCGTTTGGAGGTAGAACTGGGATGAAACATGATCTTAGATTAGAAAACAAGAGGCTTGTGTTGGGCTACGGCTCCTAGGACAGCTCTGCTGTCAGAAATATCCTTCCCAGGGTAGATTTTTAAAGAGCAGCGTAGGAAATGGATAAATCTGACCAATGTCAACAATGTATCGTATGGCAGCTTTTCATGTGAACTACTATAGTCTTACATGTAAATGTACAAAGATTTGAAAGTAACTTCTGTCAACCTGACAGTCTTCTGTGTAATACTTTTATTCTAAGTGATCATTTCACTTGGATAACATTGTTCACTTCTTGTTAAATGTGGCAGAAAAAAAAATTAGAGACATCTGTATTCTACCATTAAGTCAGAAGTAGCATGAACTTAGATTTACATTATGTTTTGAAGCTACCTGAAGAAATTTCAGGCTGCTTTTGGCATCATGTGGAAACCTTTAAGTGAAGATGTATGCCAGCATGTACTGCCACTAGCACTATCTGTATTGCATTGTAAGAGGATATAAAATTTAAGTTTATATTTTTATTTGTTCTCTCTCACCCTCTGTGTGTGTGTGTGTTACACATACATGCCTTTCACTGCATAGTGTAGAGGTCAGAGGACAACTTGCAGGAGTCAGCTCCCCTGTAATATGTTTTTTGAGTATTGAAATTAGGTCATCAGGCTTGTCCACACATAACTTTACCCACAAGTGATAACACCTTAAGTTTATTCATTTCCTCATTATTTAATTTTCTGTAAAATTAATTTTAATCATAGCCATTCCCCTCCCCCAACTCCTCCCAGATTCCCCCTCGTTATCCACTCAATTTCATGTTCTCTCTCTCTCTCTCTCTGTCTCCCCATCTCTGAAGAAAGAATAGGAAACAAAAATAAAAAACTAAGCAGATTGGTATTGTAGAAGATGAAAACATGTTTTGTGGAAGGAAGAAGAGAAAATCACAAGTTTGTGGTTTTCTTGAGTCAGATAATTTATTGCTTGTCTTGATGCTTTGGATTCTTAGCAATAGGTTTTGTATTAAAATGTATTCTAAAATTCACTCATAAAGCAGGCTTAACACCAATTTTCACAACTGTATGATTCATAAATAGTAAACTTACGTACTTTAAAGTTACTGTTCTTCTTCATTTTAAATGTCATACCATATTGTTTATGTAAGGAGAGTTACAGAAACATATTCTGCAATATAACTACAAACCAAGTGATTTTTATGAGCCCAGTGTTCTAATCCAGAGCTTTTACTCCATTTTCCAAATCACTTCTTTCTCCACATTTGCTGAAATATTCTTTGTTTTTTTTTTCCCCAGCTGAAGGTGAAAAATATTAAACCCTGGATGTACCACAGAGAATGGGGAAACTTGGAAACCCTGAGAAATGGAGGCAAAAAATAATTCTTACCTGCTTGTGGCATTTGGCTTGATCATGGAGAAGGGAAATGACAGAGCATTTGATGCTCTGAGGAGATGGTCCTGCTTGTCAGAAATCATGAGAGGCTGACTTCCCTAAGAAAATGAACAAAATCAGGGCAGTCTACTCAAGAAATAAGTATGAATTAAATAATGACAAATTAATAGAAAATGAAACAATAATTGTGTTATAACAGAATTATAATTAAATTAAATCATAAATAATTAAATAAATGTAAGTAAATACTTTACAATCAATGGGCAGAGCACAGCAGCATTTTGGGATACTCAAATAAAAATTTTATCTTTTAAGTGCAGAAAAGAGACACAATTCAAGAAATTTTCAAGTATCATTCAGTATAAAACACTTTTTAGCTATTTTAGATGCAAACTACATGCATCCTAGATATATAATAGCTAAGTTAAAGTATTCTGATATGGTGGTTTAAATGACGGCCACAATTCACCCCTACCTAAGCTATCCTATCTATACTTTTTGCCTGAAGACTTTTCTGTTTTCTTTATAGAACCAATGTTTATTCTTATCAATACCCTTGAGTTTGTTCTTTAGCCGTCTGCTCTTTATTTTCTGTCTTTTGTCTATTTCCTCTCTACCCGCAGCTAGATGCTATTACCATGACAGAGGCACAAGCTTCAGATGTGTTTATGTAGGAAGATTTGCTCCTTGGGATCTCTGCCATTTCTGTGAGGAAAAGCTATCCTGAGTAATTGCTGTATCATCAGCCAGATTCTTAGAGTCAACACAAGTAGTGCAGACTAAGCCAAATTCAATGAGGAGACATGAGTGGTCAGAGCCACACTTGAAGCTTTGCTGTCTAACGAAACACAGCTACATCAACTCAACCACAAGGATGTGAGTATGCATAAATGATTTTTTAAGGCCATAATATCTATAAACAATTTTTTATGAACTAAAGTTATGGTTATAGTTTAAAAATATAATAGACCTCACTCATCCCTCTGTGATATTCACTCATTCATCAGACAAATTTGTAGTTGAATATAATTAATTTATTTTCAATATACTACTTCTTCTTGTGGTTTAAAAAATAAATAAATTATGGCCCCAATGGCCCCAAATTTATAATCAAAGCAATGAGAATACAAAATAAAAAATACAAAATAAAAAAACCCATATAGTTCTTGCCTTTGTAGGGACTCTTTAAACAAGGTACATAAACTAATAACTGCCACTGTTGTGAGCAGTTCCCTCTCACTGAAAGTTATTTATTGAGTGTTGGTGAGAGCCAGTTCTCAGCAGTTGAACTCTGTGTACGTTCATGGGAGTCAAAGTGAAGTGTGAATTTCATCACCCACCTAAAGTTTAAGATATCAAGATACACGGCTGAGAAAGCTGAGTTCTTTTTAAATTTAAATTGAATTAAATTTTTGACACAGACGTTTCCAACATAGTTTTAGATAGAAAAGTTCGTGTCAGTTCAACAAGAATGATGCCTGCCCTGGGATTTTACTGAATCCAATGATCAATAAAGCATAGATCTGTTCTCTGAGTGACTCTGACAGTACTGGAAGGGATAAACAAGAACAAAATGGAAATATTTGACAGATATGATTGTACAAATCATATATGAACTCAGGAGGTTTGGCAACAATGACAATTAAAAGCATGCAGAGCAACTTGAATTCAAGGCCAAATGGAGTGAGTCCTCCTGAGAAGAAGATCAGATCCCTTTGTGGAAGGAAGCACTCTGACAGGCTTTTAAAAAGACAGCCTGGGCTGGAGAGGTGGCTTAGCAGTAATTAGTACTTGTCATTCTTTCTGAGGGCTGGAGTTGTGTTTGTAGTACCAGCACAGGGTTCCTCACAACTGCCCCGAACACCAGCTTCCTGTGATCTCAAACCCTCTCTCTGGCCTTTGCAAGCACTCACTTACAAAGATAAAAACCCATCTTGCAAAAACTGAGAAGGACGAAAAAGTTAAAGGTGCTTATAAGAGAAGAACAAGCTGGGATTAAAGGGTGTTAAAAAGTTCAACTTCAGGTTGAAATGGATGCGGTACATTTTTGGTATTATTTCTTGCCATACTAATGGGAATGACATAATGTAGAAAAGCAATGGCTCTTTGTAAAATTTTTAAAGTGAGGCAGTTGTATTAAAATGCTAATTCGAGGTGTTTCATGAATGTTAGACATTAATTAAACGGTCCTTTAATCCTTCCTGCTTAGGTGTCCTTCTGGATGATAGTTTGGAATTTGCCAGGGGAAAAGAAATGGGGATGGTGTGGGACAGGACTTCGTTTGCATTGGAAATGCAACATGAAATATTTTTTAGAGGCCTGAAACCTAAGGTCAGCATCAACACTGCTGTTGCTGCATGCAGTGCTGACAAGTGCTCTTTATGGAGATAATAACAATGACGATAACCTCAGCCTGCATTAGAATCAACGATTGTTCATCTGGGACTCTGATTGTCAGTTGCATAGGACAGGCTTCAAGAGCAATCCTCAGGGTCAAGGTGTCCTCTCAGGTAGATTCATGGAAGGTAGGAGGAAATTCCACTGAGACACTACAGAAAGATATTACCTGCCAATTCCCTTAAACAAAACCTCACAAATAGATTCTCCATGTCCCTGATACACTTCCTAAGGCACTTGTACGTCTTGTGTGTGTACTCACTGCATGACAGCAACAGGGTCCTGCCACATGCTTAAAATGTACAATCACGAGCAATGGCAATGGCCTTTGTAGTTTTGGGTGTCTCTGACCAAAACCTTTCTCATTGAAATCATCTTGTGCTTGGTGCTGTGATTTTCATTTAATAACTCATGTTTTCTGGGAGCAGCATTGCTCATCCATGTGAGATACTTCTGTTCAAACTTTTTTAAAAAATGATATTTTAAATTATCTTACAATGTGGTAGAGTCTTTTATTTTTATTTTTTAATATTAGTTACAGTTTATTAACTTTGTATACCAGCTCTTACAATAAGACTCCTTTGTCCACCATTACTTTTTGTTCACCTAACTCCTATCCCTTCTTTTTCTCATTATCTTTCATCATCCCCCTTAAACCTTCATCTCCCTGTCTTCTCCAGCCTATTTTTCATACCATATGTGTTGTACCCAATTTTTATTATATTTTAATATGGCTTTCAAGAGTATAGATTCTCCTGTAGTTTCTTTTCATCTTCCTCTTGCATATTAATTGCATGTAATCATTTCACTGAAGTATTTTATAAATACACAATTGAGATGTGCTGGCAAGGCTGTGCTAGTAGCTGGAAAGTGGGATGATGGATTTCAGAAAAATATGACCCCTGTATTATCTATAATGCATCTACCCGTGAAATGGGGTGCTCCGCATACTACTCTGGTCCCTCACAACTCCTTTTCTTTTTAAGAGTCTCAGACAAGATGTCAGCCCACCCCGCCCCTGCATTCCTTCAAGGAGACTTCGTCCCAGACAGTGGTCATTGTTCTCCAACCAGACACCTATCTTAGCACCTCCCAAGCTGTTTATTCCTTGTGACTTTCATCCTGAGTCTGACAGCTCCTTGGAGTGGACAGAATTTCTACTTCTTTACCATCATCAAAGGCCTGGCTTAAAATCAGTGCAGAATGTAGATGGAGCACCCATCCAAGGGAGTATTTCCTGCAAACATTCCCTTTACACTCCAACGTTCTCTGCTCTTAATCCAGGCACAACACCAGCTGGGACTCAACTATCATCCTTAACTTATTCCTTCTATTTCCAATGTAGAAGCTGGCCCCAGAGGCAGAAGAGACCTGGTTCTCACATAGCAACCTGGGCATGAATGCCAAGCATCATCCATCATCCTGAACCCTTTTCTTTTACTACAGCTGCATTCCGGACATCTTCCTAGGTTGGAACCAGTCTCTCCACAAGGTCATGTGCTCTAGCTTAGCCTAGCCACACTGGTATCATGCCTGCCTTCCCCTGATCATCCTAGGACTCAGATTGCTGCCACCTGCCATCCTCCTCCATGTCTACTTTCTGTACATGGGCAGGTTGGGAGAGAAAAAATGACTATGCCGGTTGAACTTTGGTAGAGCGCAGGGCCGTGGCTCCCAGATCCTCTGCTGACCCTTCTGTCTTCATGTGCTCTGCTTTCTCAATCCAGGCTTTAACTTCCGGCATTGGTAGAAGCTTCTATGACCCTCAGAAGTCTCTCTAGAATTCGGAATTCTTAGACTTGTGTCTGTGTGTATTTCTTTAAAATCTCTGAATCCCTGCTGCTCAGCACTGCAGTTGGCCCACAGTATGAGCTCAATCCACATATGCTAGGTGACCTAGTAAGTGAAGGCAGACCCATGTGCTCTCTACCACTACAGCAATCTAACCATCTTTCCCAATACCTCCTGGGGAGAAGGGGGGCAGAGAAAATCACTACATTTCTATTACCTCCAATTCTGGCCCAACCGCTGAGAATCTAACAGTATCGGTGAATGAAGACTAGCATCATCAGCTAGGTATAGCTGTGTAACTAGGCACAACAAAGCACACATCACAAGAAGGTAGCTTCCTGTATGAGGCTCAAAGTCCTTTGCGCTGCAGCTCTGTCTGGGCTCTGCTGAGCTTTTCCATGCTTGTGAAGTCTGAGCCCAGTGATCTGCTGATGCTGATGCTGACCTAGCAAGCACTCATCCTCCAGGATCATCATTCTGGTGGATGCAGGTGTCTTGACAGACCTTCCTGGACCTCACTGAAACCTGTACTTCCCATATTCAAGGGAAGAAAAGGGGAGTTCGCCCTTGACAGATGCTCTAAATGTTAGGGCTTGAAAAGCAAGTGTCATCACGCAGGGGGAGAAGAATGGTCACATCCGTATCCACCATCCACTGTTCCAATCTAGTACCATGACCTTCAGACTCCACCCCTTTTGGTAAACCTTCCTTGTTTACTAGACTTCAGTCCTACAGGACCTGAGGCTTCTAAATTGGGGTGGGGATTTGGAGTGTGTTGGATCCATTGTTCCATATCCTCTCTCCATTTCCTGAGGTCATCTTAGCCTTGACAGCCTTGTGGCAGTGTTGCACACCATTATTCCAGTGTTTCCTCACCTCCTGAGATAAGAGAGCAGCCTGCTACCTCCTGGAGGGTTTACACAGGGCAGACCTGAAGGGTAGGGGAACGGGGCCAGATCTTGGGTCTATATTTTCTAAAACACCTGCTTTGGGTGGAGGACTTGGTTCTCCTGTCAGACACACATCCCACTTGGGTTGAGGTACAGGAGAGTTTAAGATAGATCCTGGGGCTCTTTTCCTTTCCCAGGAAAAGGGTTTCAGAGCACTTTTAAACTCCATTCCTCTGTTTCACTATGTTTTCTTTTCCTTTTCAAAAATGTTTAGAAATATTTTGAGGCAGGTGTCAGGAAGCCTAGGCTGGCCTTGAACTTACAATGCAGTGGAGACTGCCCCTGAATTTCCAGCTCTCCCGCCTCTACCTCTCAAATGATGGAATTATGGGTGCCACACACCCCTCTTCACCCCCCTTTTTTTGTTGTTGTTTTGTTTTGTTTGCTTCCTAGTACTTACTTCTTGTCAGAATGTCTCACTTAATTGCCAGATACCTATGTCTGTTTCTAGGGCAGGAATTCTCCATTTCTCACCTGCAGTCCTTCATTTTGTGTGAGAAGGCTCTACCTAGAAAGCAATGCTGAGCTGCAGGGTCCTGAGGCTGTTGGAGGGAGATAGCTTTCCAGAAGGGCCACAACTAGAGCAGGTGCTGAATGGCAGAGAGACGGTGGCCCTCCCTAGCACTGGGGTTTGTGTCACACTGGGGCCTGCTGAGAAAAAATCTGTTTTAAGGTGTTCTGGTAGGTGGGTAGTTTCTTCTTGATGCAGTACACAGAATTTTTGTCACACTCACAGGCCTTCAGCCTACAGTGGCAGTTGCCATTCTGTTGACACAGGCCACAGTCCGGTTAACAGTGCTGAACTAGGCTGGCAGCTATGTTCCTCAAGTTTGTGGTGGCAGTAGTCATGAGCCGAACAGTGCTTGTCTGTGGCATCGACGGGGATCCCTCTGCCCCCAAGCACACAGAAGAAGGCACTGTGCCCTGTGATGTTTTGACCATCCTCTGCAACTGCCAGAAACTGGTGAGGGTGGAGATTGTCCAGGGTTCCGCCTTCATGTGCCAATTCAGCTCCAATTTAATGGGTGAGTTAGTGGACCATAGATTCTGAGAAGGGTAGAGGCAAAACAGACAGGCTGTGGGAATCCAAGTCTCAAAGTCTTCCCAGAAGAGACAGAGTCAGGTCAGGTCAGAAAGAGAAGAGAAGATGGTGGAGGTCCAGGCCAAGGGTTCTGGTCTCCATGGAACACTGGAATCCCATGGAATACAGGCTGTAGCACTCCACCCTCTGTGTTTAAGTTTATTCCCTCTTGTAGTTTCTTAATGTACACTTTGCTTTGCTTCACCATTACCCTGCCCTTTCATTTTGCCATTCCCATATCTTCACTACCTACTTGAACCTTTTGGCCTCTAGTAGGCCCCTCCTCTACTTTTTTCTCACCAATTTTCAACCATCCCTTTTATCTAAATGATATTTAGAATATATTTAGATATTTAGAATAGTTCACAGTGTTACCTCTGGTACTATACTAAGGAAAGCAAATCTGGAAGAGTTTAATGATCAAGAATCTGGCCATAAGCACTGGTTCCTCATTGCTATGATCTACTATGAGCTAATGCCATAGACATGTAATATGATATGTCAAAGACCGTCCAGGGTGGTTCTGTACCTTTTAATATACGTGCTGGTGATGCTGAGCCTATCTGTTCTCACACCAGCATTTCAGGAGCAAAGATATAAACAGATGAAGGAACGTCAAATCTATTTGTCTAATTTTCCTCTTCTCATTGTAAATAGACATGGGATTGAGTTCAAGAATCCTTCTGAGTCAAGTATTTATTACTGTATCCTATTTTTTTTCTTTTTGCGAGAATCTACAAATTCACAGAACTATATGTTTTCAAAACTGGTTTTTGCATAATCCAGTGAGAGAGGCAAATATACATCATTTTGAGGCTCCTATTTTACCACTGCACCCTTGTGAAAGGCCTAAAGAGCTTAATCAAAGCAGGAGGCCCCAGGGGTTGGAAGCACTAGATTATTATCTGCACTTTGGTATGATCAATATATCATTGAACTTACATTATAAAGCATTTCAGAGAGGCCAGAATCAGTGATACTCTAGAAATTTAAGCCTTCCCATAACAGAGGTCAAGTCTCCACTGTGTCAAACACTTTGTGAATTAGACTTCATTTCATAATGGGGTTTTGACTAAGGCCTGATATAGAAAGGTTTGCTCAAAATCTTAAGTGAGCAATTGCCATCTCAAGAAGGAATTGTCTTAGTTAGGCTTACAATTGCTGTGATCAATCACCATGACTAAAAGCAACTTTGGGAGAAAAGGGTCTATTTCACTCACAGTTCCAGGTTATAGTTCATTATTAAAAGCAGTGAGGACAGGAACTCATGCAGGACAGGAACCTGGAGGCAGGCACTGTTGCAGCAGATATGGTGGGGTGCTGCTTACTGACTTGCTCCCCATGGATTGCACAGTCTTCTTTCTTATAGAACCTGCGACTACCAGCCCAGTGATGGAACAGCCCACACTATTCCCTAGACCCATAGATCACAAATGAAGAAAATGCCTTACAGCTCTTGTGAAGGAGTTTTGTGTGTTTGGACACCTTCTCTCTGATGACTCTAGCTTGTGACAAGTTGGCATAAAACTAGGAAGCACAGGAACTATGCATTCTCACATTGGAATCAAAATCTATGGCTGTCACTCATGCCCAGAATCTTCCCCACCACATCCTGCGCTATCGCAAATCAGGAATGATTTCTAGACAGATTTGTTTGCTTATTGTTTATCATTCTCCCTCCCCCAATGTATATAAGCAAAGGGAAAAAATGTGTATGCTGTAACTTCTGACAGAAGCAGGTTTGGGGCATTAGAAATTTTTCTATGGATATCCCAATTCATGTAATTCAGGGACAGTTGACCCCATGACTTATTTGAGGCAGGGACCCTGACAAGAGACTGTTGTTAGTCACAGCATCATCTATCTTTGCCAAGAAAGAATGGTTCAATTATAGCAAGAATCTAGGGTAGAGTGATGAATCTTTGGATATCTTTCGTTCAGACCTCTGCTGTAACTGCTGAGGGACAGTCTCTGTCAGAGAGAATTGAGGCTTAGAGAATGTAAGTCTGCCAGAGCTAGGAATGACCATCGGAAAGAAGGTAACTGACACTGAATTCAATACAAAGAAAAAGAGTGGTTTAAAATATCTATGGAAGATTTGAGGATCTGGATCTAGAGTGTTTGAAACTACTGTCAACTCTGGGCTTTACATTTCCAGGACAAATAAGGTTTTCTTTGTATTTGTGTATCTATTATTTGATACCAAAGGCTGGGTAACCATGAGTACTAATGAGAGGAACCAGAGTGTAGAGCTGGATTTGTATCTAATTTAGAATGTTGCTGCGAGATTTCTGAACTGGAGATGTGGGATGGAGTATGAGAGAGGTGACAGGCTGTGAAATGAATTTGCTATAAGTCAATTCCAGTTTACTTAAAAAAATAAAAAAAGGAAGACAAAGTGACATATGAGTTGATAATAAGGAAGTTAAATGGGTAAATAAAAGAATTTTCTCTGGACATGAATTGGGTATTGATTAAAATACATAGATGTCTTTTGAGTCATTTTTTTAAATAGCTTGGCTATACAGAGAAGTGAAGAATGTGCAGGAGAGAACTACTCCACATAACTGGAGGTGCATAGTTTGTAGCATATATCCATGAAATAATTTTTAATTGCATGTTTTTCTGAATAGGGAACTGATCCCATTTAACACTGATTCAGAAAGACAGCAGTGCTTTCCAAATATCTAATCTACCAAACATTGCAACAGATGCAGGAGGTTGGAGGCTTCCACAATTCTATTTAGCAAGTAGTAAAGGCAGAAATAAGGAAAGAGAGATACATTCTTCCTCCTCTCCCAGTTTTAATGTCCGGACTACATGCCTACTCATTGAAGCTCATGTGCATCTTCACAAATATTTTATTCTTAAATCTAAGGTATCCTAACCTAGTGGTCTTCCGGTTTCTCATGAGTCACCAACCACTTCCAAAAATCATCCAGTATGTCCCCATGGTTTTCATCCGTAAACAGATGTGCAGTTAGGGCACGTCTGTGTCTCACAGCCGACTGTGGCATTTTAACACACAGTTTTCCAGTATAAAGAAAAAACCCATAATCTAGTAAAATTTTAAAAAAAAGGTATTTAAAAGATATTTATATTTAAATTGCACTTAACTGAAGGCAAGAGATAAATGGTACGTGACTTAAAATAGAGACATCTGTAGGTCAAAAAAAAAACCCCACAAAACAAAACAAACAAACAAAAACACTTGCTTTCTACCCCTTAGCCTTTACTATAAAGACACATTAATTTGCTTTCAGAAATGGGTTTTGTTTTTGCATTGATGGGTCTCAGCCACTGATGAGAGCTCCTATGACTATTCATTACCTGTTACAGCTAAACCTCTGGTGAGGTGTGAATATTTATGAAGAGTGTTCCCTTTTTGATTGGCTCTGATCCTCGTAGCCTTATTAAGAATAAGGTTTATGGGAGATTTGCACACTTCGTAAGAAGGGCAGCATACCAAATATGGGGTAGCGTTGAAGTGTTTTCAACAAAAGCAGCACCTGGGAGTATTAAAAATTGGAAAAGCCTGTATAGCCCCTAGGCTGCATTCTTGTAACGTATGGCAGTTTTGAGATTCTGCCATTCCTTGCTCAAATTTAATGATTGAAATTTTAATGCAAGAACCCTAGTTTTTAAAATAAAGAGTTGAGAGGAAAGTAGACCAACGTTGAGAAAGAGGCAGATTTATATTCTCAAAGGGTCTATCTCCAAGTATCAAAGTATGTCTAAGAAACTGATCACTTGCAAAATATGTGGTATAAAAATTATTCTTCAAGAAATATACACAAAAACAAATTATGATGCTAATTAAATAAGTAATTCAGAAAAATATTGAATATTTATGTAGTTATACAGAAATTGCCTGCAACATATTAGATAAACAGTGTATGTGAGTGAGTTTTTAGACAGTATCTGCTACATAATCTATATGTAGCTACCAACAGAAAAAATTACAGCATTAGTCAAAGAAAGGACACAGGAAAATGGAAATGTAACTATATACTCAGCTGTCATACATGTGCCTACTTCATATAAATAACAGATGGATCTTTACTGAATGGAATTTAGATAGAATAATTAAAAGATGCATGAAAACAACTTTAAAACAAAATCAAAGTAACTATTAGCTTGCATGTCTTTAGCCATCACCCAAACTTTAAATTTGAGACTGTGATTACTTAGTGGCATTCAGAGCAGTAGAACCTGCCTAGTTCTACAGAGATGAGTTCATAAAAGCCCTACGCTTGTTTTAAAGCTACGCTGCCACTGCCATGAGGTTCTTTCTAAGGCTTTGAACTTGTGTATTATCAGTGAAATCCAGCTGGTCCATGAGTGTGCACTTCAGTGGCGATTACATGTCACACAACACAGTTATTGTGTCTGGCATTCTACCCAAGTAATTTTCCCGAGGCCCCCGGCCAGAGATTATTTATTTAGTTACTTACTTACTTACTTACTTACTTACTTTGCATTGGTGCTACATGTGAGAATGTGACTAATGCTGGCCGGATAAACCTGACAAATCTCTCAGAGAAGCCATGTTTTCCACTGGACATGGAATTTTGATTCACTTGCAGAAAGAAAAGAATGCTACTCCAAGAAATGCTAAATTACTTGGGAGCCTTAATTTTTTTATTTTTTCTTGTTTTCATTATCGCCGCTGATTTCAAAATTAAGAGAGAAGGACATTGACAGATACAGCCACACATAATTCTTTTCCATTGCTTGCTTTTAAGTGAAACAAAGGGAGAACGGAAGAAAGAAAGATTTTTGTGGGTGTGATGTGTTCATACATGACTATACAACAATATCTAGCTTGCTCAGTCTACCCTTCCCATCAATGATCATCAGAAAAAAAAGTTACACACACATAAAAAGTTTAAAAAAATCATTTGCTCAGTATGAATTGGCTCTGCATGTCATAAAAATTCACTTGAAAATGTATGCCAAACAATAATTATTTTTAATTATTCTATAGTCAGTCATTAGTTATGTATGCAGTATGTTAGCTTTCAATAGAGAGGTGAACTACCATTTCAGTTATTTAAGAACTATTACCTGAATCCTCACTTTTCTTATGTTGTGTATATTTTTATGGTTCAGGATCCTGAGATATTAAGCTTTGAAATAGCCTCCAAATAAATTTGCCTAGAGGTCATAGAGGGAAGATACTAATAATGAATAATTGCTATTTTGCAGAACTATCAATCTTCCAGAAAACTTATGTTTACATATCTTTGGAATAGCTTTTAGGTTCACATATATCTCATATTTCATTAATTGGAGTCATTCCTATGGTTCCTCCTATAGGTATCAGTTTTGTTGGCTTTAAGCCAGACTACTTTATCAGCACTTTATTACTAGGTTGTTGGTTCCTAAGCAAGCCATACTCATACATGGTTCCCTGGTGATGTAGGTGGTTTGCATAATAGTTTGATGATTCCTGAGTGAGTAGAGTCCCTCAGCCTCATATTAAAAAATAGCTTGTAGTGTACGGCTATTTTTTGATTACTGAAGAAGTTTATGTCAACTATATCCAGGATCCATCACGAAATAAAGAAAGAAAGAAAGAAAGAAAGAAAGAAAGAAAGAAAGAAAGAAAGAAAAGAAGAAGGAAGGGAAGAAGAAGAAGAGGAAGAAGAAGAAGAAGAAGAAGAAGAAGAAGAAGAAGAAGAAGAAGAAGAAGAAGAAGAAGAAGAAAAGAGAGCAATTTCTGTTCTGGGCTGGGGAGGTGCCACAATGGCTAAAATCAGTTGTTTCTCAAGCATGAGGACCTGAGCTAGAATTCTCAGCTCTCATATAAAAATTTGGTATGACCACACATGCCTACAAATCTGGTGGTGATGGTGGTGGTGGTGGTGGTGGTGGTGGTGGTGGGGTGTTTGTGTGTGTGTTTACAGAGAAGGGAGGGTCTGCCTCTGCTGGTGTAGCTTCAGGTTCAGTGAGAGACCCTGTCACAAAAAAATAAGTTGGGGAGTGATAAGACAGGTTGTCTGATGTCCTGCTCTGGCTTGTTCATGAGCGCATACCCACAAAATACTCACAAGTGTGAGCATATATATATCACACTGAGTAATGGGTGGGGGAGAGAGGGAGGGAGGAAGGAGGTGGGAGGCAGTTAATTCAGTTTTTAATTCTCTGCTTTAAATAATTCGATTGTACCTATTCTGCCCTGAAACACCAGAGTGAAGTGACCCACAGTACATGTTTGCAGATCATGACGAGAGTAAACAAAAGCTTGGAGCAGCACGTGGTGAAATCTAACTGCTGAAAGGATAATGATCCAAATGAATGTTTCATCACAGTAGGTATTTTGAAATTTCTCATCTTAATGAGAGTGTCAAGGCACGAAAAAAGAATAACAGGAGGCTAAATATTTATTTTAGTGTAGTCAGTGAAAGTGGCTATTAATTTAGTACCACTCATCAGTTCAACTAGATGGGTAAATGAGAATGAAGAGGGAACACGGTTTTACTTACTAAAATTGAGGCTCATCGCTGGATTAACTAGGAAGTGCTGTGTTCATTTGTCCTGGCTGTAGTAACCACTTATCATAAGCCAGGCTGCTTAAAACTACAGTAAATCATCCACACAGCTAAGAAGCCCAAATGTCCAGAATGAAGGTATCAGCAGGGTTGACTGCTCAGGGCCAGAAACCATTCCATGCTTTTCTCCTAAGTTCTGGCATATTCTAAAAACCCTTTCAGGATCTGAGGTTGCCACTGCCCAGTGCCAACCATAGCCTCCATGAAGCCTCCATGGTCACATGTCTCCTGTGGTCTGTCTATCTCTGCACTGAACACTGTTTCTCTCTTTACATCTCTGTTTAAATGTCTCTTATTTTATGAGAATGGCAGTAATTAGACATATCTACTCTATTCTAGTATGATCGATTACAACTTGGAAAGACCTTGCTTGCAAATAGTCACAATCAAAGACATGTGAGGCTACAATTTTGGTGTATCTTTTTAGAAACAATTTAGTCATACCACAAATGTTTTTCTTATGTAAGTACATATGGACCATGCAGAATCAAAAGCATGCCTGAGCATGGCCCTGAGATGCTGAAGTCAGCAGTGTGGATTGAAGCCAGGGAATCTATAAAAGAGTTTCCTTGTCTCCTGGTGATGTGTACTAAAATCTCAGGGCTGCTGAAGATTCTAGGTAGCTGTTTCTCAAAAAGATACTTTAAAATATAAAATGTCTGTTCCAATGAGAAAAAAAAAAAATTCTCCTTTCATCATTTTGACCAAAATAAAAAGGGAAATGTCAAAAGCCAGTGATCTAAATGTATTGCATATATTCAAAGAGAATTTTTGAAATCCAGACAAGTCTTGCATGTGCTTTGAATGAGACTGTGAGAACCACTAATATCACAGCTATGACCAACTTCAGAAAGAAAGAAATGCTCATTTTATTTTGGTAAGTTCAAGTTAGGTGCCCAGAGTTTCTGCCCTCATAGGTTATTTGTAAATAGTAGACATGGATCTTGTTTGTGTCTAACAGGTGTCCAAAATGAGACATTTTACAGCTGTGTGGAGCATAGAAAGCCTTGAGTTGCTCTTGCCATGAGCACAGCCACGTCAAGAACCTCAAGACCTCAGACTCAGCAGAGTAGCAAAACCTTACCTGGCTGAGGGTCAGAGGAATGGCAAAGCCTTCCTTGTTCCTACTGGCAATGTTGACAGCATATGTAGAAACTATCAGTCACAGCTTCCTCCTCCCTGATGACTTTAACCCGAGATTTCTTCTGTACAGAGAGCCCTGTCTAGATTCTCTGAACCTGTCTTCTTGTTCAGCTGTATATCATAAACCCACCTCCTCAATTCAGATGTATAAAATAAATGCTGAGGTTCCAGGCTGCAGTCAGTGCTCTCCATCGGACAAAAAACAAACCACCTGATCCCAGCTTTTTCTGTTAGTGCCTCTGTGCATTCCTTCATCATGCTCTTGTGGCCCCAGTTAGGTCAATCCCTGAAGCCTTACAGAGGCTTTCACACAGCTATTGCAGAATTTACTCCTTCCAATGTTTTATAACCCTGGCTACTTATATTAAGGCTGTCTTAACTTATTACAGAAAAACCATTTCTGTAAATTGGCCAAATTAGAAGGCATTCCTTTGGGTCTTTTTCAGAATAAAAATATTCATTTGCTATAGATCCCTACTAATGTCAAAGATGTTAGACTTCATGATTCTGGGACCGTGAAGAGATAAACCAACTCAACAGACGCTCATTTTCTTTATTGTTTGGTTTTCTCTGCTTCGGTTTTCTATTTTACCTTTAGTTTGATTGGGTCACTGCTGAGGATTGAATATCTATGTCCTAAACATATATATTGAACTCCTGCCCATTAATATGATAATGTTACAAAGTGGTACCTGAGGTGAACAAAAGGTCATGAGGTTTCCTATAATGCCCACCAAATAGTGCTCACTTATAGTTCATTCACCAATTTGATGACATTGGGAAGTGGTGGTATATTTAAGATCTGAGGCCTCCTGAAGGTTTTGGGTCATTGTGGACATGACCTTGAATGGGATCAGGTGGCCTTTGCTCACACTGTAACTCTCTTCTGTGTGTTGCCCCTAAACTGAGATACTTGCCTCAACCATATGCTACACCAGGTTGGAAAGCTGTAGAGTCACTTAGTCATTCAGAGACCCGGACTCTGTGAAATAAAATAAATCTTTCTCCATATAAGTTGATTGTCACAGTCATTTGTTATAGTCCTGGGATGATGGTGCACAGAGGGGGGAATCCTCAAGTGTTAGTGCCTGTTGAAGAGGGAACCAAGAGGTTACTCTGTGAATTTCTGTTTCCTGACCCACAAGGATACAGTTGGAAAACAATAATCTATAGAAACAAAATGCAGATATTCACATCCGTCTTCCTTCCTCCTCCCACATGCTCTGTCCACCACTAAGCTAGGCCATACCTCAGCCGGATGATTTTCATTCTATATACTTTTAAAAGATACTTTTAAAGCTAATATTAGCTGGTCTTATATAAAGATCCAGTGGTTCATTTTTCTTTCTTGATCAAAATACCGTGAGAAGAACTTTCTTTTAACTTTAAATTTAGAAGGGAAAAAAAAGTGCTTTGTCGCAACATATTAACTAAGATATATTTAGCTGCATAAATCTTTAAATCTATACATAGAAGAGAAGCCTAGTCTAAAGAGCTATGCATTTGGTATGATCAAAGAATTGCAATTGCAATAATTAACAATGTGTGTAGATTAAAACAAAACATATGGAAGGAATATTTTTTCAACATACTAAAATCATTTTTTTTAAAAAAAAGCCTGTATATATAATTGGTAATGGTTGTCATTCTTGGAGTGGACATTGTAGGTAAATGGATAAAATGTGTACTTACTGAATCCCACAACCACATCATTTTCTTTATATTTTATATCCATTTATAACTCTTTCTCAACCTCTAGTCCTTACATTCTTTCTTATCTCTCTTCTGTGATGTTTTTTGAACCTTTCAAGAGGAAAGATATATATATATATATACATATATATATATATATATATATATATATAGAGAGAGAGAGAGAGAGAGAGAGATCTATATATATCTATATATACACATAGATAGATAGATAGATAGATAGATAGATAGATATAGGTATAGGTAGTGCTAAGTGTTCAATAGTTGTTTACTCTCAGTTCTTTGACCAGGATTGGCTTAATCACCACTCACTACAGAAACCAGCTTCTCTGACCAAGCCTGAGAACAGGGCTAATCAGCGGATCCTGACATAAATATTTTAAAAACACATCTGTTTATGGATGAAAAAGTTCCCTTAAACTTGGGGTGATATACACACTAATGAGAGATCCTAGCATCAAGGCAATGCCTACAGCTTATAACATCTTGGAAGAGTGAGTTTCTAAATAAATAAGTTCACTTTTGTATCTTAGCATATTCATCTTCAGAAAGCTCAGCAGAGTACTTACTGCCTGTAGTGGCTGTGAGGACTGTCAACCGCCCTTAGTAAGCAGTTTATACAGCACCAGACACGGAAGCTTGCTCTACCGCTGAACAAACATTTACTGTGAACCCATTATGTGTATGCACAGTTTGCTTGGAACTCTGCATCGAGTAGTAAACAGAGCAAAACCCTGCCTCTGGGAAGCCTGCAGTCTAGCAAAGAAGACTGGTAATAAAGGAGAGCAACAGAACCAGAAAATCTGAACACAGGGGTCTTTGCAGAGACTCATACTCCAAGCAAGTACCAGGCATGGAGATAACCTAGAACCCCTGCACAGATGTAGCCCATGGCAGTTCAGTGTCCAAGTGGGTTACATAGTAATGGGAAGAGGGACTGCCTCTGACATAATCTGATTGGCCTGCTCTTTGATCACCTTCCCCTGAGGGGGAGCAGCCTTACCAGGCCACAGAAGATGACAATGCAGCCACTCCTGATGTGATCTGATAGACTGAGATCAGAAGGAAGGAGAGGAGGACCTCCCCTATCAGTGGACTTGGGGAGGGGCATGCGTGAAGAAGGGGGAAAGGAGGGTGAGACCGGGAGAGGAGGAGGGAGGGGCTTATGGGAGGATACAAAGTGAATAAAGTGTAATTAATAAGATAAAATAAAAATTAAAAAAATAAAAAAAACAAAACAGAAGACATATGAACAAAGAACAATTAAGTCCTGTTATATAGTGATCTATAAGATGTCATCAAGAGAACCACAAAGATGCAAAACTTCAACAGTTTCACATTAAACAAAATGAGTCAGTGTCTGAGTTTTCAATTTTCACATAATTGTCCAAAACTAAGTTCCAGGAATAGGGCCTGGTGGGCTATGCTATCTCAACTTTTACATATCTTTTTCAGAATCTTCTCTTTTTCACGGGAAATACAGAAGACTTGCTCCAACAAAAATAATTAATGGTCACACAGACATTCAAGGCAAAGTGTCATTCTTCAAACAACCTAGTTTCCTTACTCTACTTGGATGTTGAAAAGTCATTATAACTCACTGTCTGATTTGAACAAACACAAAGACAAACAAATAAGCAAACACACCCACTCCCTCAGAGGCAGTCAACCCAGCAGTGTAGGCAGGATGAATATCCCCTAACTTAGCATCCAAACAGAAGCTAGAACATTGAAAGCAACATAGTGAGTCTCCTAGGCCTTGTCTTTGCAGCCCAGGACAAATTCCACGTCACCTTCAAAGGAACAGATGTGTATGTAGGTAGCTGGCTTTGTCCTAGTATGTCCTCTTGCCTAAGAATTTCCATCTGTGGGTTTGTGGATATTTCTCTTCATTTCCTTTTGTTACAGAGTAAACAAGGAAACAAACAAGTATATATGTGCTATCAGTGGCATGAAATAGTTTCTATCTTTCACACAGATGGCACATCTTAACAAAGGGAAGATGATCTCACAGCTAAAGAGCTTTGGTATAAAAGGTACCATAGGAAAAGGAAGTTATTATTCTTAGCTATAATGCCCTAAAAAGAGGATACGCCATCTAAATGGCTGCTGAAATGTAACTGCAGAATTGCTTATAATGCTACCATCAGTTGAGGCCAAATTCAATAAAAACTCCATCCGGCATTCACACTGAGAAGATCCACATGTGCCTTTAATTCTTTTCTTTTTTTAATTTCCTGGGCTTCCGGCCCAGAAATTGAATGGAAATTTTATTTAAACCTGCTCTTGTGTATCAACTTTTGGTAAATATCAGGTACTCGGTTGACTCACATTACGCTTTCATCCCAAGCAAAGGAAGGCTTTGAAATGAGGAGTATGTCTCTGTATGCATGCATTTGTATACCTTTTACCCATGCTGTCTGGGAACTGGGGTTCACGTTTAATATTTGTCGTGGCTCTGGCAAATTTTAGGGCGCCCCTGACTCCTTCTGCTGCAAGCTTAATATTCAAAAGTCCATCAAACTCCTTGCCAGTATTAATCACTTTTCATCAACACAGGATATATCAAATGAGATGGGAAGTTACTAATTATGTGGAGAGGACCAGGCAGGGTTAGGGTGTAGGTTTCTCTTAGTCTCATTTAAAGGATCTTCTCTGCAGTGTTTCTCACTGTTGTTTTAGTGCCTCGGGCCAGCCCCCTCCTCCCTGCCAAGCGTCCTTTCTATTCCCATCAGATGGGACATATAAGCATGTTAGAAGCAAAATAGATTGTGAAGATGCATTAAAAGGAGAGGCATGTCTGTGATGGATGTGGGCATGACGGTAATTGAACCTGCTAAGTGCAAGGCATGAGCATAATTTGCATGTAAAGTTTTTCTCTGATCCTTCCAGAACACACCAGTTCTGCCCAATAAAACATTTTGTCACACTCAGGGGGTTTGCCAACATATTCTCAGATTGCAAGCAAAGAGATTATTTACAGTAACCTATAACAACTGCTCCAACCATAAACCTTCCTTCCTTACCTGATCTAATTTTCTTCCTTTGCTAAGTAGAGAGACCCTAAGGAGTCCAAATATACTGCAATTTAATTCTGATGGGAAAAAGCACATTACTTTTATTTATAGCACTGTCTCTATCTATTGTTGCCCCCCTCCACTCCTTTCTAACATAAATAACTCCACATTTTATTATTTTATTATTTTTTAAAATCCAGCCATTAATCTTCTGGGGACTAGAAGTTTCCTGATAGTTAGAGAAATGGCAAAAGTAGCCAACACTTGCAAAACTTTGGGAGTATATGCCAAAGGCTGCTGTCTGGTGCACGGAGAAGAGAGCTTAACTATAGAAGCACTTCAGGGCTTGGACAACTCACCTACACCTACTAGGGAAGCAATTTGTTTTTGCTTAGGGAAGGGCCACTGGGGGACCGGGCAGTCAGCTGGTGGGAGGCAATGTCTTGAACCACATGTGAAAGAATTGGTTTCAAACTTTTTTTTTTTTTTTTTTTTCTGGTCTTTAGGCAACCTGTAACTGTCTCTTGCTAGAAAGAGAAAAAGAATGAAATTCTACTCCCTGAAAGCCCTCTTTCACATCTGATTGGCCGAGGGAGCTTTCCTGGATACACCCCTGCTTTGTTCAGTCTGCAGGAGCTGAACAGAAGAGAAAGAGGAGGAGAGAGGAATCAGGGATGCAAACGCTCCAATCTAATTTAACTACGATGACTACGTTTTTCTTTTTCTTTTTTTCTTTTTAATATTAAAGGAAAACAACCTAATAGTAAAATTAAAAACAAATGTACAAGAAGTGTGAAATGGTGAGTCTTATGCTTGTTATTGGTTATTGGTAAGCACTATACTAGGTCCTGGGCATCACATCCTTGTGAACACACTTGTGTGTGTGTCTGTGTAGAGAAGCCAAAAAGTATCCCCTCCGCTTACCAGTGCTGATCTTGTCCCTGTCTAACGCCACCATGTGGAGCACAACGTTATGTCTTGGCATTTATAGATGCCAGGGCTACTAGAAAAAAAAAAAGTTGAACCATTTGCGCAGGTGCTTGGTTGTACTAGGCGTTGAACTCCAAGGCTTGGGATTTCAAGCAAATTTGTGTTCACATGCAGCGCATCCAATCCAGTTCTATCACTTCTACAAATAAAAGTGACCAGACAGATTTCGTGGGTTCCTTGTAAAAAAAAAAAAAAATCTGGATTGGTTTCATAATCTACTTATTGAAATTTTAGCAAATCAATTTCCTTCTAGCACAGTCACGAAACAAGAATAAAGTTAGGGCTAGTCTGGGGACTATTCGAATGCTGTGAATTATTGTAAATACCGCACTCGACTACCTGGAGTTTATCTGTGATTCCTTTTCCCCCATCAGTCCATCCATCTGTAACGTGTCTACAGCGAAACCTTCATGGTTACGGGTTTTGACAATAAAACTGGCAATTTTGCGCACTTGTGTGAGCTCAGCTGCAAGAGGGTTCCTGAGAACTGGAATCCCTGCCCTTAAAAATCGGTGCTACCCAGACGCCGGCTGCGAGGCAGGAGGTCACGAAGCTGTGACACCCTGACCGCTGCCCATCCCTTTCCGCGGGGACCCTACCGAGGCAGGACACGAGCAGACCCAGACAGCCCGGGCTCGAGCAGCGAACGGCGGCGGCGGCGGGGCGCAGAGGCTCGGGGAGGTGGGTGGTGGTGCGAGCAGCGTGAGGCGCGGGACCCCGTTGGCTGCGCCGCCTGGCTCTCCGCCCCTTTCTCCCAGCCTGTGTCCCCTCCCTCCGTCCCTCCAGTGCTCGCGCGGGAGCAGGAGCCCCAGCCCGAGCGGCGGAGGCGCACGCAACGCTCCTTCGGCGCCTGCAGCAGCCACAGCAGCCTGGCGCGCGGTGGCGCCGGCGGTGGCGGCGGCGGCGGCGGGAGGGTGGGCGCCACGGGTCGGACTTGGAACTGCGCGGAATCTTGCAGAAGAGCGCGGACGGGGGCGCTGCGGCGAAGGCGGCGGCTCGCACCGGAGCGCACGGCAGCCCCCCGGGCCAGCCAGCGGCGGCGGCGGCGGCGCCGGCGGGCGGGCCGGCGGGGCGGGCGCCTTGCAAGCTGGTGCATCTAGGTAGGTCGGGGTTGTCCACTTGCTCACTGCAGCCTTGGCGCGGCTGTGAACCACCCGCCTGGGAAACTTTACCCACTGGCTTTAGGGCTCCCTGGCCACGAAAGTTTGTTTGCATGGGAGACGCACCTGCTGGGTGGAGAGTAAAAAGATGCTTCTCCCAGCTTGTTTGCCAGGGGACATGATTTCCCTACTCTGGGACTGGGATTGATTTTGGGATGGGGCGCCTTCTCCGGCTGAGGAGCTGGAAAAAAATTTAACCAATTTCCTGCTGTCTTGTCTTAAAGAGCAGCCAGTTTGGACACTGAAAGTTGGAAAAAAAAAAAAGTTGGGAACCCTAGGGATGCTGAGAGAGAATCCGAGTTAAGAATGAGATGCGTTTTCTCCCTGGAGCTGTGGTCCTGACTCCCAGACCTGTGCAAGCCAGGGTGTAGGATGTCTGTTAGCCCCTAAGTTTTGCAGGCTGCGGTTTCCTTCCACTCAGAAATCGGGCAGCTTTAAGTGGAATCCCTGGTAGATTTGTTCTTACGGACTGTGGGTAGAGTTCTGGGGTCGTGACTTAAAGAGCTGGCCGGGATCTAGCTGATGGTGTGTTCTCAGAAATCCCGCAAAGCTTTTGCTAGAATACCAGAAGCGGAAAACCAGGGAGCACTAACCAGGCACTCTCAGCACCTTCTAGATGGATGGTTCCCTACTTCTGATGGCGTGAAACGCAAGACTCGGGGGCTCTGCTCCTGCAGAGCTCCGCTCAGAAAGGGCTCACGGATCTATGGGTCCTTGCGATCCCTTACGGATTTACAAGAAGGTGCGCTCAGAGGAATGACTTAAAAAAAAAAAAAAAGGGTGCTGGCTCTGGTGAGGACAAGCAAGCCTGCATTCAGAAGGGGTTGGTTGCCGAGAGCCCTCGGAAAGGAGACAGGTTGACAGTTTCCTAGCCCCAACTCAATATGTACGGCAGCATAGCTACAGAAAGAACCGGCCTGCGTGGTGCCGCAGGGTGGCCAGAAACCCCAGCTTCATATGGCGAGTAAGTCAGTCCAAAAAGAATTTCAAAATGATTGAGCAGGAATAACTAAACACACACGCACAATACAGGAGGATTTGTGCTATGGTTTCTGTCTACCCCCACAGAGATGAATATCACACTGGCTGAGAAAAAAAAAAAAAGTCTGATCTGTAAATAGATTAAAAACGGGAATTAATGGAGAACACTGAGTCACAGCCCCTCAGAGACTGACAGGGGGAATATTTGCCTTTCAAAGAGCTGTTAAATCTCAATAGCAAGTCAGACCTGTTACTTAAGTCTTGCAGCACTGGCTGTGTTTACTAGCGCTAACCCGACTTTGGCTGCATCCTGGTGGACGACTTTAACCCTTTGTGTTGCGATTCCTTGTAACTAGAAGGAAGAAGCCTGCAGGTTAAGAGCCACAAAACTTAGTGTGACATTTGCAGAGCTCCGAATATTTGCATGTCACCGTAGGACAGGTTCTTGTAAATGTTCATAAAAGATATTCTATTGGGACTGAACCCGTGGGAAATGCAGATATCTCTGCAGGCACTTACTCTGTGGGGTCAGGGTCTCTGAAGGCTTGCTTGACCTCTGTTGAGAGTCCACAACACGTGGTTTGAAGGGTCGCTACTCCAGCAAATTGCTGAGCACTTTTGTCAGCTACTGGCGAAGTGTCATGCAAACCCGTGTTTCTCCCTGTGTAAAGGGGGATAGTAGGGACACTGAGGAGGTAATTGATTTGCAGGCTAATAGAATCAGGCAGTGGCCATCTCTGACAATGGCATTCAGCTCCATATCCTCCTGCCTGTCCTGGTGTCACAACTGTTTGCCTAAAGCTGTGAAGGCATTTGGTCCATTTCTCCAGTAGAATTCTAACTTTTAAATACCCTTCAGAACTCAAGCGGACAGCCCAAGTGTTTCTTAAAATAGCAACAAAATGTTTAATAGAACCAAAGTGCAAAGCAATTACAAGTAGAGCAAAGATTAGCTGCAGACAGTAAGCTGTAGCCTTTCAGTTGCTGATTTATCTTCAATTTTTTCTCTGTCATATTTCATGTACGCCTAGTTATTATAAACGAATAGCCTCTTCAATCTGCTAGCAAAATATGCATCTCTCCCATTTATAAGTGCCAAATTCCCTCTCACTCATTCAATGCACATCTTCTGGTTTTGTTTTTACTACATAATTTAAGTGTCCAACTTGAAGTTCTCATTAACTTCTAATATGTTTTGCACGGAAACAGTATATAGCTATAATTGGCCCATTCAGACTGCCAGATCTGTATATCACTGTATTGTGGCAGGACCACAGAACAGAGATGCTCTTACTGGTTCCACATTTTCTTATTTCTCAATCACCATCGAGTGTTCATAGCAACAAAGAGTTACTTGGGTGCAGTAGGAATTAGGGAGTTGGCAGTGGACTCTGTTGTTGTGTGTTGACCAGACGTCTATATGTAAGCTGTTTTATTTTCGCCATTTAATTTTTTCATTGAAAATGAATAGACGTAAGATACTTTAATATACAGAGCGTGTATAACCATGATGCATGTGTGTAGTAAAATTGCTAGCCTTGGTGGATGGTTTCTTATGCTTCATAGTCATGCCTTGAATAGCATCAGTTTCGAAAAGTAGTGAGAATATGGACAGTTTAAGAATTTCTTGGAAACTGAGAGCTGATGACTTTTTGTTTCAGATCTAGAAGGAGCAATGGCACTAAGTGGCTTCTGGTTTACCATGACCCCCTCCATGTCCCACCCCAGCTCCTGTGTTTCTATACTCAGTGGGAACGTATCTTGGGAAATTTCTTTCTGTAGAAATGCGCTCCCTGCTGAAGCTTAGTATGCCAAGTTTCAGTCGGAGTACATTTTTATTTTCCTCCTTTTATGTACATGTTATAAACAAGAAATAAGGTTTGGTAATGGAAGTGCTGGCAGAACTTTATAGCATTTCAAACAGCTCTGCTACTTGGAATGTAAATGTTTGTAGAATCTTTACTGTTCAAGAAGCTGCCTTGCAAAAAGTGAGAGAAAAAAATACTACTGATTTGTTAAGTAGGATAAGATAATTCAGAAGGTATGCATATTCCTCATTGCAGACATATTGGCATTTGGAAAAATAGATTATATCTGTTACAGCAATTCCACTGCATTCTCTTAGGTGCTGTTAGAACTCAGACTGTAAATTTTCTGTTCTAAAACAAGAGAACAATTTTCTCCCGTTTATTTTCTAAGTCACTTGACTTTGATTATCTTTTAACTGTTAAGACATGAAATCCTATGCAACCATCCTATTTTGATTACCTTACTGATAAATTAGCCTGGTGATGTATTATTTTAATAGAATAAAGAATCCTTAAGGCTGTTATTTTACTTCAGATATTCCTGCCTGGAGAAACGGGAGCAAAAGTGTGCTTCAAGTCCTTTGATTTTGGACTGAGAACTATTTTTCTAATCTGCCTGCCTTCTTCCATATCTACCTGTGTCATCCTACTCCAGATCACTGACTTCTCCTCTAGGGCTACTGTATCAGCTTCTCTGTCTCTTTTTCAAACTTGCTCCTCTATATCATTCTACCCAGCTGGAGCGAACATACACACACACACACATACACACATACATATGTACATGCGTACATACATAAGTTAAATTGCTACTCCTCTATACATAATGTTTAAATGCTTTCTGTCTGCACTGCAAATAAAATGAAACTACTAAACATCAACTGCAGAGCTATGCAGACTTTAAGGACTTAAACTTTGGGAGCAAGAAAATCTTGAGTGACTTTCAGTTATTCATCTTTCTTCACCACATTCCCAGCTTTGGAATGATCGTATGCTTTTATTTTAGGGAAGTGCTCATTCGAAAACACATGTGTATATATAGACCTATGGAGTTTCGATTCACAATTTTAACACCGTGGACTCCCTGAGGGCTTTCTGGTTATGTTTCTAATGTATGCTGGGAATACCCTCTAGACCCTGTATGTTGGTTTCCCCCCGCAGCATTTTCCGTCCCATGGAACTGCCCATCTCTTTGCCTGATTGCTTTTGTTCTATGTACTTCTTACAGTATGTAACTCACATTGGTGCTTTACACACCCATGAGCACTGTGATTTGGGGATGGTGAGTTTGCAGCCTATGCCTGAAGCATCTCTGTGACCAAAGGTCTTCACGATGCTTAGCTGAAGTCTGCCATTGATGTTTGTAGTGTTCTTCCTGTCTCATTGATACAATACCTTAGGTCTCTTGGATATCTGCTATTTCAAACTCATCATGTGCAAGTAGAGTTTATTATTTTTGGCTTAGGTGATCAGCTTGGGTGATCCCTTCTCTCCTTGTTTTTGTCATAGTCAGCTACACAGGTGTCCTCAATATTCTGTTGAGCCATCTGCTTGCTCTCTTTGTTCTTGTAACCATCAATAGAATGCAAACAGAGCATCCTGTGTTTTTGTGTTACTTTGAGTTAGGCCAAGATCTAAACACTTCTACCTTTGTGCCTGGCACCAAAATGCACTTGATTAGGAAGTAATCTCCTCCACACCTCGTCTGTCTTATCAGTGGAGCAGTGTTAAGTCATGAATGCAAGGACTTAGGTCACTGGGTACCTCCCTGCTGAGATGAAAGAGAAAACTGTTGTTGATATGGCCTAGTCCGTCTTACAACTTCTTTATGTTAATTCCATCCTGGCTGCAAGGGGACTTATTAAACTTTTCTCAGAACTTAAGTCTTTTTTGCGTCTTGTTCCTTCTGTGTGTCTAAATCAGATAGGGCTTCCAGTTTGCTGTACTTATCTCCGGGGTCAGAATGGTTTCTTTGGGAAAGCCTTTGCTTCTAGCCCTTCTATCGTTGATGCTGACCCATCTGGTCTCCTATTTCATCTGCCCCCTGAAAAACTACTTAGATTTCTGCTCTCAGGCATTCTTAAAAAGGACTTAGTTTTAAGGAAGGTGGATTAGATTTTAGTATTGTAAAATTGTTTAATATCTGCCTTTTCTAGGACAATGGAGCAACATATCCATATTAGGAATTTGTTAAATATCTATATAATGAAAGTCTACCCTCTTTTATTGGCATGAAGTTTGGCTATAGTTATATGGGGCTGCCTGAAGTCATTTAGGTATATATTCGTAAGATTTTTAATGTATGCAGGTTTTGAGTGATAGGTCATGGGTTGACAGCAAATGATATGACTAGAATTTAGACAATCCTATGACAGCTGGGTGGTGGTGGCTGTAGTGTTTTAATCCCAGCATTTAGGAGGCAGAAGCAGGTGGATCTTTAAGTTCGAGGCCAACCTGGTCTACAAAGTGAGTTCTAGGGTTGCCCGAGCTATACAGAAAAAACAAAAACAAAAACAAAACCTTGTAACAAAAACAAAACACAAAAAAAGTAACTAAGAAAGAAAAGAAAATCCTATGACAAATAGAATTCTCTTTAAAGAAAGGCTAAGCTATAGATTCTAAGTGTTGGGTGTTGGTTTTAATATAATAATGAGCAGATTATAGTGGATTGAAGTAATTCAAGAGTCTCAAATTCATCATGTTATTTTCATAAAAACATGAACATCTGGAATAAACAAGTAAATGACCGACTCACAGCAAATCAAAAGCATGCCTTGCTAAATTGTAAACAATTATTTTGGAATGAGTGGAGGCTTTGTGGGTATTTGTTGCTTCATCACTCACCCATTCAAGGGTAGCCCTGCATCCTACAGAAAGGCCGCCAGTCATTTCTCACCCACTCCTGCATATTTGTGTGTGCAGGCACATGTGTGTACTTGTACGTGAGAGGTCAGAGGTCAGTGTCTTCCTCAACTGCTCCCCTGATGGGCAGCTTCAAGATGAAAGGCATTTTTTGAGCCATGGTGTCTCACTGGAACTGGAGCTCACAGATTTGGGTAGGGCTGGTTGGCTAGCAAGCTCCCAGGATCCTTGTGTCTTTGCCTAACCCAGAGCTGGGTTTGTGCACTTGTGCCTTTCTGGTTGGCTTTTATGTGACTGCTGAGAATCTAGCGCTTTGCCCACTGAGCTGGCTCTCCAGCTCTTGTTTTCTCCCTGCAGAAGCATGTTCTTGCCCTGCTGAGTTCACAGAGATTCCACAGTCCCTCTAAGATTTTCTGAATCATCTCTGGGCCGAAGCTCCTCAATCTGTACTTTAACTTAAATGTTTTATATAATTATAAGACAAGAGTAGTGTGTAACAAAACATGAGTTGTGTCCATTTTTTCACTCAGCTTCCTCACACGGTTGCTGTTAACCAGACTATAGACACCATTCAGTTTTCACCGTTTTAAAAGCCTGATCTCTAGGGTAGCATTCTGTCTCAGGTACGGAGTTTTATATATAAAAATTTGATTTAAACAACAACTCTCTCAAGGGACAGCATTTCCATGTTAGCAGTCACTGTTATATATCTCTGCAAATGTCTTCTAGGTTTGGAATAGTCTATTTCCATATATCTTTTCTGTGGAAAAATTTCTGGTTCTTAAATTTCATGAATTCTCTCACCTTGAAGCTGCAGGATGTAAGAGTAACCGTGGAAATGAAAACTGCAAGAATTTTATTAACCTGGACATGACATTTGGGTAGTTCTCTGGGGTCATCAGAGTGCGAATCTGTGTTGATTTCCCAAAATACATTTGCAAAGTTCTACAGGTAAAAAAAAAAAAAAAAAGAAAAAAAAAGAAAAAAACAAAAAACAAAAAACAACCACTTGTTTCTATGTTCAGACTGGGTAGGTTTTTCATGCCGCCAAAGCTAAAATCAAACCGAATCTCCCTCTGCGTGTTCTTACAGGATTGCAGTCCATTTTTATTTCTTGCATGGAAATAGGCACTCTCTAAAATAACTTAGCACATTGCAGAAGATGGTAATGACACTTTTCAGGCAATTAAAATCAACCCCAACAATATAGCTAGTGATCTAATCTGATGTATGTTGCGCACTTTGCCTGGCCCCATCCCTGAATGTAAAGCAGCAGAGAAGCTGATTGCCAGGCATCGGCCCTAATTCTGGTGAATATTTGAGAGCTGTGGAATACAGATAAGGCAAATTTGTTCCAGAGTGGGGTGCACAGGACAACACTTTGTCCCATTGCCTCTTATCCCCTCAGACTATAGAAACACTTCCATTTTGTATGTATTAGACGATTTAGGTTATTCTTCTCTGGCTCCCAGTAAATATTTGCTAGGGTTCCTTTCTACTTTACGTGCAGCTAGCCGAATGCTTTGTGCATAACTGCATGGTTTTGAAACTTGACCACCAAAGATTCTCCTCCTTGCCCCATTAATTAAAAAATGTTCTCTTGTGCCATGTAAAGATAAGCATGTTCACATTCAGTATTAATTTATTCGGCTATTGCATCAGTTTTTAAGAGCTTTTTCTTCTGTTCAGTCATTTTGACAGTGTGTAATGGCATTATTGGTTTTGAAAATAACAGAACACTCAATATGTGAGTTTTGTTGTGTCTTGAAACCAATCACACATGGTGTGAAGATGCTTATGAGTACAGTGTATATTTCCATCTGATGGAAATTTTTGGAATATAAGGCTTGTCTCCTTTTAATTGAACAGTATAATTGTTGCTGAGAACCTTGAATAATACCTTTTGTTTTTGACCTCTGACTCCTGACTCTTGATTTTTTTTTAATTCTTCAAATCTTAGAACATGATTATTTTCTTGTTATTTTTCTTTCTTCTTAGTGTTGGTCTTCTGATGCCTGCCACTCTATTTCATACTCACAAACCAATGCATGTCCGTGTACATACAAAGAATGCTCAAGCTAGAGATAAGAGTGAGCTTATCTTAACTCCAAATCAAAAATTTCTAAAGTAAGATATACAGACTTTTTAAACTGTTCAGGCAAAAGAGATTCAAATCAAAGGATGGGGTGACATCTTGGATTATTTCAGGATTCACACATCTCCATGATTTTTAAAGTGAGTCAACTAATTATTTTTTCTCCAGCTTACTCTCCCCTTCATTTCCATTTTTAGCTTTTCTTACTTTAGGGTCAAATTTAAGATCGTGCCTTCTGTACTGACCAGCTAGGGTGTCATTGCTTTCCGTTATCTCTTATTGAACATATTGCACGTTTGCACAGCCTTTATGGTGGGGAAGAACAGAAAGTCAATTTTTAATTTCTGTCTTCAGAGAAGCATACATTCAGCAAACAGTGAAATGCATAGCAGCTTGGCGGCAGACTGCTTATAAGGACAGGGCAGGTAAAACTTTCTTTAGCCTTTGTATGATGGGGTGTCTGAGAAGCACCTTGTGAGTTCTTCACCTTCAGGTCCCAAGAGATCAAGTAGTTTCTGTTCACAATAACTTTCTACTTTGACTCACCTTGTAAGGAGCCTTAAGAAGCCTACGGTAGTCTGCCAATAGACAGCAGATAGTCGGGACACTTAGGCGTTAGCGTGAGGCCATCTACCACACCTGAGCAGTCAGGTGACTAGGTAGCAGCACGACCAGCAATCATGGTGCTTTGCTGAGCTCTGGTTGCATCTAGAATCAGCAGAAAATGTGGTTATTTAAACCTCTAAGTTTTGGGGATATTTTAGACAGCAGCAATACATATAAACAACTTATTTAAAAACTTTTATTTTATAACCTTTATAAGTTTTATTTTATAAATTTTCTGAAAAAAAAGTATATATTTATCAACAGATTGTTGATATGAAAATATACACAGTAATGAATAAATTAAAGTAATTAGCATAAATATTAGGTTATACATATTTTGTGGTAAGAATACTTAAAATCTAGTAATTTTTAAGTGTACATTGGATTGTTTTTAAATAGTTGCTGTATCTTTTTAGGAGCTCCACAAAGAGACCAACAGAGCCAAAAAATCTGGGCTCAGGGGATCCTGCAGAGACTGATGAATCAATCTAAGACCATGAATGGAGAGGACCTAGAACCCCTGCTAAAATGTATCCCACGGGCAGCTCAGTCTCCAAGTGGCTTTCCTAGTAAGGGGAACAAGGGCTATCTCTGACATGGACTCAGTGGCTGGCTCTTTGATCACCTCCCCCTGGTGAGGTGGCCTAACCATGCCACAGAGAAAGAGGATCCAGATAGTCCTGATGAGACCTGATGGGTTAGGATCAGATGGAAGGGGAGGAGGACCTCCCCTATCAGTGGTCTAGGAGAGGGATGTGGAAGGGGAAGAGGGAGGGAAGGTGGGATTGGAAGGAAATGAGGAAAGGGGCTACAACCTGGACACAAAGTGAATACATTGTAATAAACAATAATAAAGAAAAAATTTCAAGGTTGCTATATCGTAAATTGATTTCTTAAAGTCATTCTTCCTGTCCAATTGAAATTCTTTGTCTTTTGACAAATGTCTTCCCTGGCTCTACTCAGTGTCTGGTGACCACACTCTACTTCTGTGAGTTTAACATTATTTACTGCTGTATAGAAGAGAGATCAAGTGGTATTTCACTACCTGTGCCAGGCCTTTCTCACCTAATATAAATAACTTCCAGTTTCGCACATACTCTTGCAAAGACACAATTTCCTTCACTTTAAGGCTAATAGCGTGTGTGTGTGTGTGTGTGTGTGTGTGTCCATCAAAATATGGACATCAGGGATGATCCCATGCCTTGACTATTGTGAATAACACTACAAAGAAGGGTGCAAGTGCCTCTTCTATATACTAATTTCCTTTCACACACTCACATATTTCAATATGTGTATGTATACACACACTATATGTGCACAGTAGTGGTGGTAATTGTACTTTTGAGGACCATCCATACTTTTTTCCACAATGGTGGAGTTAATTTATGTTCCCACCTGTGGTGAGCAAGGCATCTTCTTTACTTATCCCCTCACTAGCTCTAGTTTTCTTTATCTCATGTAGCCTTTATAACAAGCAACAGGATATGCTTAGCTTGCAGAGACGTGTTCTGTATGCCAAGCATGCTGTTCTTGGTCATTTACTTGTGTTTTTCTGTGAAATGATCATTCAGACTTGTTGTTAATTTTAAGCCATAAACTTCTTTTCTTGTTATTCAGGTCTTAATTTTCTCATTTTTTTTTTGTATTAACTCTCAACAGACTTAAGATTTACAGATCTTATTTCCATTTTTGTACATTATTACTTAATTCTTTTAAAGGGTTTTTTTTTGGGGGGGGTGTACAGATTTTTTTAACTTGATGTGTTCTTCCTTTACTCTTTTTCAGGTCGTATAGAGATAAATTGTTGTGCAGCCCACTATGACTGAGGTTTTCTCCTGGGTTTCCTGTTTTTGGTCTTAGGATTGAGTCCTTGATTCATTTTGAATTGACCATTGGGGTCTAATTTCATTATCATGTGGGTAAATGTCCAGGCACCTCAAATCAAAATGGTTGAGTCTGAGACTATCACGTTATGGCTGGGTATTTTTAGACATTTTTGTTAGAAATTTAGTGTTTGTAAGTGCTTGGATCAATTCTGTGCTTTCTTATCAATGTAGCCTTTCTCTGTTTGGGTTTTTATACCAGTACCGTGGGATTTTTTATTTCCGAAGGATATCTTTAAAGCCAAGTAGTTTGATACTTTCAGCTCTGTTCTTTGTGCTTAAGACTGCTTTGGCTATTTTTTTTTGGGGGGGGGATCTTTGTGGTTTTCCAAAAATTTGATGATCTAAATTTTATGGAAAACTTCATTGTGCCATGTTGATAAACATTGTGTGGAATCTATGGACTAATTTGCATAGTTTACTTTTTAGTATTATTATTCTTCATATTTAATAATACTTTTACAACCTATAGGATTTAATATCTTTGTTTTTTTTTTCTTTTTCTTATTTCAATCATATGATGGTATTTATGGTACTTTTGAGGGATGTAAATAAATATCAGTTTATTTGATATTACACCTCTTCCTGTTTTGTGAATAGTCTGTTTTGGTTTTGGTAGCATACAACTGAAAGTTTCAGAGCCTTTCAACAGCAAGCATGACCCAAAGTTTTGTGTTAGATCTATGGGTCTTTTGAGGGTGGCATAACTTCATTCCAGGCTGTGGATGAATTGTATGCCTCCTCTGTATGGCTTCACTTTCTGGAATCGCAGTTGAAGTTACTTTTGTGTAGTGGATGCTATCATCCTCCATGTGGAAACGCTAACGTAAGACCAGTGTTACTGCGCCATGCCTCGAATACCATCTGCTGCTTGCTCACAGCCTTGAGAATTTCTCATTGCCTTGGGGAACTTTCTCAATGTAATACAGGGGTAGAGGGATAGGGGGCAACAAGGTGTTACACATTGATAGTGTCCTTGGTCAATGGAAGCTTGGACACACTAGCCAGTTTTGCCGCAATTTGGACAGAATGAACGGAACGGTCATGCCGGCCCTTGGATGTTCTACTTAAATTGCTTTAAACTTCAGCATCCGCCTGCGCCCTTTCATACTTCTAGTTCCCTATGCTCCTTTCAGTTGTTCCTTAAAAATAATTCTAATTATTTTTAAAGCTTCTAATTCTCAGCTTTCCCCTCTGCAGCTTTTCTTTTTTTCATTACAGCATTGGTCTCTGTGGAACTCGCGATAGGAAACCCTCTCATCTGGAGTGTGTTAGTCGTCTAGGAGGCTTAGCTAAGCCTTGCAACAGGAAGCTTGGATTAGAAATAGTTGTGTGAGGCGCGCAGAGACACTAAAAGTGGAAAAGGGTGAGTATTTCTAGGCATCCTGAGTCTCACATACACCAAGCACACTCCTAGGCACATGCACAAACAACACACTGGCCCACCCTGTCTCAGTCTGCTGTATGCTGTGATAAGTAGCGTACGATACTGGGTGATTATCGGTACAAAGGTTTTCTTGGGCTTACAGTTGCCTGAAAAATAGCAATTAACTCAAGGTTAAAGACATTTCTTCATCTGTAGGACTCTGCCCCTGTACATACCAGGGTCCAGTTCAGAGGGCTGATGCATTGGATTTCATAACATATTTTGAGGCACCAGATCCTGACTGTTATTTCCAGACCCCAGAGCTCTCATCATGTCAACAGGCTACAAATCTTATGGTTTTATTATAGATTCTACATCCAATGCTAGATTTTTTATAAAAAAGAAAGCCAATATAAATCATTACTAGTGAATCAAAGTTTCACTCTTTAATTAAAAAGAGTGGAGACAGACATGAGGGTGGTTCAAGGGAGAGTAGTGGGAGGGGCTGGAGGGAGGAAAAGAAGGGAAGAAAGTGATACAGTTCTATTTCAATTGAAACATCATTAAAAAAGCACCAAGCCTCACTGTGTTGCTTGGGCTAACATAAGATTCAGGAACCTCTGCACTCTACCTGCCAAACAGCTGACAATATAGACCTGTGCCACCATGCCTACCTTCTAGGAATTAAAGCTTCTGCTGCATTCTTGAATGTGTGTCACACACTGCAAAACTGCATGGGTTATAGAATCAACAGATCACAATCTACCTTTATGATTTCATTATTACCTCTATTATTCTACACATAAAACAAATCCACAAATGTTGGTAGCTTAATATGAGAAATGTATGCGGCTCTCTTTCTGTTGCCTGTGGATGGCTCTGATAAACTCAGTTAGGATTAATCATGTTTTCATGAGTCAACTGGGGTGTAGACAGGACTGGTTTAATTTGGTTAAGCTGTAGATGGGGCTGGCATGGTCGTTTTCACCTGTCTTTGATCTACGGATGAAGCAGTTCTCTGATGAAAATCGTTTTCATAACATTTACAAAGACAAAAGTGCAATTGGTATAGATCCTTTTATCTTGCTTGCCACAAGAATTTTATCGCTTTTCACCCATTCTGTTGACCATGAAAAGAAACATGACTAAACCCTAACTCAGGAATGGAGAATGATCTCTTTTATGTGGGAAGAACTATAAAGACATGTGGCTAAGGATGCAAATATAGGAAGGGATGAAGAATTTAGGCCAATAATGCAATTTGCCATGCCACTAAACCTCATGCCCATTAAGCATTATAAATGACCCCTAGATTTTAGTTGCCTTTCAAATTAGAGACAGGAAATGCAAAATGCCACTTTGTTGCCCATGAATGAATTATTACTGCTTAATTGCTTCCTAAGTAAAGGAGACATATGCATGAAGGAAAACACATGTTGGAAGCTCTCAGAGACAGACCATTGGATCCCATTACAACTGACTTCTTTCTTTTATTGTAACAAATGGTGTGTTTCTTAGCAGTAATATATATACTACTTAATATAGGCAAACTGCCTACCACTTAATAGTGTATATGCCTAGTTTTTATGTGGGTGCTGGGGATCTTAACACATGTTCTCATGCTTGTACAGCAAACACTTTACCCACTAACCCACAACCTCAGGCCCTGCTTTCCTTTACTTTGTTCCAGTTATATTTATATTTAGTATCTTTTAAAATCGTTTTCTTTTTAATTTTTAAAATTAATTTATTTTTATTGATTACAGTTTGTTCATTTTGTATCCCAGCTGTAGCCCCTCCCTCATCCCCAAGGATGAGGAGTGATAGCCTCCTCTCATGCCCCTCCCCAAGTCCACTGAGAGGGGAGGTCCGCTGGGGAAGTCCTCAGTTTTCTTTACAGCTCTCACATTTGCACCTATCTTTTTAAAGACTCGGTTTTCTCTCTCAGAACTTTTCAGCCACTGCTGTGGTGTAGATATATTTATTCTCCTGTTGGCATGATTACTGTCCTTGAATGTTGGGAGAGAGTATGGTTCTCAACTGCCCTGTCCATGGAGAGGATTGGTTTGATTTGCTTTGGCTAATGCATTGTGAGCATTCCATATGGAGTCTCTTCTTAATGTGGGTACTTGATTTCTTTTCTTATATAATGCTGTGTCTGGTGAAGCCAAGCTTGACACAAAAGGACTGTGAGCCTTGGTCCTAGGTGGCTGCCAGGAGCAGAATCCTTCACCAACTCTCTGCAAACATGAAAACAAGCAAGACTAATGTGATTTTTTTCTGGTCAAAGAAATTCTTTAGGCTTAGTTCCCTCAACCCCAAGTTGTGCACTGGCATATATGTCTACCCTGTGTCCCACAGGTTACACACTTTCCAGGATAACCATTCACACAGTACAACGTGTTTGTAGGTGTCACCATCACATAAATTGTTAAAGTATTAGGGACTCCTGCTACAGTGTGCCACTCTCCATAACCCCTCAGCTTTAAAGCATTCATATATATATATATATATATATATATATATACACATATATATACATACATATATACATATATACATACATACATATACATACATATATATACATACATATATACATATATATATGACTCCATCAACATCCTTGCCCGTTACCTTTTTAAAAATCACTATATCCCCTACTCTACCCAAAAGACCGCAGCAGCATGCAACCAAATTGCAGCAGGGCTTGTGATTGAAAAAAACAAAACAAAAAACCCTCTTTATTTAAAAAGCATATAGAATTAACATGAAGGTCTTGTTTACTTTCCCCACAGAAAATATAACTCCTGAAACAGCCCAGTTTTCTTCAGCTTTTTGTTTTCTTTTTAACATCTTCATCTATGCCACCTTCATCGTATGTCTCAGCTACTTCAGAAGCTTCGAATCTAGTGTCTCCTCCTTTGTTGTACATTCTGTTTTTGCCCAGCAGCACCAGGGTTTGAACTGTGGGTACTGGGTAGAGGAAGCCATTGTGCCACCATCTAGCCACATCCCAGCTTCTCATTCTGTATCAGCTTGATTCTATTTCTATAACACAGCTAGTGTTTGTCTTCTAAATATTAAATCCTTATAGAACATCAGGGCCTTTAAGTTGCTCTTTGGGTAAACTCTAAATTAGTTGATGTGGATAGTAAGGCTTCCATGATTTAAATCCCACCACCTTCATTGGCATTATCCTGGAGAAGTGTTACTCCTCCTGTCGGAATTTCACTAGCTGTTCTTGAACAGGCTCCCATGTACAACTACTCACTGAACCACAGTTCTATATATCTTTGGTTCCTTCCAGATTTTTTTTAGTAAACAAATGATCTTCCTTTCCTTATTACTACTCTTACTGCATGTCTGTTTCTCATGTTGAGCAGTAGGGAAAGGGGAAACTTGGTTTTCACTAGTTCCTGAGCTCAGGAAAGGCTCTCAGAAATATTGAACCAAGTCCAGCAAGATGGTCCAGCAGTTAAAAGCACTTGCCACACAAGCATAATGACACTAGAGTTTGATCCCCGAGTCGCTGGGAGAAAGACGGAATCAGCTACTGAACGCTGGAGTCTTGACCTTCACATGTTTGCACTCAGAAGTGGGCACCCGAGGCAGTACTCTCACACCTAATAATTGTGAATAAAACAAACAATTAAAAGTATCGAGCAAATAAGATAAAATTAACAAAGAGCCCACACTACCTATTCACAGTCTGTCATGGTTTGGGGTCTTTGCGATCACTGAGTAGTCAGTACCATTTCATGAGAACCAGTTCTGTCCTAGGTCCTGTGCTAACCATTCCTTTGCCACCTATGACAAATGAGCTATCTTATGATGCTGCATTACTTCAATATATTTATTTCTACATTTTTAAAATAGTTTTCCTAGTTTTAAAGACAGCCATTATGTTATCTTTGCCTTTTACTTCCCTATGTGCCAACTGTATATCATATAATTTCCCTGAGTACTGGTTACCTGTGTTAGGCACACTAAGGTCTTACTAGGCACTCCATACCTATATCATGCATAAATAATCATGTATTAAGTGGTTGGTATTGTTATATGATACTGCATTACCATTATTTTATCTTATAGGCTAGTGTATAATGAGTCCATTATGGAGTGCTTTTCTTTTATAGATGACTGTGCATTGCTGTAATGTATGTTATATTAGTAAATTGTTACGTGCTTCTCATTGAATACTGACCTTGAGAGGAAGATGAGTCCCTTAGATCTCAGATTAAAGTATGTTTATCTCAAGTGTCCCTCCAGAACCTTATTCTGAGCACACTGGCTGACTCACCCCTTGTCTCTTTGATAAGGTGAAAGGAGAATAGAAAGCAGTAATATTAAAAGCGTGTGTTCTTGGGAAAGACTAAAAGAGGCATGAGGTAGGCATTTCCTACAAGTTACTATTGCTTAGCCCGCAGTGTATAGAAATGCTTGTTGTTTTGGGAGCAAGAAGGCAAGCTTGTTTATGGAGATAATTCTCTGCTCTTCCTAGGATCTCTCCCTCCAGAACTCTAGCATAACTCAGCAGGGCTTCCCCAGTCAGTAAATGCTAAATGTTATTTATAAGTGCTCAACTTGATGATGGTACTTGTGCTATTTATCTGCTACTTGCTATTTGTTCTTATACATTTTCTTGCTACATGCTTAATAAAGCCATGCATTAAAAACCAGAAGCCTGGCTCTCTTGGATCATTCTCCATATGGACCAGTTGCTTATTATATTGAAGGATGCAGTGTAATATGCAAATCACACTACATGGAATTCATTTTATAAATGTATCCATTATCTGCTGCAGATAGAGATACACAGTATCTGTGAATCAAACTCTGCCCCAATTTAATGGTTTGCAACATTTATTTATCATTTGTATTGTGTGTGGTTTGGGAATTTGAGGGTGGAGGCTTTTTCAGTATTGGTTCACATACAATTCCCAGAGGAGACAGGCAGTGGGAAAACAGAGCTGGTGATAAGGATAGAGACCCAGTGCACACAGCAAGCCTCTAGAAGGGGAAAAACTTTGATGGTCAGTTTGGGGATCAGAGTGGCTAAGACCTTTCTGGATTGCTACCTCACACTGTTTTCCTGTGATTCACATTGGTTTTCTGTTCCCTTGAATTCCCAGCAGTGGAGACTCAAAGGTCTCATAACACAGAAACCTGGGTTTTCCATTGTTTCTCCTCTAACACATTCTGCTAGCTTACTCATGTCACCAGGGCAGCACAGAATCTAGAGGAGGGGTCACAGATTCTGCGTCCTCTGGTGGCTACTGGGGCTAAAGGAATGGTTGGATTTTACCTTTAAAGTCCTACTATTTCCAGGAAGCTGCTTGAACCTGCATATGTTTTCTGGAGGTCTCCGAGATATCCTTAATGAGAATTAGAGTGTGTCTTTTGCTAATGTTTCTGTCTTGTGATTTATCACTAGGGAACACAGCTTGTAAACCTGAAGTAATTTCTAATTTCCTAAATGCTTACCCATCCAATTTTCCTCAGCATCAGTGAATTTATTCTTAGTATTGCAGAAGTTATTTAAGTTTTACGATCAAGAACAATAAACAGAAATTAATCTTGATGAGGGAATTAGGATAAAAAGTGTCACTTTTAATGACACTTTTAATACCCCAATTCCAACATGTCCTGATGATGTTTGATTGGCTTTGAAATTTCCGCATGCTAAGTCTGAATCCCTGAGAAAGAAACTCTCCTGACTGCAGTGATGTAAGCCAGCAGGAAATCTTCTGTGTGAGCGTGTTCTAACTTCATCTGTTTTTAAAAATAATGCCCTGATCAATATCATGAATAATTAAGTGAAAGGAGTTGTGGGATTTGGGGCTGTTTTCTTTTTAGTAATTGTAAATTCCATTTCACAAACCTCCAGCACAGTAGCTAGGAGGAGCAAAGCCTCAGTTACTCCTTATTCATGAAAAAATATATTAACAGTATATATATGCCTAATAAATAAAGTCTAGAATGACCACTGCTTAGGGAATATTTTTGCTTAGAATGTGATTTTTTTTTTCATCTGTATTGAATCATGTGAAGAGGTCTGTATGTCTGATAGATTCGTTCTTGCGAGGATAGTGATAAACATCTTGAAAGAGTCATAAAATATGATTTTCTGGTTTAGGGGCAAAGCTGCTATTAAGACTGATTACAGAAAATGTATATACATATGATCAATATCAATTTTTATTAACAGATGCTTCATGTCAGACTTGTGGCTGCAGCTCTTATATAAACTTAGCTCCTCTCAGATGAGTAGCCAAAGAGGTCCTTGCCCTACAGATCCTCTTACCCCCACCTCTCAAATGCTGGGATTACATGGGATTACATGTATCACATGCCCAATGTATGTGAAGTGCAGAGGGTGGAACCCAGGGCTCCGTGAATACTCAGCAAATGTTCTCATCGAGCTCCCGAGCCACATCCCGGCTGCCACCCTTTCCTGCCTTCGCCAGTGTGTGCATTTAGAATCCTTTATTAATGAAATAGATAGGCTGCTTCCTCTTAGCACCAGGGCAATTAGAAATATGGGCAGAATGGGATCACATTTCAGGGAACTGTTGTTTCTACTTCCTCAATGTGTGGGGATTCCCTTGCATACATGTGGATGCCATGTTGAAGGGGTTGCATGTCTGCCGCTCAGAGCATAATGCTCTTTAATGGCAGAAGTATATAGTTTCTGCCTGGAAGGACCTTTGGATCATTGGTGCTCAGGTCTCTTGTATCCTCTGATTTTATATTCATAACTGTACTTGGCAAGCAAGGGTATGAGTTTTATTAATTGAATTTGGTCATTCGTTGTGGGCATTTTTGGTTTTCACTGTTTAATACTATGTTCTGAAATATGAAATACACTTTTGAATACTAAGCCAAACTGCTATGTATTTAATAGTGCAAGAGATGGGGAGAATTATAGTAAATAATCCTATCATCTGGCCACCCCATATGGCCTCCACTGGGACACGGGCAGCAGATCTCATACTGTGTGCCTGTGCATTCCTTTTCTCCCCAGGCTCGAGCAAGGTGAACAAAATGCTCTCTGTGGAGTGTCGCCTTCCCTCTTCCATGTTTCCTCAGTCTTTCACATTGTCAACATCTTTCATTCCATATGCCACCCCTTTCACCCCTTCAAATCAAACTTTAGTTCCCCATTTTCCCAGTTGTTCTATTTTGTGTGACTGGGGGGATGTTTACATATGTGTGTGTCTTTCTCTCTGTGTTTTATTAGAATATTGAAGTTTGTGAGATGTCTCTCATTGTGAAGGTGGGTTTATTTTTAACAGTATCTACAGAAGTAGAAGCAATAAGATAGTATTATTATAACTCTGTGGACAGTCTCAACCCAAAAAGTGAAGTTTGAGATGAATTGGATCTGGTTTTGTTTTTTCCTCAGCTTTACACACATAATAGACAGCTTTAGAAATTTAAGCTTAGTGAGTTCTGTATACTCATTTCTAGAATCACTCTGTTGTGCCTCTTATGAAATTAAAACTTAACACTGGTCCTGGCACAAGGGTAGTTGCTCATTGGAAGTTATAATTTGTCTAGGAAAAGAAAAAACAGTACACTTTCCCAATTAATGAAAACAGTGTTCATTTCTGTGCAAACTCAGACTTCCTATTGCTCTTTGGAACTGAAAAATAGAATGTTTCTGGAAATGTAAAGTTTTATGTAATGGGTCTCACCATGTTTCTCTACTGTTTATAAGCAAATCGCCTTTGTACCAGAAACATTTCAGGAGAGGATATGGAGTTTCTTTTCTTTCCACTACTGACATGACTTGGATTCTGGAGAGATGATTCAGCAGAATCTGAGATGGAGCCATCACAAGCTCATGTATTATGTATGTCAGACCACAAAAAAGTCATTAATTAGCCACAGTGCATTATAGACTCCTGTTCATAAATTGTTCTAAAGTCAAAACAAATTTGCTAAGCTATAAAACTCTCAGTTAATTTGCTAGTCAGAATTTGTATGACATCTTCCAGAAACAAAACAAAAACTTGACATCCAATAATGCATAAATTAGAATGTTGACTCGATTTACATATTCATTTACACTTTACCAAGTTAAGTTTATTTTAAGGATGTATTTATGCTTGGATCCTACTTGGAATGCATTAACTGCTACTTTCATGAAGTAGTGCAAGGTAACTGTTGTTGGCTCTGTAAATTCCACACATCTGTATTGTGTAAACTTACCCAAAATGAATTTGCTAGGTTTGAATTTATGATCAACAAGACACATACACTCTAGTTTTGTTTAACATTTGAGAGAAATAAGCCACCCCTTGGCATCTGAGGGATTAGAAAGAGTATTTGTGTTGTTTGGTTTCTTCGAGTGAGAAAGATTGGCTGCATAGTGAGTCTTGATTACCTTTTTGCAAAATATTTAGAAGAGATTCATTTTTTTTCCTGAGATTTATTGAACTCCTCATCTCAAGGAATTAGCATTTCTTATTACACTTTGGGAGACAAGTAGCCAGGGATCTCCAGTCTCTTACTGTCCTGATTCTGCTGAGCTGAACAGGTGGCCTGGGCCTGCCCTCTTCCTCTCACTCATTGCCATGGTGCATCATCCGGCTGCTAGAATAGTGGCATTCCTGAAGGGCACAATTAGCTTTTTGATGTCAAGCTCCGTGTTTGTTCCTTTGCCTGCTTCTTTCTGAGTACTAATGTCATTTGCTGCTGCTCTTCACCTTCCCCTCTTTGATTTTTCAACCTGTTGGACTTTGGGTTTCTTTTCTGTGTAGGCCACTGTGCTTCAATCAGGCTATCTTTTATCCTTCTCTTCTTTTTTTATTTAATTAAGGGCTTGCCCAGCCTCAGTCATGGCTGCATTTTCTTTTCTTTCTCTTTTCCCTTGGAGACCATGTCCTCTGTAGTTCTGGTAATTTTGCCTTCTGTCTCCTAGCACCGTCATCCTTGGGTGGAGTCCCACATCGCCAACCACTCTTCACCATTGCAGTTGAATTTATTTCCATGGAGCTAAACTTGAGTTTGTCTGTATCTAAACTCATCTTTTTTTCCAAAACATGGCTTATCTCTCTCTCTCTCTCTCTTTTGTCCCAGACCATATATTTGTTTTTTTTTTTTTCTATCAGAGAAACCAGAACCTTTATGAGTTACCACTGATATATTTTTTTATTACCCTCCAATCCCAGTTGCTTATTATAGTGAGATTTTTGGATTGATCCTGAGACATGTCCTGTTATCCTTTGGGTTTGTTTGCTTGTTTGTTTGTTTTGTTTTTCACATTGCAATGACCACAGCAGATGCCAAACATACTTCTCCTTTCCTTATACTACCCTAGGAGGGCCTGTATGAATTATCATAGAACACATCTATCTTCCCACTATTTTCTCATTGCAAAATTGTAATAGCTTCCTGCTGTTTGCAGAGAAATGTGAGGAAGGGGGAAAATAGCTCTCAACCTGGCATTCAAGGCTTCCCACATCTCAATAAAAGTATTTTACTTTTCATTACTCTTAAATTAAGATCTTTAAAGTCCATGCATGCGTTCCTTTTTATTGTACCACTACATACATGCATGTATATACATATTAAACACATATACTTATACTCAAAGAGTTCTTGAAATAAATAAGAGGATTAATGCTTTGTGGTTTCAAAATAGCTAAAAGGAGGCACTAGACATTATACAAACATAAGACATTATACAAATATAAGCTATAAGAAGTTTATTTTTTTCAATATAAGCTGTCATTTTGATCTCCTGGTAGTTGACCACAACTTTCTCAGAAGCAATTTATTTTGTTGGATTACCAGGGTTTTGCATATCATTGTAATTAAGCCTGGATTTGAGAGAGTAAGACAGTAAGTCAACAGAAATGTGACTTTCCCCTCACATTTGACATTTAAAATCATAGTTATGTGTGTATATCAATATATATTTATAGTACCACTGTGGTTGTGATAGCTGAAGATACTGCTGAGCAAGCTGTCCAACAGATTCCCATTGCAGGTGCATTTACCGTGGGTGGCATGGTTTTCTGAAATACTGGACAACTCTCAATGACATCTGAACATTGCTAATACAGTCTTCCGTTGACTGATATAACAGTTACACCCTCAAATTTTAATTCTGTGTAAATACCTGCGGGTGGTGAAAACGATAGATTTATTCCCTTGTAGCACATCTCACTTGAAAGCCAAAAGAAAATTGAGTTGCAAGACATCCAGCGCCCACTACCTGCACCCCGTGAAGAAACTGATACAGGCTAATGAATTAGTCAACAAAATTCCCCGGTTGTCTATGACAATATCACCCTGAATATGCCTGCCCTCATCTGGAATTTTCTTGCATGTTCCAAAAGGGAGTTCCAAGAGCCATGCCTCTGACCACCACACAGACAATCTCTGCATTGCCCAGTACATTTGCCTTTTTCTTTCCTTAAACACCCTGTGGGTGTTTTGACCCTGTGGGTCAGGTCCTCAATCATATGTCTTCCTCTCAATTGTTAATCTATACCTAAACATTGCTCTCTGAGCTCTTGTCTGCTTAAGTGCCCTGTAATGAGACAGCATCTGTATCATAGTTGTCTGTGTTGATATTTCCAGGCACCTACAGTCCATGCCTGTCTTGGAAATGTATGTTTCTAGTAGCAAGTGTCAACTATTTGATCAAATTCTGTTCCATGTCCCTCATGTATTGGCCCTCTTCATTGAAGAATCCAGGATGAATGTCACTGGATACACAATAAGACTGTGGAGTTTAGCATTGTTCATTGGATAGCTTTGTATCTTCGTCATTTCTGCTCACTTTGCTCAACTGTGAGTCAGGCAAGGCTAACTCTTCAACCTTGCTGTAACTGAATATAATTAAGGCTGGTGTTTTGCTCATGCTACACATCCAGCATGGTTGGTGAAAACTGCCCACCCTAGTTACACAGAGACCCATGCTGATAGGAAGGTCCCTATCCTTGAAATAGTGTGAAATGGAAACATGGAAAAGGACACAGTTGTTTTTGGACTTCTGCTCCCAGGAGTCACAAATTTACTTCTGCTCACAATTTTAGTAAATTCCGAATTCATTGAAATGACCATTTTCTAATTCAAAGTCTGAATAAGAAAGGAAAGAAAACCACACAAACAAAGCAGAAAACCATATTATGTACAAGTAGATCAGCCCTGATATGGGACAAAGTTGCCTTTTATTTGTGTCCTTGGATCTTTGGAAGAGTGAGAAGAAATGGGAATTATCTCCATTTGAGTCTTGTAGCTACAAAGCTGCTAGCAGGGGCCAGTTCATCTACATGGTAATAAGGCAGGCAGAACATTAGACCACTAAACACCAACCACTTCCTAACTAACAGCGCCTCCTTTTTTTTTTTCTTTTTTGTTTGCCTAGGATAATATTTAATGCAGTGTTTTGTTTTATTCATTTAAAAGATAATGTTTGGAAGAGCATATGGAATATATATTGCAACATGTAATAGGCACTTTTTCAAATGAATTTATTGACTCCCACAACCATCCCTGGAAATGAGAGTTCCTCCTTACTCTGATGGAATGGGAATCCAAGCTTAGAGCAATAAAGATGGAACTAATGTATCACAGTGAGCCAGTGCTATTGCAGGGGTGTAGCCCAATGAGTCTAATAACTTGTGGTCCCCTGAATCCCTTGTTAACTGGTTACTTGATATATTTTCCTAACAAGTTTTGCTTCACACTGTGCAGTAAGTTGCCTAGGACTAATGCAAGTTCAAACACAAAAGGCATATCATTTCTGCAAGCCTAAGGACCCTTTTTGGTAGTCCATATAGGTGAGACAGTAGCTGGGTGTACATATGTGTCTATATATTTAGGTGAATATTAGTTCTGTACATGCATGTGTATGTAAATTAACATTCCCCACCAATCTCATTTTATTATTCCTTTTTGTTTCTGCTTATTCTTCAATAAAGTATCTTTCCGTGTTTAGTTGGAAACTTTCCCTGGCCCTCCAGAAGAATAAAAGTTTGATAAATGCTTGTCCTCAATTTCACTTCTATAGAAGAAAAAAAAAAAAAAACATTGCCCAAGGCTACACAACCCACTTTACTTGTTGTCTCCTTCTGGTCTGGCAAGATAAGGATATTTTGTTTCGGTTTCTCGTTAGAAGACATCTAACAGCTTGTCATAACTTTGGAAATCTGAGGAAATGAAGTCTGAATGCCAAGACAGTCATCTCACTATTATCCCACTGGCTTGTATTCTACTTGATACGTTGTAATTTTAACAAGGAAGCTACAAGAAAAGAATTTCATACTGAGCCTCTGTGGAAAGGTGAAATAAAATAGAACACAGTTCTCATTTGTTCTGCTATAGCTCATTTTGACAGCTAAGAAAGCTGTCTTAGATGGGAAGGAAGAGATCCTCATTTATCTGTATTTACCTGACATTTAAATGTACATTTCGGTTATTCCAAATGGTAAAATTTTAAGTCAGATTAGACGTTGGTTGGCTATTCCCACAAGTTCTGTGCCAACATCGCCCTAACATATTTTGCAGGCAGAACAGATTGTAGGGCAAAGGCTTGTGACTGGGTTGATGTCCACATTTTTCTTTCAGTGGCCTTTAGAATAGCTTCCCACGCCAAAGAAATTAGAACATAAGGGTGAAGGCTCCATGTAGGCACCAGCTTGACTTCTCCATGATCAGTGCATTGTGTGGGTGTTGTCCTGGGCAATGGGGTGCAATGTCAGTTTGCAGAGATCAATCTTTTGACTTAGCATCTGCCTGGGTTGTTTGGCAATTTACATGGGACCCTTAGGGAGACAACTCAATTAAATGCAACCCAGTCCTGGTACTAGAGGCCTTGCCTGGATACAAGAGATGGCATTTGAGACTTCCTATTTGCAGTTCCTAGGAGTCCTCATTAGGATCATCTTCAAAGACTCCAGGAAGTTTCCATTTCCACACCATCTCACAAATGTCATGAGGTTCAGTTATATCTCCCTCACCCTAAGCCATCTTTCCCCCAGACGGATCTGGCAGCCCCCTGCTGCTGTCCCTACCCATCCCTAGTCTGCCTGAAAAAAAAATCTCTCCCAAGGAGATCCATGCATCTCCCTAGGAATCATCCTCTTTACCTAACCTCTCTGGGTCTTTGGTCTGTAGCTTGTAACTTGGCTATCATTTACTTAACAGCTAATATCCACTTGTAAGTGAATGCATGCCATATTTATCTCTCTGGTTCTGAATTATCGCACTCAGGACATTTATTTTTTCTTCTAGTTGTCTGCAAAATTTCATAAGGTCACTAAAAAAACAGCTGAGTAATATTTTTCTTGTGTAAATGTACCACATTTACATTATCCTTTCTTCTTTCCATTTCCTGGCTATTATGAATAAAGTAGCTATGAACATAGATAAGCAAGTGTCCTTGTTGTAGGGTAGAGCATCCTTCAGTTATTTACACAAAAGTGATATCATTGAGCCTTGAGGTAGACATATTTCCATGGTGGCTGTACAAGTGTGCATTCCTACCGGCAACTGAGGAGTGTTCTCCTTGCTCCACATCTTTTCTAGAATGTGCTTTCACTTGTCTTATTGAGCTTAACGTGCCATTCTGACACGTTAGTTAAGAGGAAATCTCAAAGAAGTTTTGACTTGCATTCTGCTGATGACTAAGGTTTTTGAAAATGTGTTTCTCCTACCATTTGTTTCGTCTATCGGGAATTCTCTGTTTAGATCTGTTCCCCATTTTAACATTGTATTATTTGGTTTTTTGATATCCAGTTTCTTGAGTTATTTATACATTGCGGATATCAGTCCTCTACTGGATACGGAGTTAATAAAATCCTTTCCCCATTCTTTATCATCTGATTTGTCCGAGTGACAGTGCCCTTTCCTTACAGAAAGCTTTTGAGTTTCAGAAGTTCCCATTTATTAATTTTTGACAGTAGTGCCTATGCTATTGGTATTCCATTTAGAAAGTCTTCTGTGCCAATTCATTTAAGGTTGTTATTCACTTTCTCTTCTATTAACTTCAATGTTCTTGTTTTAATGTTGAAGGCTTTGATCCATTTGGATATGTGTTTTGGGTAGGGTGATTAGTATGAATGTATTTTCAATTTTCTGTATGTAGACATCCAGTCTGACTAGCTCCAGTTGTTGAAGATGCTGACCTTTTTGCACGTGTATCTCTGGATTCTTTATCAAGAACCATGTGTCTATTTGTGTGTGGATTTATGTCTAGGTCTTTAATTATATTCCATTGATCAGTTTGTCTGTTATTATGCCAATAGTATGCAGTTTTTATTAACATAGCTCTGTAGTACAATTTAAAATTGGGATTTTTATCCGAAATTGATAATTATCTTTTCAATGCTTTAAAGAATTGTGTTGGAATTTTAATAGGTGTTTTATTGAATTTGTAGATTGCATTCCTTGGGTAGCCATTGTTACTATGTTAATCCTACTGATCCATGAGTATGGGAGATCTTTCCATCTTCTGCTATCTCCTTTACTTTTTTTTTTCTTTAAAGACTTGATTTAAAAAAAATCATACATGTCTATCACTTGCTTGCTTAGAGTTACCCCAAGATATATTATAATATTTGTGGCCATTGTGAAAGATGTTGTTTCTCCAGGTTTTTTTTTCTCAGTTTGTTAGTCATGTGTATATAAGAAGGCTATTGAGTTTTTTAAGTTAATGTTGTATTCAGATACTTTGATGAAAGTGTTTATCAGCTGTAGGAGTTCACTGGTGGAATTTTTAGGGTTATTTATATATACTATCATATCATCGGCCAATAAAGAAGATACTGTGATTTATTCCTTTCCAGTTTGTATCCCCTTGATATTATTCACTTGTCTTATCGCTCTAGCTAAAACATTCAGTAGAAATGGAGAGTGTAGACAACTTTGTCTTTTTTTATTTTAATGGAATTGATTTGAGTTTCTTTACATTTAATTTGATGTAGGCTATAGCCTTGCTATGAATTTCCTTTATTATGTTTGGGCCTGTTCCTGTATCTCTAGCCTCTTCAGGACTTTTATCATGAAGAGGTATTGGGTTTGGTCAAAGAACTTTTCTGCATCTAATAAAATCATCACGTTTATGTATGTTTGTGTGTTCCTTTTAGTTTGTTTATATGCTAGATTACAATGATTTTTATATGTTGAATCATCTCTCCATCTTTGGGATGAAGCATATTTGATCATAGTGGAAGATACTTTTGATATATTCTTGGATTAGTTTTTGCAAGTATTTATTTGAGTATTTTTGCATCTGTGTTTACAGGGGATAAAAACTGATCTGCAATTCCCTTTTTTTTTTTTTTTTAGTTTTTATATGATTTAACTATAAGGGTAACTGTGGCCTCATAAAATGAATAGAGCAATTTTTCTTCCTTTTCTCTTTTATTGAATAATTTGATGAGTATTGTTGTTAACTCTAATTTGGAAGTCTGCTGGAAGTCTGGTTGAAATCTGTGCTAAACCCATCTGGCTTTGGGCTTTTCTTTGACTAGGAGACTTTTAATGACTGCTTCTATTTCACTAGGGGTTACAGGCCTATTTAAAATGCTTATCTCATCTTGATTTAACTTTGTTAAGTGGTACCTATGGAGAAAACTATCCATTTCTTTTAAATTTTTCAATTTTTGTGGCATACATATTTCAAGTATGTTCTTATATGATTCTCTGGATTTCCTCAATGTCTGTTGTTAGGTCCTTTTTCCCTTTCTCACTTTGTTAATCTGGGTGTTCTTTCCCTTTTAGTTAGTATGGATAAGGGTTTGTCTATTTTATTGATTTTTCTCAAAGAAACAACTCTTTGTTTCATTGTTTCTTTTAATTGTTCTTTTTGTTTATATTTCATCAATTTCATCCCTCACTTTGATTATTTATTACCATCTACTTTTTTGGGTGTGCTTCTTTTTCTTCTAGATTTTTCAGGTGTACAGTTACATTGCTAGTATGAAATCTCTCTCTTTAACATGCACAGTTAGTGCTATGAACTTTCCTCTTAGCACCAATTTCATTGTGTCCCATAAGTTAGGGTATGATATGTAGTCATTTTAATTGTATTCCACAAAGTCTGTAATTTCTTTCTATATATCTTGATCCATTTTAACTAAGTAGAGAGTCATTCAGTTTCTAAGAGTTTGTAAATTTTCTGTTGTTAATATATAACTTTGTTCCATGGTAGTCTGATAGGATTCAACAAGTCATTTTAGTTTTCATATATTGCTGAGACTTGCTCTGTGACTGAATATGTGTTCAGTGATATGTGATCAGTAACTTTTTGGAAAAAGTTCCATGAGGTGCCGACAAGTAGAGATATTATTTTGTGTTTGGATGAAATGTTTTATACATTTTTGTTAGGTCCATTTTGTTTATTATGTCTGTTAGCTCCAGCAGTTCTTTGTTTAGTTTTTGTGTTGACGACATCCTTTGGCAAGATGTGGATATTGAAGTCTCCCACCATCAGTGTGTGCTGTCAATATGTGACTTAAGCTGAAGTAGTATTTCTTTTACAAACTTAGGTGCTCTTCTATTTGGGACATAGATGTTAAAAACTGAAATATCGTCTTGGTGGATTTTTCCTTTGATTTGTATGTAGTGTTCTTTCCTATATCTTTTAATTAATTTTGGTTTGAAGTCCATTTTGTTAGATACTAAAATGGGAACACCAACTTGCTTCTTAGGTCTATTTGCTTGGAATATCTTTTATTAACACCTTACCCTGAGATAATGTTTATCGTTGTTGCTGAGATGTGTTTCTTGGATGCAGCAGAAGGACAGATTCTGTTTTTACATCATTCTGTTCATTTGTGTCTTTTTTATTGAGACTATTACCCTACAAGAAGAAACCGTAGCTGTAGCTGCTTGTATATCCAGAAACCAGATATCCAAAATAGTTCAGAGTCGTGGGGTAAAACCAAGCCCTACTATTCAAACAAAAATTGTCAATAAAACAGCTCCTAATGATATTCTGCTATACTAATAGATCAGTACTTTATCCATCTTAATCAGAGAAGCGTCCTCCTGCATCAGATAGGAACAGATGCAGAGACCCATGGCCCCATATGAATGGCGAGATAATTTACATGGGAGATATTTATTAAATCCTCCCCCTTCAGAGTTTATGGAATCCTGAGAATGAAGAAGTGAAAAGATTGTAAGAGCCAGAGGGGAAGGAGGACACCAGGGGAACACCAAGGATACCAAAGCCCTCTGAATCCACTAAACAAGGCATACATGAGCTCACAGAGACTTGAAACACCAAGCACAGTGCTTACATGAGTCTGCTTGAAGTGTTCTGTGTATAAATTGTAGGTACTACCTTAGTATTTTTCTATGAGACTCTTGACTGTGAGAAAGAGTGGGTTGCTGACTCTTGTGCTTGCTCTCTGGGCTCCTGTTTTTTGCTCCTCTTACACTGATGTGTTCAACTTCAGTATGATAGTTTTTGCTTCATCTCATTATATTTTATTATGTTCTTTTCCAATGGGAGAAAGAAAAGGAGCCAATTCAGTGGGAAAGGGAGGTGTGGAGGATCTGAGAGGAGCAGAGGAAATGGAATTATACTCAGGATATATAACTGTATAAGAGAAGAATCTATTTTCAAGAAAAGAAAAAAAAATAAATAGGAAAATTTTTAGACTTTTAAAAAAAACCCTCATTGATATTTTGAAATAATTGGCAAAAGGATTTTGCAGTGTGACTCATAGTTTAATCTTATGGTGTGCCTTAAGAGATACATATTCTTAGTAGTCAATGATCAAGTTAGCACTCATTTTTTTGATATTTGGTCTGACTCCCCACCTCTGAAAGAAAATCTTACTCCATAAGATTTTGGGTAAAATTAGAGATATAAAATTTGATTCACTCTATTGTTTTCTAAAGAATGATCAGTTGTATTTAGATTTCTTATCTTGTCTAAAACTTGATTTCAAACTGAGAACTTAGTTACAATTAGTTACATTCTCAGAATGTCAAGAATGATTAACTCTTTAGTTTTCAAACACCTTAGTCTCACAGTCCTTACATAAAAGTTTATGGTTTGTACTTATGCTTGCTTACCCTTTAAAATAATATAAATCAGTTACCACAACATTGGTCCTATTATCCAAAAACTGTCACAGAATTTGCAACTTAATTTTGTTTGTTTGTTTGTTTTGTTTATTTGTTTGTTTTTGTACATGTTCACACTGACTTAAGGGGACGGACCAATCAGAGTACTTAAATCTAATCATGAACCATGCATATAGGAATCTCAGCTACAATGTTATATTAAAGCCAGATGAACCACTTCCCACTTCATTTTCCGGACACACAAAACATGCAGGGGAAAGAAAAGAAGAGAAAAAAGGAAGAGGACAAGGAACACTCATTACAAGATTTATCTGGTTGGTTAGAAAGATTAGAAAGACAAAAGAGGTTCACGTTTGGTCTGTGACTACTCTGAAAATGAGATGCTGGATCTAGTAAAACATTTTGCATTCATTGGTTTTTACCAATTTATCCAGACCGCCTGGAAACAATATGCAGGAAGAAACAAGGCTCATATTGAAAATATTGAAATCTTGGCTCTACCAGTTGTTTACTGTGATATCTTGGAGCCTGGCACTTCTTACAGGTATCAGTCTCATGTGAAATGGCTAAAATAGAAAAGACTGATAAATGTCATTGAAGAAAAGAGTCCTGAATCCCGAAACATTGCTGATGGGAACAGAACACTATACAACCCCTATAGATACCTACTGATGTTATCTGTATATGGTTGTGTGTGATATGAGTACATGTTGTAAGGTAGACTACAAAAAAAAAAAAATCTGCAACGCACCAGTTTTATACATAGGCATGTATGGAAGAGAATTACAAAAAAAGCCAATGAAATGTTTGCCAATGAATGTTCATTTCTAAAAATTCACTTGCTTTCTAAGATTACAGAAGTAGCTAAAGACAGGAGAAGTCTAACACACTGGAAGATTTGCTATGTTTCCGAAAAGAAGGAATGGCGGAAGTGCCAGAGTTGGTCAGAAGGCAGAGAACACAGTCTTTGTGGGAGTTTCCATTGGAAAGGTCAAGGCATACCCTGGGAAGCCATTGAAGCTTGACTTCTATATGTCTGGACCAGCTTTAGCTTTAGCTCTTGAGAGCTGTCCCTCCTTGACAGGTAAGGGCTTTTGAGGAGCTGGTCCAGAGAAAGACTGGCTTGATGTCTAAGAGTTAAATAAAAGTGGTGGTTCACCTCCCCCTGAGGGGGGAGCAGCCTAACCAGGCCACAGAAGAAGACAATGCAGCCAGTCCTGATGAGAACTGATAGACTAGGATCAGAGGGAAGGGAAGGAGGACCTCCCCTATCAGTGGTCTTGGGAAGGGGCATGAGAGGAGATGAGGGAGGGAGGGTGGGATTGGGAGGGGATTGGGGAGGAGGCTACAGCTCAGATAAAAAGTGAATAAGCTATAATTAATAAAACAAATAAATTAAAAAAATAAAAAAATAGGCTAGGGTCAGATTGAAAGGGAAGAGAACCTCCTCTGTCAGTGGACTAGGGAAGGGGCATGGGAGAAGAGGGAGGGAGGCAGGATTGAAAGGGGATGAGGGAGGGGACTACAGCTGGGATACAAAGTGAATAAGTTGTAATAAATAAAATAATAAAATTTAAAAAAGAATACTACCTCTAGATCTCAGGTTAGTGTATACAGCAAAAACTCATGCTTTTTTTTCATTTATTTATCTGTCTTTCTATGTATTCATTTATTTAATCACTTTACAGCCTGATTCCATCCCCCTCCCTCCATTCCTCCCTGTCATATCCTCAACTCCCCCTCCCCACACTTGCCCCTCACCTGCTTCTATGAGAAAGGAGAAACTAGCCCACTATAGCACCTCAAATCTCAGCAGAACTAAGTGCATCATCTTCCACTGAGTTTAGACAAGAGGTTGCCCCAAAACTACAAAATCCAAGAAAGCATAGAGCAATAGAAATCTAAGAATGAAACAAACCACGTGTGCATCAGAAGAGAAGGTATAATCAGTTAGTTTTGTGCCTTCCTGAGGTGGAACAGAACTTAGCACACAGAAACCTCAGAGGAAAGTAGGACAGGCACAGTCCGAGTGCTGCACTGGTAATCTAAACTTGCATCTTTATCATACTGAATGTTTCCAGTATGCATAAAAATTCTCTCACTGTCTGTAGACAGTCTCCATCTTAGCAATGCTCATGATATTTGGTGGAAGGGTAATACTCATAGTCATTGGGTGTGTTAAATAAAAACCGTCAAGCTCCAAAAGATATAGCACTATATTTTTATTTATATGAGGGCTCAAATGTACAAAGTTCTGTAACACTAAGATTTGAACTGTCTATCTTCAAATCTTTGAAGTGGCTATTTGAAGTGGCTGGGAGTAGGAGACAGAACCAACTAGAAAGGATGAAGAGGGACATTCCTGAATGTATAGGACCCTTTTGGAAGCCTTGCCAGTGTCTGTAGCTATCTGGGTGTAACCAATGATCAAAATGCATCAAACTATACACCATGACATTCCTTTGCATACTGATTATGCTTCAATACCTAAAAGATGAAACAAAACAACAACAAAATATTTGAAGTACAGATCATAACAAGTTTGACTAATCTTAGTCTTGTTTCATTTTTAATTTGTGCTGTAGCAAACCGTTGATGAAAACTTTTAATTGTATTCCCTTCAAGCACAGATTCTGCAGATAAACAGACTGTAGCCATTGTCTGTCTATTCCTACAATCTGCATGATACTTTATCAAGAATTGTATCCTTTCAAAGCCTTAGCTTTTTGGCATGAAAAGTATCATGATAACAGAATCAACATCTCCCTGCTATAAACACTGAAACAGTCCACTCTACTGGTGAGCCACATGTAAAATTCAGTAACAAAGACACTATTAGTGACAATATTATAAAACCCTGGATCACCAAATATATCTGGGCACAGGGTCTTTTCTGAGACTGACATTCAACCAAGGACCATGTATGGATATAACTTAGAACCTCCGCTCAGATGTAGCCTGTGGTAGCTCAGTTCCCAATTCAAGGGGAACAAGGACTATTTCTAACAGGAACTCAATGACTGGCTCTGTGGCCTCCCCACCCCCCAAGCCAGGAGCAGTCCTGTTAGGCCACAGAGGAGGGCTTTGTAGCCAGTCCTGAAGATACCTGATAAAACAGGATCAGATAAATGGGGAGGAGGTCCCCCCCCATCAGTGGACTTGTAAAGGGGCACGGTGGAGATGAGGGAGGGAGGGAGGGACTGGGAGGGAATGAGGGAGCGGGACACGGCGGGGATACAGAGTTAATAAAATGTAACTGATAAGAAAAAAAAAATTAAAAAAATAAAATAAAGCCCTGCATCACATAGAACAATCACATGTTAAATAAATTCTCAATGCTTTTGCAACACAATGAGCTTATATTTCATGTTCTTAAAATAAAAGGTCACACCTTACATAGCTTCATCTTAGACACCTGGTACAGATGTTGATACCCACATTAGAGAGAATATAGGAAAATATCGTGGCCTTTAATAAAGTTTCCTGTTTCTTAGCATAACATTACAGGAGTCGTCATCACTGTGCAAACACCATAGCTATGATGTCACCAGGTACTACTATCTGTGGGATTAATGTTCCACACATCCTCTGTATAACACAGAATTGTAGCCTCATAAAAGCAAGAGTTGAATTCAACACAGCACTTGAATTCTTCCACATACATCATGATAAGTCATCCCACAGCCTCTCTGTCCTATGGATGTTATGGGACCATGGTGGTGGTCCCAAACGTCCTATGGATTTTATGAATCCCATCTGGGGCCTTCAGAAATGATACCTGTCAGAAGTGCCAGCCTCCAAGATATCAAAGTAAACAACTGGTTAGAGCCAAGTTGCCGACATTTTTAATATGAGCCTTGTTTCTTTCTGCATAATCAGAAAGTGCATTTTTTTCTTTTTTAATTTGCATGACTAATGGTGTTAAACATATTTTCCTGTGCTAATATATCATTTAACTTCTCCGGGGAAGAGTTTGTTCAAGTCTGTTGCCCGCTTTGCTTGTTATCTTTTCATCATTTACTTTTATATCCAGCAATAAAAGGACAGTGAAAATATTTCTCCAGTGCTCTGACTTGTCTGTCAATTTTCTACACTGTATTGTTATGAACAGAACCTTCAAAATTGGGAAAATATTAATTTATCATTACTTTAAGTTTTGAAATTACAGTTTGTTTTGTGTTTTATGGTCCTGAAAATATACTCCAGTGGATTCTTCTGAATGATTTATAGTTTAATATTTTATGTTTAAATCTATGATCAATGCCAGGAAAATGTTTTTGTATGGAGGCACAGGGGTCAAGAATAATTCTTTTAGTATATTATTTTTCTGCAACGTTTATGAAGAAGACATTTCATCTTTCACAGTATTTTGTGCCTTGATGGAAAAATAAAATACCTGTATTTAGGGCCAATTCCCAAACACTTTATTTCATTTTTTTTACATCTTTATTATCTTTATGCAATTCCATACCACATCTTTTTTTTTACATCTTTATTATCTTTATGCAATTGCATACCATCTTTATGCAATTCCATAGATGTTGTAGATTGAAATCTGTTAATTGAGAGGTTTCTAAATTTGTGCTTTAAAGTTGCTTTGTCTTTTTTAAATCCTTCATAATTTTCTGTAAAGTGTAGAAGCATCTCATATTTGTCTAACAAAGAGCTTACTGAAATTTTGGGAATTAAAAAAAATAACCTGTAAACAAATCAATATGAAGGAATATCTTTACGACATTGAACCTTTCAATCTCCCATTGGTGTATCTGCCACTTTCTTCCATTGTGTTTTGGTAATGCCATTGACTTCTGGTGTAGGAGTGTGCTGCTAGTTTGGTATAACTTAGGGTCACATGAGAAGAAAAAAAACCTTTATTGAGATATTGCCTACATTGGTCTTACCCCTGTATATTTTGTGTTTTTACATTTTTTATGTGTGATTTAAAACTCTTATTTTCTAGTTTTCGTGTTCAAAATCTCAAGTGATTTTTTTTCTTTCTTCTTTTTTTTTTTGTTATTGTCCTTGTATTCTTCAGCATTACTGTTGTCACAGTCTCTTATCCTTTAAGTAGCATTTTTATTTTGTGGATTTTATGGGATTTTCTATTCCCCAATCATTTTGTCTGTGACAAATTACAGGTTATTATTTTTTCCTTTTCTGAATGCCTCATGTTTTCTTAGTCCGTTTTAATGCACTGTCTAGACTTTTGTTACAGTAGTACAGAGAAGAGAATAGTCTTGTCTTCATGATGGTGGTCCAAATGGTTTGGTTTTCAACACTAAAGGTAATGTTAGATGTCGGTTTTCTTCTTGGAAGTATTTATCGTACCAGGCAGCTTATTTCTCTAGCCACTTTGCTGACAGTTCTTAGTGTGAAAGTCACAGGGCTTGATATATTATTTTTATGTGTTGAAGATGACTATGTGTTTGGCCTTGCTTTTTGTTACCATACCACAAAACGCTGTTCATCGTACTTTTAATATTTAATGAGTCTTGAATTCTGACCCACACTTCATATTAAAACATAAATGATTAATTGGCTGATTTTATTTTTATTTTGGGGGATTTTTTTAGTATAATAAGGAACTTGAAAACTATTTTGCCAGAAAATATTGTGTTATGTTTTTGTTTGTTTGTTTGTTTCCATAGTGTTTTCTAACACTGGTCTCTTAAAGTGATCTAGGAAGCTTTCCTTCCTCCCCCTATGTCCTGAAGGAGTTTTTCTTTTACTTTAACATCTCCCTAATATTCAAAATCACCCATAAGTCATCTAGCTTGAAACTTTCTTTATGAAAACTGTTTTGATTTGGAATTCAATTTCTGTAATTGGTCTGGGTTTATTTTGATTTTCTACTCTGTTTAGCAACAAGTGTGGTGATCTGTGTTGTGAAATAGTTTGTCATTTTACATCAAATTTACTGAAGCTATTGGTGTAAAATTTTCTCTCTTTTTATTCTTTTTCATCTTAATGATGGTCTGAACTCTTATAATTAATGTTAACCTTTTAGTTCCTGCCTTTTGGAGACAGGAATGTCCTGTGTGCTGCCAGCCTTACATGCATATTAAGAGAAAAACAATTAGTTAACTCTCTGCTGTTTTTTCTTTTCCTTTTACATTTCTTTCTGACATTGAATTAAAACCACGACGTTTAAAAATTGCTTTCTGGAGCATGGAGACGTCACTCAGTAGTTAGGGCACTTCTCATCCTTGCAGGGCATCCAGGTTCAGTTCCTGGCACTTATATGGTGCCTCACAGTAATCCACAACACCAGTGCTCAGGATCCTGCTCCTCCTTCAGGTCTCCACGGGTATGTAGTGCATAGGCATACATTCACGCAAAACACTCGTACACGTAAAATTAAAAAAATACATCGAAGTTCAAATATATTGTGCAATATGCAATCTACATGCCAGATTGTTATTTCTTAAACTATTTTAATATCTCCCTTTATATTCTTTGTGTTATTTAGAAGGACATTGTTTTTAATTTTCTAATACAACTTATAAACTTACAAATATTAGAAAGCAAATGTATCATTTTAAAGATTTTTTTTTAAAAGACAGGGCTTCATGTTCCCAGGTTGAACCTTTGTTTCTTATGCCTCAGACACAGAGGACCATTAAATTTCAATCCATTACATTCACTGTTAGGCAATGTAGTCTTGGTGGTTTTTCTTTTTCCAACTTACTCTATTTTTCATTAGCTTGTATTAGTTGCATGAAGTAATGGGTTTTACTATAATTTTACATATATTTATGGTGACCTAGGTCACATTCACTCCTTCTATTACCCTTTATCCTTCTTGCCTTCCATATTTCTCCTTTCACTTTTGAGCCTCCTTTTACTTTTGAGTCCTTTACCTCTTAACATGTTAGAGGAAATATTCACTGCTTGATAGTATGCATTTGTCTGATTTCTTTTAATATGATCTCCAATTCCATTTCTTTACCAACCAACAGCATGATTTCTTTTACTTGGCTGAACAAATTGCCATTGTGTATGTATAGCATATGTTCTTTATCTATTTCCATATTGGTGGAAATTTCCTTTTATTCCATAATTTTATGGTTTGGAAGAGTTCATAGACACTTCTGCTGTGTACTGACTTTGTTATTCATGCATCTAAATATACAGAAATATATACTTCAAGTAAGACATGAAACCTTGAAACAAGAGGAGAACAATTGAGGATGTAGACAATTGCAATGATTTTCCAAATACAACTTTATAACTCAGAATAATAGCAAAAAAACCAAAGCAAAATAAAAACCAAACCAAAACAAATAGGACTCCAAGGAATTAAAAATCTGCACAACAATTCGTCTTTAATCAGAAAGAATCTACATCTAGCATGCATATGTACATACATACATACGCATGCTAGATGTAAATTCTTACATGTATCTATAAATATATATATAGGACTTTACTTGTCAATGACTTTAAACCTTTACATCTGTCAGTTTGTACTTTTTATATTTTGAATCTCTGTTGTTATGTGCTTATAGATTTAGGAACTTTTCTATCTTAGAGACATGGGTCTTTTTATCATTATGGAATGCCATCTTAATGTTTTATAGGTCTTACCTTGAAGTCTACCTTGTCTGATAGTGGTTTGTAGTACTAACTTTTTTCCTGGAGTTTGCAGGGGTAATTATTTCACCTTTATCTTGTCAACTTATTTTTCATGCATATTGAAAGTACATTCATCATCAAAGGCACACGCTTGCTTCCTTTTGTTCATTTTAATAGTGTCTACATCTTTATTGCAGCAAGTATCTTGTTTTGTTTTTAACAGTTTAATTATCAATGTGCTCGTGTGTATACCTGAAAATTATATCTTCTACATAGTTTGAATACCTTTTCTTGTTTTATTTTTTATTTATTAATTTTTTTGAGACAGGATTTCTCCGTGTAGGCTTCGCTGTCCTGGGCTCACATTGTAGGCCAGGCTGGCCTTGAACTCACAGAGATCTACCTGCCTCCTTGAGTGTTGGGATTACCGGCATGTGCCACGTGCCTGGCTGTTTGAATATCTTTTAATACTAGTTGATCTCGCTGTATTTTCGATGCCCCACTTTATATTAAGTTACTAATAAAGGTATATATTTCATTACTTGATTCCTCCTTATGAAAGGGCATATTTTAGGTGTCATAAGTAGTGTTTGAAAACCCAATAATTTATCCTCTTTTCCAAGTCATTGCCAGAGAGCACAGACTTTGTAACAAGTCATGTCATCCTTGATGTCACACAGACTTTCTTGGACATACAATTTCATCCAACCATATGTAGCTAATGGTTCCTAACAGTATGATGGGCCGTGGTGTGGGAGTAATGAATGAGCTTATAGCTGATCTTGTAGAATGGACTTAGAGAGACCAGATGTCTACAGTCATCTGAGTGGAAAAAAATACTTCTCACTTAGCAGGAGCTAAACTATCAGAATCTCACAGATTTTGACATATGCATACATGAGAATCCCCTTGAAGTGCTTGAAATTTGAAAGTTTTGGCACCAAAATCACACAATGAGAAATCTTGGAATATGGCATTTGGTAGTATCCTGATGCTATTCTCTGCCATTTTTATAGCTTCAACTCTTTCTTTTGCATTTTATATTCAGACCCTGGGTAAGAAAATATTCCCCATGGCAGTTTAGTGTCCAAGTGGGTTACATAGTAATGGGAAGAGGGACTGCCTCAGACATAATCTGATTGGCCTGCTCTTAGATCACCTCCCCCTGAGGGGGGAGCAGCCTTACCAGGCCACAGAAGATGACAATGCAGCCACTCCTGTTGTGATATGATAGACTAAGATCAGAAGGAAGGAGAGGAGGACCTCCCTTATCAGTGGACTTGGGGAGGGGCATGCGTGAAGAAGGGGGAGGGGAGGGTGGGACTGTGAGGGGAGGAGGGTTTATGGGGAGATACAAAGTGAATAAAGTATAATTAATAAAATAAAATTAAATTAAAAATGATAAAGTATTTGATAGTTAACTTTTCTTGATACCTTGCTGAATAAAGATGTGAAATGTAAGTGTACAACTATTAGGTCGTGTTTAATAAGGAGTTGAGAACTAACACCTAATTTTACATTAAAAGGAAGTTGATATCTTTAGTATTTCATTTGAAAATTGGCAAAGGTTGGCCAAAAATGTATTCTGATGAAAATATGGAATATCTAAAACTTAAGTATATCTTTCTTTAAATAATAATATGAAATTACCATCTGTTAGACACTTATTTGCTCATTTTATAAACATAAATGGCACGCCTGGCTTGTACCAGACATGGTTCAAGGTGCTGCAGGCTGCTCAGGTTGCAGTAGTGTAGTTAATATGGTTAATATCGTAACACCTGTGCACGGGTTTCTGTCAGTAGCACACATCATTAGTTTAGGAAGGGATGTCTGGCTAAAATTAATGTCAGCCATACTTTGGCTCCTGCCCATATTATGGTGATTAGTTTTGGGTTACTTAATATTCTTTCTTGTTTGAAAGACAGTAGAAAAGCCATAAGTGCTCGATCGCAATCAAGAATGGAAATGTCCTCCCCCCCCTCTATTGGGTGAGTGAGAACATATAAGTGTTGCCAGGAAGAAGTGATCATGAATAATTTAGAATAACGTGAGATTGTGTGTGGTAGTAAAGATGAAATATGCATGGGTTAAATGTGAGAGAGCTATGCTGTGTGGGTTTGAGGTCCTTTCACTAACGTGCATCTACTATAATTCTTTCCCCCCTTACCATTCTTACAAATGTATAATAGAATAAGTAATGTTGTATAGCTAGTTGAGGAGTGAAGCCAGACACATTTTAATATAGTTACTTGAGAAGTTTGAGTAGTCAGAAATCAAAAGGCACTGCTGGTTTCGTTTTGGCTAGTAACCTGTTTTAGGGTACTATCTCTTCATTTTTATAGTGTGTGGAAGCATCTGATACTATGCGATAATTGTTATCCACTCATCTAAAGCCATCGTTCTCAACCTGTGGGTCATGGGTCACCTAAGACCATCAGAAAAAAGACAGTTATATAAATATATATATATTACAATTCATAACAGGGGCAAATTTACAGTTATAAAGGAGCAATGAAAATAATTTTGTGGTTGAGGGTCACCACAACATGAATTACCATATTAAAAGGTCACAGAATTAGAAAGGTTGAGAACCACCACTCTAAAGCATCTTCGGCATCGTTCTCAGGATTTCATTTTCCCAAAATTTAGATCCTTATGGCTTTGCTTTGTGTTTTTTATGAGTCGTGGCTATATTGCTCCCTAAGGAGGGAGTGATGACCTTTTCCATCTGGAAGGAAACTTAGGCTCTGTCCACTCCTGGGAGATTTTATTGACCCTCTCAGTGTATACCCTCCATAACTCGACATATTCCATGGAAGTGGCTGCATATCCAAGAATATTTGGGCAGCACAGTGATGGGGAGAATACTATAAGAAGACACAGAGTTGGATGAGAAGGGAAGAGGGAATGGATGTGGAATGGTTGGGGGAAGGAAGGTTAATATGATCAAAACACATATGAAATTCCCAAAGAATTAATTCAAATAAAGAGGAGCACTGTTTGGGAATTCATGACATCCCCTCTTTGGAAGGCTGATGGTATCTCTCAGCTGCTGCAGGCATTGGTAGTCAATCTCAGAAGAAAATTAAGTAAGACTTTAAGTATGAATTTAAAGCAAATACAGAAAACAAACACCATTTGTCTGCAGTACAGAAGTAGGGCTAAAGCACTGTCTGAGTTTATTCTGCAGAAGCAGGAGCAATTATAGGAAAAATGTATGTGGGAATACTTTAAACATATTCTGTATACTAAAAGACCCCACAGGTATACCTCAGAGAATTTTCTCTCTCTTCTTTTTTAATTTAGTATAAGCTTATAATTAAAATTTGAGAAACACAGAAACCTTGCTGAAGAATAGATATAATTTGAAGGAATTCTTAAGAGAATAGTGTTTAATCTTTCTGACGTTTATCTAGCCATATGAAAAGGATTCTTTTGTTTGGGTTTGCATGTAAATGATTAATGTAATTTTACTTCTTACTGATTTATGAAATCATTTTGTCCTTGTTTGTAGCTATGGTAAGAATAGGTTTTTATTTTATTATATATATATATTTAAATTTTCACTACTAGAGGAATTGTATGTCTTGTAGTTTTGTTTGGGGAATGTTTTTTTGTTGTACAGTTTTAACTGGGATATTCTGGTTACAGTACCACGAAGAAGCACAAGAAGGGCTGTTGACATTTAAAAAAGAAAGGGTGGAGAGGCTCACAGAGCAGGACAGTGTGGGAGGCACATATTTGGATGGGAAAGCTATGTGGTGGGTTTAGGTGAGTTACATACTGGGGTCCAGTCTCCCAAGATTCCAGCTGCCCACGTTTTCACCTGGAAAAAGAAAAGATGAGGACTGCCAAGAAAGCATTTGAGCTGGGAGTATGGGTATTTGTATAATAGCGGTGGGCAGGTAGGTCACCTAGAAAGTTTGATATAATTAAGATATGACAGTGAAAAGTGGAGGAGGTTGAATGGTGGAAGGAAAATGGGAAGTGACTTACCTTCCCCTAAATGAACAATGAACAGATTACATTATGTAATTTTAAGTGTGTCTATTTGTGTGTGTGTGTGTGTTGTGTGTGTGTGTGTGTGTGTGTTGTGTGTGTGTGTGTGTGTGTTACAGATAGATCAGGGAATAGTGAATCATAATTAAGTATATTAAAATATGAACTGCTTTTTCTTTTTTCACTTTTTAAAATTTATTTATATATTTATAAATAAATTTATGTATTTATAATATATTTATATTATATATGTATTTACATTTAAATTAAATATATTTATATATGTTTATTCACTAAATATCCCCGCTGTAGCCCCCTCCCTAAGCCCCTCCCAGTCCCACTCTCACTCCCCCATCTTCTCTCAAGTCCGTCCCCAAGTCCACTGAAAAATTTTAACAGCTGAGAAATACATTGTATAAATATACCACATTTTCTTCATCCATTCTTTTCTTGAGGAACATGTAGGTTGTTTCCAGCTTCTGGCTATTACAACTAAAGCTGCTGTGAACACAATTGATCAAGTGTCTTTGTGGGATGATGGAACAACCTTTGAGTATATATCCAGAAGTGGTATAGCTGGATCTTGAGAAGATAGTTTCCATTCTCTGAGAAACAGCTATATTGATATCTAAAGTGGCTAGACAAGTTTTCACTACAACCAGCAATAGAGACATGGTCTCCTTGCTCCACATCCTCACCAACATGTGATGTCTCTTGTAGTTTTTATATTAGCCATTCTGGCAGGTGTAAGATAGAACTCATTTTGATTTGCATTTCAGATGTCTAAGAATGTTGATCATTTCCTTAAGTGCTTCTGAGCCATTCCTCGCTTGAGATTTCTTGTTTAGATATGTACCATATATATATAATTTTTATTAATTACAGTTTATTCACTTTGTATCCCCCCATACCTCCCTCCCTCCTCCCTTCCCAATCCCACCCTCCCTCTTTCCCACTGTGTCCCTCTCCCAGTCCACTGATAAGGGAGGTCCTCCTCTTCACCCCTCTGATCCTAGTCTATCAGGTCTTATCAGGACTGGCTGCATTGTCTCCTTCTGTGGCCTGCCAAGGCTGCTCCCCCCTCGGAGGGAGGTGATCAAAGAGCAGACCAATCAGTTCTTGTCAGAGACAGTCCCTGTCCCCACTACTATGGAGGCCACTTGGATACTGAACTGCCGTAGGCTACCTCTGTGCAGGGGTTCCAGGCCATCTCCATGGCTGGAGTATCAGTTTCAGAAAAGACCCCTGTGCCCAGACTTTTAGGATCTGTTGCTGTCCTTGTGGAGCTCTTGTCCTCTCCAGGTCTTACTCTCTCCCACTTCTTTAATAAGATTCCCTGCAATCTGCCCAAAGTTTGGCTATGAGTCTCAACATCTGCCTTGATACCCTGTAGGGTAGAGCCTTTCAGAGCCCCTCTGTGGTAGGCTCCTGTCCTGCACGCATGAGAGTGGAGCTCACCTGCCATTGCTCTTCCTTTAGTAGACAGAACATGCTTTGGAGGAAAAAATGCTCTCCACTCTTTTACAATGAGCAGTGTCATCTGTAGAGTAGACTCAAGTTTACTTGCTTCCTGGAAGGTCTAGGTGGTCAAGGCCGCTGGAGGGAATGCAGATTCTTCAGGAGAGTTTTGGTAGGAACTCTAACCCTAGATATTTCCCCCCAGATTTTCCAAATTGGCGATTGAGGTTAACCCAGCTTGGTTATATCTAATCTTGAAGATGGCTTCTGCCAATCGTTATACAACTGTGTGTGTGTGTGCCTGTGTGTGCGAGAGTATGTGTTAAAATGTGTTGGGGAAAAGCGTGAATTCCACCAGCAAATGTTTGAGGACGAATTTAAGTACCATTGATTTAGTCTCAGTACCGTGTGAAGCAGGAAATTACACCTTACATTTCAGTTAAAAATGTGACAAGTAGGTCTTTTTTTATTAAATTTTTATTTTTATTTTAATTACAGTTTATGTGCTTTGTATCCCAGCTGTAGACCCCTCCCTCATTCCCTCCCAATCTCACCCTCCCTCCCTTAACTTCTCCCTGCCCCTCTCTAAATCCACTGATAGGAGAGGTCCTCCTCCCCTTCCATCTGACCCTAGCTTATCTGGTCTCATCAGGACTGGCTGCAATGTCCTCCTCTGTATTCTAGGTAGGCTGCTCCTCCCACGGAGGGTGGGGAGGTCAAAGAGCCAGCCACTCAGTTCATGTCAGAGACAGTCCCTGTTCTTCTTACTAGTGAACCCACTTGGACCCTGAGCTGCCATGGGCTATGGCTGAGCAGGGGTTCTAGGTTATATACATACATGGTCCTTGGTTGGAGAATCACTCTCAGAAAAGACCCTTGTGTCCAGATATATCTGGTCATTATGGAGCTCTTGTCCATTCCAGGTCTTAAACTAACTCCCCCTTCTTTCATATGGTAGGTCTTCTTTTGAGCCACAATTCCTTTACCATATTGTTCCCTATATTAAAGGTGTACCTAGGTGGAATGTATACATTCTCAAGTTGTCAACACTATCCACTCCTTGATCTCACAATATTTTTATCATACTAAAAGAAATGGATTCACAGCCACTTCCCATTCTCCCCTCTGGCTTAAAAATTCCCAATGTAGTTTTTATGGATGTCCTTGTACCTGAATTTCATATTAAACAGCATCATATAATATGAATGCTAAGATGTCCACTTTTCTTAACTTTAGTGCTCTCAAGGTTTAGCCTAGTTGTAGCATTTGTCAGCATTTACCACTATTTATGGATAAGTAATATTCCACTGAACTGATATAGCACTTTTGTTTAATATGTATCAGATGATGGAACCTGATTTCCTCTTTTATTGTCTTTTGTAAGCATTATTGTTTCAGCTTCCAACATTTCATGCAGATTTTCTTATAAACTTTTATTTTCCATTTTCTTGGGTGGGAATAAGAATAAAATTTCTGGGTTACATGAAATTTAAATTGTGGAATAACAGACCCCCTACAAAGTCTCTTCTCTTAGCCCTATGAAAAATATAGCAGGATTACAGTTTGTTTTTTTTAAATTTAATTTAATTTTATTGATTAGACTTTATTCACTTTGTATCCCTCCATAAGCCCCTTCCTCCTCCCATCCTGGTCCCACCCTCCCTCCCACTTCTTTATGCATGCCCCTCCCCAAGTACACTGATAGGGGATGTCCTCTTCTCCTTCCTTCTGGATCTTAGTCTATCAGATCACATCAAGAATGGCTGCATTGTCATCTTCTGTGGCCTGCTAAGGCTGCTCCCCCTTCAGGGGGAGGTGATCAAAGAGCAGGCCAATCAGATTATGTCAGAGGCAGTCTCTCTTCCCATTATCATGTAACCCACTTGGACACTAAACTGCCATGGGCTACATCTGTGTAGGGGTTCTAAGTTATTTTCATGCCTGGTACTTGTTTGGAGTATGAGTCTCTGGGAAGACTCCTGTGTTCAAATTTTCTGGTTCTGTTGCTCTCCTTGTAGAGTTCCTGTCCTCTCCAGATCTTACTATTTCCCACTTCTTACATAAGATTCCATGCACTCTGCCCAACAGTTAGCCATAAGTCTCAGTGTCTACTTTGATAGTCTGCAGGGCAGAGCCTTTGAGGCCCTCTGTGGCAGGTTCTTAGGTTGTTTCCTGTTTTCTTCTTCTGATGTCCATCTTCTTTGCCTTTTGGGATGGGGATTGAGCATTTTAGTGAGGGTACGCTCTCTTGATTAGTTTCTTTAGATGTACAGATTTTAGGTTTATCCTGTTATATGTCTATATGAGTGAGTATATACCGCATGTGTCTTTCTGCTTCTGGGACAGCTCACTCAGGATGATCCTTTCCAGGTCCCACCATTTACCTGCAAATTTCATGATTTCCTTATGTTTCATTGTATTACAGTTTGTTTTCATTCCTTACTAATATCATGGGAATGAAGTGATCTCGTAGCTCTTGTGTGAATTTGACCAGTGCTCTGCTTCGGATTTTGAATGTACTTGGGAGATCTGTCACAAAGCTCCTGTCTCTGATTGTTTAAACATAGTATATCCTTTAGGAGGTGGAGGCCAGTGGAAGGTCTTTGGGTGTCTACAAACATTAAAATTGTGGGACCAAAATAAGGGGACACGGATGATGGACTCTGACCACATACCAGAGTCAATAGCAACCGTTTTTAATATGTTGATGTTCTTAGGTATTTTATTATAGTTATGGAAAGCTGGATGAAAGAACTTATGGTATTGGCCTTCCTCTCATGAGCTTCTTGGATAATTCTGGATAGTCTTTGAAGTATTATCTGCTTATTTGCTTGATTTTTAAATCGTCACTTGCCTTTATTGCATCAAATAACTTACATAGCCTATACATTAAACCCTTATCATACACTTGACTTGTGAATATTTTATCCCATTTTCTGGTCACTTCTTCATTTTATTGATAATGTCCACAATAGTTATTAATTTTGATCAGGTACAGTATTTTATTTTTTTATTGTGTTGCCTCTACTCTAAAGAGGTATATCTAGGACCGGTTTAACTGCAGGACATAATGATTTATGTAAACCATTAAAGAGTTAGTTCATAGGTTTAGCTCTTACACTTTGACTTTTGTTCCATTTGAATTTTTTTTGTAGATTATTTCAGGTAGAAACTTAAAAATGTTCATTTGAAAGCAGTAGCTAACACTTTGCTGAAGCGGGGTGTGCACCCTGACACCAGGTGTGTTATCTTGACTCCTGGACTAGTCAATATTGACTGACAGCGTGAAAGATAGAAATGCCTGCACATGTTTATAAGTAAATTTCCAGACTGAGTTCATTTAAGTGAGTAAGCTTGGGTGTGGGTGTTTACTTCTGGAATCTACTTTAGTCTATCATTTGTTTGTCTTACGGTCATGCCACCACTAATGCCATGGTGTTGCTCTTCTACATGCATGCTATGTTGTATCCCCTGTGGATACCACCAGTGGACATGCAATGATGACCTTGAAATACGCCTCCTTATTCCAATGTGGGAAGAGTCATTTTACTATTCTCCAGAAAGAGAAATGGTTTGTTTCTCCTACTTTAAGTGCTAGATGTCTGAAATGGATTATGTCCATGGATTGGCTTGCCTTACTGGGTTAATACCAGAGGAGGCCCAGTTTTTATTTACAAAGAGCTCAGAAACACTAAATATGTTGGTGAGAATTGATGCAGAATCTTGGTCAGTGGCAGACTGAGGCAGGTTAGGGGAATTTAAGATAGAGAGCAATGTATGACTCAAAGGCCATGGTAAGACTCAGCATTACAGGATGAGCAGTAGGGGAAAATAAGATACAAAGGAATTTGGATGTTAAAGAACAAAGAAAAACTAGGAAACTAGAAGTCAGGCAAGAAAAGAGTGACAAATACTGTTTATAGGGTGTTCTTAATTGATGTTAGGAGTTCTGTGCTCTATAGGTTTTGTTTCTGAGTTTTTAACTACACAACAGAGGCTGCTGATATATGTTATTTAAGTAAATTATGGGTTGTTTTGACAAAAAGAACCAGTAAATATGTGACTTCCACATTTCTCATTGTTGTAGTTTTTAGCATGCCTGAACAACAGCTGCCAGTTATTGAGCCTGTTACCACAGACACATGCCAACTGCACTGCTTATATTGCTTAGTTCAGTCTTTAAAATAAGCCTGTAGAAGGAAGCAATCAATAGAAGAGTAGTCATGTTCCAAATGATGGAACCCGAGTCCTAAAGCAACATACCCAGTCTTGCATAAACAGGGAATGGTAGAATTCAAGTCTCACTTCTTTACCAATAAACTTTCCTCTTTCATAAAAGCACAATATCTAGACCAAACCTGTGACCAATTACAGGACAATCTTGTATGTGAGGAAGGCGTCATCAAGGGTGATTTAGACCTCTGGCTGATTCATTGTGCTTTGTATACTGAGTAGGATTAGCAGACTTTCTTAGGAGGTACAGTGCTTGGGGCAAAAGCTTGAGGGCCCAAGTTCAAGTCCCCAGGACATGTATAGTAATGGGTACAAGAACATAGATAACTATAATTCAGAAATCATGGGACATATGACAACATTTTTATTATAATGTTTGTGTTTTTCATTAACTCAAAATGCTTCTAATTCAAACAGGAGTTTTCTTTCCATTATTATGGAGTTCCCAAGGAAAAAGTGATCTGTACAGGAATAATCACCCTAGAAGTTAAAGAGGAAATTTATTCAAATTCACATGCATTAATTTCTGTGATCATATTTGTTGTCTTCGCTTCCTTCCACCACCATCTAGATCAGAATATCCATGCTTGTACTGTGGCCTGAATCATTTTTACCTGCCTTGGAAATAGCCCTTGGGGGCCAGTCTTTATCTGGCTTAGAGATATGATGAGGACATTTTGCTATTATCGTTCTGAGGAAAAATTCTAGAGGACAATGTTAAGAGGTAACCGAGACCATTGCTGGAGAAGGGAAGAGGCCATGAAGCAGGTAGAGCAGCCAGAGTGTTGAAGATTTGACATTATGTCAAGCCAAAGTGTGTCAATTGCCAGAGTTTGCAGTCTTGTGTTTGATCATATTTTCTAGGGAAGGCCACAGGTAAAGCATGGGGGAAACTGCAAGCCAGACACCAGGAACTTGTTCACATAAAGGAAGGTTCAAATGGATTTATTTTGGGATGCTCAGATGTAACGCTCAGGGTCTTGTGCACACTAACCATACATGCTGACTATACTTCCAGACAAAGGAATCAGAACCTACCAGAAATATATTCCCACATTATCCAAGTAAAGATACTCGGCATAGCTTGAGACTTATGTCTGCTTTTCTACAGCACCTCTGATACATTTTCCTGGTGTCATGTGTATTGTATGTATTCAGAAATGCTCATTTTCCTTTCTCTGCACACTAAAGTCCAGGACTGAAGGTGTCCTGAGAACACTATATGTTGGGTACTTTGGTATATATGTCATAGTACAGCAAGACAGTTTATAAAGTTAGTGTTACAACAGTGGCATATATACCTTGATGGTAACCAACAGTTCTCTAATGGAATTTAAGACCCGCTCAATAATTGGGAAACCTCACCTGATATTGGAAACCTAGCCAACTATTTAGTGCTAGTGAATTCACAGATCTTGAAGAAGAATCTATAATCACCCACCTTACTAAACCAGCATAATCTTTAACTCCATTCTAAATATTTTGTCTTTATACTCACAGATAAATGTAGCCTTAGCCCCCACATAAAGCAAACTTCTCTCTGTAAGAGACAGAGGTTATAAAAGAAACCACAAACCTAAAACATGCACATTTGTGGGGCTCAGTCCCAATGAATAACTCTATGCACCTAAGGCTTAGGAAATGTTGTAGAAGAGGTATTGGAAAGATTCTAAATGCCAGAGGATCAAAGAGTTTCCTGAGGCTGTGTATTTTAGTAACGTCGGAAGATATACTCATGAAGTCTCAGCCTAAAAATGGACTGAGCAAGGATAACAACAAAAATGTGCATGCCAGAGTAGAGGAGGGAAGGACCAGGAGGCTTCAACTTTACAGAAAGAACCACAGGCAACTAAGGAATGCCGAGAGTGGGAAAAGCAGTGTTTTTCAGGAAAGAACGTGCTGATTGGTAATTCAACACCAAGGGGTCAGCCCCGACAACATACATGCACGCAAAATTACATGGATTGAGTAAGTACAATCCATATATTTGTGTGTGATAACAATTAATTTTTAAGAGGCCATGCCTTTGAAAGAGAAAAAGGGAGGGTATATGGGAGAGTTTGTTAAAACGAATGAGGAAGGGGAAATTATGTAATTATAATTTTTAAAAAATAAGATAATTTAAAGAGAAGAGTGAAAAGAGTGGGTCCCTAGTAAATAGACATCTGTTGCCTACTCATCCTCTGACAGTGAGAAAAGAAGCAAAGAGGGTGCTATTGGAGTCGCCATCCTTCTGCCTGGTAAAATAGGCTCTTTTCACTACTGGGCATGCTAAAGCTAAATGAAGGCCCTGTTTGACATCACTCTCATTCGACTAAGATGCCACATGTGTTTTTGAAAAAGCTAGAGATGGGATAAGAGTTTCTGTATTGAACTACACTAATATGCCATTTTGAAAAATAGAGAATTGGACTAGGATTTAGCTTGGTCAGTAGAGCACTTACCTATCATTCCTGAAATCCTGGAGTTAATTCTCAGAGCCACCTAAGCCTGGGTGTTGTGGTGCATGGCCATAATCCGAGCATGAGACGGAAATATCAAGAGTTCAAGGCAATCATCAACAACACAGTACATTTGAGGCTGGCATGGATTACCTGAGACTTAAAAAAAAAAGAAAAGAAAAAGAATGCTGGTGATTTGTGAACTACTTAGACACTCCTTTATGCTTTGGTTTAGAAAGTTTGAGGAGTGTATTTAAAGTTTGAGAAGCATAGTTAGTAAGTCACTAAGGGATGTCAGAATGGTTAGATACTGTTAAAATCTAACACAGATTTTTCTATAATTAGTGTCTAAAGATTACGCAGTTTTCTTTACAGAGAGAGAATGCTATAAATTATAACCACCAGAGTATTGAGCTCAGCTATTGTTTCCTCTTTTGTATTCCCTACCTCTTTTCAGACACTTAAAATCCCCATGATTCTGTTTTTATTAAACTGTCTGTCTGTGCTTCTCTGAACATACTGAAAATCTGTACCCAGAAGTATCAGTTGGGCATCATCAGAAATGTGACCATATAGAAAAGGCTCTCCACATTCTTGTCTTGGGATTTGAAATGGACTCCTTTCTTGGATGATATTTAGCTGTCCTTTTCACCCTAAGGGCTAAGCCATCTTAGGGATCCTCTTTAAGGTTTCGTTATCACTGCTGTACTTAAGGTGCTATATATCACATAATAGGACTCCAAAACATGCTGAATTGATTGCAACTACTTGACAAACATTTATCAGAGACCCAGAAGCCACCTTAAGTATTTTGTCCATGAAAGTTCCATATCTTTGTGTCCTAAGCTTCCCAGGAAGCTGTGAGTGGCTTCAAGTACTTGTCCTAGCCTAGTTCATATTTTTCACTGCAGCTGTAATGTAGCCTCGGTATATAGGTTTCTCACAATTGGAGAATGCCACCTCATGGTGTGGAACACATTCTTCTCTGTAAAAAATGAGGATGCTGACTGCCCAAATAGAATGGCAAAAGTCCACTCTATCTCTAATAGCGCTAGGGTAGCTGCAAATTGGATTCCATTATTACTCCATAATAAAACAGTGAAAATTGGCACTTGTGGATGTCACCTTTCCAGTAGGCATATGTGTGTTTTAGCTCTCACAAGCTCAACGTTGAATATGGATCTTTTTTTCTCTTTTTTCCTGTATTGAGTTTCACATGAAAAAGACAGTCTTTAGAGGAGAAATAGGAAAGTAGAAACATCTGTGGTTTGGCAAGCAAAAGAAGTACTGAGTATTTGGGGTGACTTGTGGATTGTATAGAAACAAATAGAGTGAGCCCAGCAGCTGCAGTGGGTATGCTGTTTAAAGCCAGTCCCCCAGAACAGGAACAGTGGGACAATTCGTTACTGAGTTGCATGATGCATTGGAATGTTGAGCTAATCAGGCAATCTAATTGACTGAACATCTGCAGCTGCTTTATCATTATTCTCAAATGGGCATTATCTCTTCGCTTGCCAGGGATGGCTATGTAGTTCTCAGCCTTTCTAATAGGATCCGACTCTGGGGCTTATATTTCAACTGCCTTCAATTGCCCTCAAATTCAGGTGATCCGATTTAAGGTCAAATACAGTATGGTTTTTCTTTTGATAGAAATATCTCAAAGGAAAGGATTAGAAGAGTTGATGTCTAAGAGGAGTGGGGAGGTATGGGGACATTTCAGTTGCTTGGTGGAGGCTTTTAGGTTGTGTTCCCGTCAAATAGGTAGGCTTATGTGCTGAGCCATGGTAACAGACAACAAACTGTGGAAGAAGACTTGGAAGTCCAGTTTTCATGAATAAAAAGGACCCTCACGCAAGTGCAGGGGACTGTAGAAGAAGCGTTTGCTTTTCTCATTAGCCCCTCCTTTTCATGCAGGAGTGTTTTACCTAGATATAATCTGTGCCTGTACCTAAGCCCTTTAATTATTTTCAACCATCCTTTTCTGGATGCTGTTGCCATAGCATCTAATTCTTGAGCAGATAGAGAAGAAACAACAATACTGTTTGTGCTGTTTTAACTCTAATTAAAACTCAGTGGGCCACACACAAAGAGAGGATGTGAAAAGGGGGGGGGGGCTTGTGAGAAGAAGGGATCGAGTGGGAGAGGAAGGGTAATGCAGCAGGGAAATGCAGCTGAAAACCACTGAAATTCAATATATGAATGTTTGAAACTGTCACTAAAGGATTTAAAAGAGAATACAACAACTCTAAGTGAAAAATGTGAAAATGGGGCATTTTGATTAATAATGAAAACATCACGGCAACAGGGGTTCTTAGCCTGAGTTCATCAAACCTTACATGAATTTAGGTTTTGCGGTTAATGCTGGAATCTATACCTGCAAATATGATCATGTTTTGCTTGTTTTCAGCCACTTCTATTAGGAATTAGAATAAAAAAGGACGGAGTTCCTAGAATGACGGGGTGAATACCAAGCAGGCACTAGGAACTCACTCCCAAGGGTTTAGAAGATTCACTACCATCTCTGATGAGCCAGGTTAGGGAGAAAAGTTCATACTTCTTTTCATCACCTCCATAAGATGCTGTTTTCCTGAAGACTGTGTGGGTGGACCTGGGAGATGGGTGCTCACTCTTGAACATGCGCCTCTCCTCAAATATTTGATCGTCAAAATGAACATAAATTCCTACAAAAATGTAACTCTGCTGTTGTTAGTGTATTAGAAGATAACTCCTTGTGAAAAGGAGCCGCACCAGACTATTTATTTGCCCATACCTGCTAAACTCTAACTGCTCTTTTAGTTTTATAGAAAGTGGTTGTGGGTAGGGTAGCAGTCCTTTATCTCATGAAGTTTCTCTTCAATGTGAAAGGAGAAAAAAAAATAACTAAAGCTAAAGCAAAAGTTAGTGTTAAAAATCTAAAGAGGGATAATTGACCAAAAGTGTATAGCAAGATTATGACAGGAAAATGAAGGTAAGAAAGACACCTGTATAAGGGAAGGCTTTATGTAGCAGCAACCAGGGGCTTGAGTGGAAAATTCAGCTTCCAGGAAGTGTGGCAGTATGCATGGCGACTAGCTTTAGCAAAGGCAGATGTCCTGAGGAGGGGATAAATGTGACTCACTTAAACAGACATCTAGAGGAGGCAACTGTGGCTCGAGCAGAATAAAGGCTTCCAGATGAGTCTGATGGCCCGAGGGAGAGGCATATACTAGCCCTTGAGTTGCTAGCTTGAGTATGCAGTATACGATCTTGGCTTCTTTGGATAAGTACGTTCTAAAGTTGGAGAAGTATTTTGGGTTCAAGCATGTTTCCAGTGTCCCATTGTTCAGATGTTAATGATTTTGGTGGTTGCCTCTTAGGGTTTATATGTGGGTTACTAATGTGTGCTTTGATAACCAAAAGTCTGTACTATACTATGCTAAGGAGTTGCATAGCATAAATAGGAAGGTATAAACAGGAAGGTATAGCTGAGAAAATGAATCAACAGAAGCTTACATCCTCTTTTTTTTCTGAGAGAGTTGTATTCTCCTACTCCCCTTCTTTTCTCTTTGAGTAATCCACAACCGATGAACTTATGCTCAGCTGTGCAGGTTTGGTGGATAAGTTGTGAGGACTGACTGTGTAGTTATATGTATTTTCTTTCTTTCTTTCTTTCTTTCTTTCTTTCTTTCTTTCTTTCTTTCTTTCTTTCTTTCTTTCTTTCTTTCTTTCTTTCTTTCTCTCTCCTCCTCCTTGCCCTTCCACTTCATCTTCCTTCTCCTCCTCTTCTCTTTTCCTTTTTACGCTTCAGTTCTGTCAAGACTGCCTTTCAAACACAAAGCTCCCTGCTGGTTGAGGTAGGCTGAACATGTGCAAGGTTACACAATGACTGCCACACACCAAAGCTCACTGGAAAAGAGGAATCTTCTGAGCTGCCTGCAAGCAGGCCTCTAATGAGACCCCAAAGGAGTTGGGGTGGCCATTGCTTTCCCTTCACTGCAGAGGAATTATCAACCTCTCAGGGGTTGTTAGTACCCAAAAAACCCACTGACACAGATCATTGAAGTTGCTGAATCTAAAGAATCACAGCTTTTTGGAGCAGAAAGATAACAACTTTCCATGGTTTTAGATCATCTTGCTAAAAGGGAAAACCAGAAACCTTTGCAGAGCTGAACCAGTCTTAGACACAGGACTTAAACCTGTTGTGTCTGCCCCTTCCTAATGATAGTATTAATCATGATAAGAGATATAGGTAACTTTATTGAACTTCATACTGATGTTTAATATTTCCTATGCCTTATATTATTTAATTCTGAAATGGCCTTCAAGTATAGTCATCATTATTCATGTGTTATCACTGAATAAAGAGGATTTAAGATTTTAATTTATCTAAAGGTAAAGAGATGGTATCCAAGTTGCAAATCCCAGGCTGAAATAGGACTTCTTATAGCAATACTATGAATTACATTTTTTAACCATTTCATTCTTACAATAATACTGCATCTGATTAAAAATATTAAAAAGACGTGCTCTGCATACGGCAGATCATTCCAAATTTACTTGTATAAGTTAGGGAGATGTGTGTCTGTCAGATAACATTGTGCAGAGTGCTGCCAGTACCTACTCCTAGAAACTTGAAGCATTGTTAGCACCATTCATTTGGAAACAGCATGGAGGAAAGCATCTCAGATTATCTGACAAGACGAGGTGGGAAAGTGAAAATGGGAGGCCATGCCAATTTTTACGATTATTATGTCAAAAGCTTTAGGTCCTTCTGTGAGGAGATCTGAGATGCAGGGACCTAGCTCAGTTCTCTAGCCTTGGGGCAATAAAATAGGCCTTGATATGCCTCAAAAATTTTGGAAGTTCTATGGAATTTATATCTGAAGGTGAAGGACGCATTTGAGTGATTCTTTTTGGCTGAAGACATTTCCTGGAGAGAAACCCAACTGAGAGCTATCAGCCACCTATAGTTGTGGCTGTTGGGACAATGAATATTTCATTCTGAAGAGGAACTGCTGTAGTCCATCCTCTGTGTAGCACACATCCACTTGATAGCACGGTAGGGTAGGAATCTCCTTGCCTAGCATTCTTGGTAGTCTCTCTTGCTAGAGAAGTTTATGAAAAGACAGAAAAAGGAGACAGTGTATTACAGTGTAAACTACTGGACTGCTCTGGGTGGAAATGCATAATTCCTGCCTCTCTCTTGGTATCAGTTAGGGTAGTTTGTCAACTTGACACATGTAGAATTATCTAGGAAAGAAGTCTCAATGAGAAATTATCTACATTAGGTTGGCCTGTGGATTTGCCTTAATTGGGTAGTGGATTTTCTTAATTGGGTTAACTGAGAAGGGAGGACACACAGTAATATGGATGCACCGTTTCCTGTGCTGGGCCCTAAACTGAAAGAAAGAGAATGTGAGCTGAGCACTAGCATTTTTGAATGGATTCATTGCTATCCGCTCTTGACTGTAGGTATGATATGATTGGTTACTTCAAGTTCCTGAAGTCTTTACTTTCCTGTAATGGTTGACTGTAACATGGAGTTGTGAGGCCAATCAACCTCTGCTCTCTTGAGTTGATTCTTTCGGGGTGATTGTTTTCCCAAAGCAATGATAATAGGAACTAAGACAGTATTCATTTTAGGGTCTTTCTGTCTTTCTTTGTGTTTTGGTCTAAAAAGTATTCAGCATCACTGTGGAAACTATAGCATAAAGTTTACTGGGTCGCTGGCTGTGTTTCCTATTGGAAATGTTAGCTCAGTGCAAATGAGGCTGTATTTTTTTTTCATTTGGTTTTTAAAAACATTTTTGAGAATTTCATACATGAGCACTGTATTTATGCAATTTCTACCTCTTCTCCCTCCAACTTTTCTTAGGTTTCCATCTATTCACTCTCAAATTCATGAACTCTTCTTCAACCTTTGTTCTTGTGTGTGTGTGTGTGTGTGTGTGTGTGTGTGTGTGTATGTATGTATCAAGTTATAAGGAAATAGTTATATATAACATACTGAGTCCATTTAGTGTTGCTCATATATGTATGTGTTTAGTGCTGACACATGATTTGATAACCTATCGGGGAGCTCTTTCTGGAGAAAACGTATTCTCTGTCGCTCAGCCTTGATTGATTACTTCTAGCTCTTCATCTAGGGGTATGCCTTGTGAAATTTCCCCCATCCATGTTGGCATGCCAGCAGGTGTTGCCATTATAAAAGTCTTCTTTAGGCAACCTAGTTGTTGAGATTTCTCCAAGGGTGACACTTCCCTGTCATGTCTAGGAGATGCTGTTTGGCAGAAGACAAATTGGTTCTCTCACTTTTACCTTCTTTCCACGGTCCCTTCTATGAGTTCCCCTAATCCTTATGTGTAGGGGTTGTGTCATGGATGTTTCAGGTGGGGTTGATTACCCTACAGTCAGTTCTCTGCACTTTAGCCATTTGTGGCGGATCTTTTCAGTAGTCTCTATCTTTTGGAAAAAAAAAGTGTTCTTTGATTAGGCTTGGGAGCTACACATATCTGTACATATAAGCATAAGTATTTAGAATACCATTACAAATTATATTAGATTAGGAAAATGGCAGGAGTAGGGTCCCTTCTAGGGTCTGTGCCATCATGAGCCATGGGTAGCTGGCTTGGTTTACAGTACTCAGCATGAATTCTTTTCATTGAACAAGCCAAATTTGAATTATAGAGCTATTACCCACATGATAAACGTGCCACAACTGCATCACCGGGGAGCAATGTCTTCCTAGGCCAGATATATTCTTAGGCTGTCCAGCTGGGTGGAACCACCTTACAGTGCTATGAGAGTTAGTCTTCAGAGAGGAGGTTTACACTTTGTATCTGTCTCAATTCCTCCTAGTTCTGTGTCTGAAACATACAATTTCTTCAGCAGTGGAGTCTTTCTTTCCAGGAGGCAACCAAGACTGTCAGTGGCCTATATTGTTTTGAAAGTCTCTTGTAGTCTCCTGACCAACAAATTAAAAGGAGGTTCACATTCTTGGCACCGGGATTTTTGTTAGATAGTTTGGCTGTGGAGGAAGGTGGTCATCCTCTGTGCCATAACTCCGTTTGCAATACATATGCACACACACACACACACACACACACACACACACACACACACACACACACACAAATACACACACACACATTAAGTAAACGTGAATTAGTATGTTTTTCTATGGATTTTTAGGACATCCTTAGTGAGACTTATCTTTCTGTTCTCCCTCTTTTTCTACATTACCACTTTTTTTTTAACTCAGTTAAAATCTCTGTCATTTTTTTCATTTCCCCTTTCATAGCACATATATCCTAGCACCCCCCTCTCTGGAAATCCTCCTCCACAATCCCCACATTGTCCCTTTTTACTTGACAGGTGTTTTGGATAGTTTTGTTTTGGTTTGTTTGTTTTGTTGGCTTTTGTCAGCCAGGTCTATCAGGGAAGAGGAATCTCAGTTGAGAAAGTGCCTCCACCAGACTGGCTTGTAGACAGAGCTGTAGGGAATTTTCTTGAGCACTGACTAATGTGAGAGGACCGCTACCCCTGGTCAGGTGATTCTGAGTGTGTAAGAAAGCAAACGGAGCAAGCCACAGGGAGCAGACCAAAAGCCAATATTCAATCATGGGTTCAACTTCAGTCCCTGTCTCCAGGCACCTGAGTTCCGGCCCTTATTTCCCTTCCTGGTGGACTGTAAACTTGTAAAATAAACCCTTCCCCCACCAAGTTGCCTCCTAGACAAGACATTTGTGACATAAGTAGAAAAGAAGCTGATACACGTGGCTTCTGTGGATGCTTTGGGTTAAATACTCTAATATAAGATTCAGAGCTAGAACTGATAAATAGGAGAACTTGTGGCATTTGTCTTTCCATGTTTGGGTTACATCCTTCAGTATAATATTTTCTCATTTAGCCATTTGCCTGCAAATTTCAGGATCTTATTTTTCTTTATAGCTGAATAGGGTTCCAATCGTGAATCCACAACAGCATCTGTTGTTACTTGTTCTTCCTGATTTTAACCATTCGGGGTGGAGTAATAAGTCGCTTTAAAATAGGTGTTAAGTTGCATTCTTCTAGCTGCCAAGGATGTTAAATGATTTCTATGATATTTCTTAGCCTTTTAAAATTTATTTGTTTTTGAGAACTCCTCTCTGTTTTAGGTATATAGCCCACTTGTGTGTGTGTGTGTGTGTGTGTGTGTGTGTGTTATTGTGTGTGTCACTCTCTTGATTTTTTGTTACTGTTTTGAGGTCTTTATCCATTTTTTTTAAATTTTTTTCTATTGAGTGAATAGCTGGCAAGGATACTTTCCATTCTGTAGACTTGCTCTTCACTCATTTGAGGTTTTCTTTGCTCTAAAAAAAACATTTTAGTTTTATGAGGTCCCACTTGTCAGTTATTGGCCCTAATTCCTGAGTGCAGTGAATCCTATTCAGAAAGTCACTTTCTGTATCTTTTATGATACTGCCTGTATTGTTTCCTATCAATGTAACCATTTCTAGATTCAAATTGAGAACTTTGATTGATTTGGAGTTGATTTTTTGTGCAGGGTAATAGATATGGGTCAATTTCATTCTTCTACAGGTAGGCATCCAGTTTTCCTTGAATTTGTTGAAGATGCTGTCTTTTCTCCAGTGTATATTTTGGCATATTTGACAAATCAGATGACTGTTTTTTTTTAATATTTTGCATTTTTCTTGGGTCTTCTATTTTATTCCATTGGACTGAATTTCTCAATTTCTGATTTATGCTGGTATAGCTTGAAATTTTGTGTGGTAATATCTCTAGAATTGTAACTTTGATATATAGGTCTTTTGTATTTTTTTTTTTTTTACTTTTTGTTGAGGTCTTTTGCCTCTTTGGTTAGGTTTATTCCTGGATAATTTTTGAGATTATTGTGAACATGTATGTTTTCATGCTTTCTTTATCATGGTGCTTATTAACAGTATTAGACTTTTTTACTGTGTCATCCGAGTTAATAATTAAGATCTAAAAGCTTCATAATAATAATTTTCTGGCAAAATATCTGATAAAGTTATCTCATCAATCTTTCTTGACGCAGTGGTTAAGATCACTTGCTGCTTTTGCAGAGAACTTGTGTTCAGTTCCAAGCACCCACATGGCAGCTCAAAATCATTGATGCCTTTAATTTCAGGGCGCCCAGTGCCCTCATCTGGCCTTGTCAGGCTTCAGTCACATATGTAATATACCTGCTTGCATACAAGCAAGGCAGTCATATTCACACAGTAAAAATAAATAACTTTAACATGAAAGTATAATCAAAACTGTTTATTAAAAATTAGAAGCCTCGGATGAATTTTTCTAAATGGTTAACTTTGGGGCTGTTGTTACAGGAGGTTGTAAATCACCCAATGTGGATGCGGGGGAATTAAACTTGAGTCCTCTAGAAGAGCAGTAAATGCTCTTCACTACTGAATCCTACCTCTGCTCCTCAGACAACAGATTGTTAAAATAGCCACTGAGAAAATATAAAAATGTTCTCTAAGTAAAACCTAAGCCTTATAGTACAGAAACTTTTCATAAATATTATGAATGGAAATATATTGAGTAAAATTTTCATAATAGGTGAGTCTATATTGAATAAGCAACATCAGATGAATAGAAGATACAAAATAATATAAAACCAAAGGATCCAAGGAAAATGTGGTATTAGTGATGAAACAAAAAGAAAGTCATTAGTTATTGTTGGCAAAGTATGCGTAACTGGTGTTTGTGAAACACAGGCACCACTCATCTGTGAATCTGAGCAATGATGCTTATATTCATGACAGTTGTAGCAAAAGTAACTTTGTCATGCTATTTGCTTTCTAGGCAGAAAGTTGAACTCTTACTGTTTCCAAGTAATTTGGGGTCATGTGACGTTAGACATTAAGTATAATTTTACTTGGAAGCCAATCCCACGTAAACGGAGACAACAGTATGTACTGAGCACGCATGTGCTCACATATGTATGTTTAAATGACATGCATCAAATCATTAGAGTACAACTGATCCTGATACATCTGCCCATGCTGTGTTCTATTGCTTTGAAATACGAGAGTACGGCCATCCCCACTGGCTTGGAGAACCTTTCCAAGCTAAGAATGGTTGATCACAGAGGAAACATTTGTGTATTTTATAAATCGTTAGCCAAGCTTTTGTTCACTTTTGTAGTTACATGCTCAGATACATGCACATTTTAAAGTAAATTATTGAGATAAGAAAATTCATGAAAATCTACTAGTTCAACTTGATTTTTTATTTATTTTTATTTTTTAAATTATTTTTTATTTATTACAATTTATTCACTTTGTATACCAGCTGTCGCCCCCTCCCTCATCCCCTCTCAACCCCACCCTCCCTCCTCCTCCCATGTCTTTCCCCCAGTCCACTGATAGGGGAGGTCCTCCTCCCCTTCCATCTGACCCTAGCCTACCAGGTCTCATCAAGACCGGCTGCTTTACCAGGCCACAGAGGAAGACAATGCAACTTGATTTGCTTTTAACATGCAATAGATGGATAAAAATATCAGGGTAATTTGTGGAGATTGAAAGGACAGTGGAGTTGAGAATAAAGGTGACAGAGAGAGCAGTTTGAAGAAAATAAGCAATTTTGGGAAATAAGTTAAGCAGTGTTGATTTTGAAATTATGCTGGATGTCATAAGTTGGAGTGCTTCAAGTGTCAACAAGAACCTTAAATGTAGACGTTGGAGAGGTTAGCAAGATATGATTAAATTTGAGTGATTAAAGCATAAATTGAGCCTATGTTCCAATTGCCTTTAAAAAAAGGAGCATAAAAAGGAAGCCATTGAATCATTGGTTACTTTTTTCATTTGGCTTTGAATATACCAGTGTGTGCCGGTATGTGCTTTTGGATTTTTTTTTTTTAATTTAAATCAGTGTCTGTCTTTTATTTCTGAAGTCACAATTTTCTTTTTTTTAATTTTATTTTTCTTATTAGTTACATTTTGTTAAATTCTGTATCCCAGCTGTATCCCGCTCCCTCATTCCCTCCCCAGTCCCACCCTCTCCCTCATCTCTTCCCTGCCCCTTTGCAAGTTCACTGATAAGGGAGGACCTCCTCCCCTTTCATATGACTCCGTTTTGTCAGGTATTTTCAGGACTGGCTGCAAAGTCCTCCTCTGTGGCCTAACAGTACTGCTCCTTCCTTGTGGGGTGGGGAGGTCAAAGAGCCAGTCATTGAGTTCCTGTTAGAAATAGTCCTTGTTCCCCTTACTATAGGCGACCAATTGATTACTGAGCTATCACAGGTCACATCCGAGCAGAGGTTCTAGGTTTTATCCACTCATGGTCTTTGGTTGAGTGTCCATCTCAGAAAAGACCCTGTATGTTTGGTCCTTGTGGAGTTCCTTTCCTTTCCACATCAAACTCCCCTTCTTTCATAAGATTCCCTGCACTCTGCCAAAGGTTTGGTTATGAGTCTTAGTATCTACTTTGGGACACTGCTAGGTAGAGTCTTTCAGATGCCTTTTGTGGGAGATTCCTGTCATACATTCAATGTACATCCCATTTGTCTTTCTAAGTGAGGATTGATCATCTTCGCCCTTGTCCACTTTCTTGATTATCTTCTTTTGGTGTGTAGATTTCATTATGTTTATCATATCTTGTAGGTCTATATAAGCGAGTATATACCATGTTTGTCTTTCTCCTTCTGGGATATTTCACTCAGAATGATCTTTTCTAGATCCCACCATTTTCCTGCAAATTTCATGATTTCCTCCTTTTTGATTGTTGAGTAGTATTCCATTGTGTAAAAATACCACAATTTCTGTATCCATTCCTCCGTTGATGGACATCTGGGTTGCTTCCAGGTTCTGGCTATTACAAATAAAGCTGCTACAAACATGGTTGAACAAATGTCCTTGTTGTGTACTTGAGCAAATTTTGGGTATATACCTAGGAGTGGTATAGCTGGGTCTTGAGGTAGCACTACTCCTAATTGTCTGAGAAAGCGCCAGATTGCTTTCCAGAGTGGTTGTACCAGTTTACATTCCCACCAGCAATGGAGGAGGGTTCCTCTTTCACCACAACCTCTCCAGCATGTGTTGTCACTTGAGTTTTTGATCTTGGCCATTCTGATGGGTGTAAGGTGAAATCTCAGAGTCGTTTTGATTTGTATTTCCCTAATGGCTAATGAGGTTGAGCATTTCTTTAAGTGTTTCTCTGCCATTCGATGTTCCTCTTTCGAGAATTCTCTATTTAGCTCCGTTCCCCATTTTTTAATTGGATTACTTGGTTTATTGCTTTTCTGCTTCTTTAGTTCTTTATATATACTGGATATTAGCCCTCTGTCAGATGAAGGGTTGGTGAAGATTCTTTCCCAATCTGTAGGCTGTCGTTTTGTTTTGATGTCTTTTGCTTTACAGAAGCTTTTCAGTTTCATGAGGTCCCATTTATTGATTGTTGCTCTTAGAGTCTGTGCTGTTGGTGTTCTGTTCAGGAAGTTGTCTCCTTAACTTTAAACATATTTGCAAGTAACATTATACAGACCAAGTGAGATGTATTTCTATATTTATGAATATCTACTTGTATATACATGTATATTAACTATAATTAATGAAAAAAGATGCCAAGAATTTGAAAGATAGCAAAAATGGACCTATTGGGAATATTTGAGTGGGGGAGAGAAAAAGAGGAAATTATGAAATTTTTATATTATAATCTCAAAAATAATAGAGATTAAATAAATTACATTAAAATAGTGAGATAATACTTGCATCTTTGGGGAGTAAAATAGGACCTCTGCATTTCACCACACAGTATTGAAAACAACATGTTTAAGACCACCTTGCTTTTTTTTTTTCAGGTACAAAATACATTTTCAGTTTTCATCTCTCTCTTTTCTCAGGCTGCTTGTCTTTGATAAGGAAGCTGCAGGGAAGAAAACCTCAGTCTTGTGCTTTTCTGTTTGTAGTAAACCACACAACAACAAAGTCAATTTTCCTGTGGCATCGAGTATCTGGGCATCTTTAAGAAGATGAGTTTTATATTTCACGATGAAGTCTTCTGTACATTTTTTCAGAAAGGAGATCAGAAATTACTCTTAAAGTGCAATATAAATAAATGACCTTTCCCTTGACATTGGTGAGTTTACAGCTAAAGTCAATCAGTCTACTTGAGCTGTGAACGTGAAAGATAACTACTCTGGTGCCTGTGAATATACAGATAGCATTTTATAAACTCCAGACATGGTGATGGAATTCGAATCTTGTAAAAATGACACCAACTCGAGTTAGATTTACTAAAATGTTATTAAGCGTTGGAAGATTGCAAAAAGAATTGTTTTTAGAGCTTCAAAAGTCGGATAGGCCAGTAAGATGGTTCAGTGTGTAAAGGAAAAAAAAAAAAAAAAAAAAAAAAAAAAGAAGGAAGTTGCCACAAATGCCTGAAAACCTGAGCTCAGTGCTTTGAACTCAGAGTGGAAAGAGAGAGCTGACTCTGTAAAGTTGTCTTATAAGGTCCAAGGTCCACACATGCATTGTGATTTTCTCTCTCTCCTTTCTCCCTCCTTCCCCACTCTCTGCTTCACACACACACATGCACACACACTAAAAAAGGTGAGTTTTCAGGTAGCCATATGGATAGAAATTGCAGAAATTGGTTTTGACAGTGCTCCAGAATCTCAGTTGTCTCATCAGAATTCAGACATAGTAAGATACCTTTTACATTCTAGTATGGACATTTATGTTTTTCAGTATGATTTATATAATGTATACATTCACTGTATTTTTACAATATTTCTTTTCCAACTCACCACAGACCTGTCTTTCGCTCCCCCAACTGCCGCCTCCCAACTTCATGTTCTCTATGATAATTCATAGTCTTCCACATCCAACTTGTGCTGACCATATTCTCAGTGGGGCCATTCCCCTGGGGCATGATTGACCTACTGAGAGCTGCATCCTTAAGAAAACCTAACTCTTCCTTCCCAGCAACTGTCAGTTGTCAATACCATTTTAGTTACATGTGAGCACTCATCAGTCCCCCCCTACTGCATGCTGAAATGTTGCCTGGCTTGATCTTTTTCCATATGTTGCACTGATGGGATATGGAAGCATCTACAGTTTCTGTAAGTTCATGAGAATTGGTGATCTTGTCGTGTCCCAAAGACACTGCTTCATTCTGGTCTTCCCTGACCTCTGGCTCCTATAATCATTCAGCCTCTTCCTTACTCCATGAGGGTCTCTGACCCATGGAAGAGGAGGGGATGATAGAATTTTCCTATTCATGACTGAGTAACCTATATAGACATTAATTATCTAAACTTTGTCCAGTTGTGAGTTTCTCCATTAACTGTTTCCATAAAACAACTTATGATGATGAAACCTGAGAGCTTCACTAGTATATAGGTATAGAATTTGGAGGTTAGTTTCATACTGTTTTCATTTAGGAAAATGATAGCTGTAAATTCACCACTTGGGGACTATGATTTTTTTTTCATGGATGAAAGAACTTCTTGTTTTTTATTATTTTTATATTAATTACAGCTTATTCACTTTGTATTGCAGCTGTAGCACCTTCCCTCATTTTCTCCCTATTCCACCCTGCCTTCCTCTCTCGTCTCCTCCCATGTCCCTCTCTAAGTCCACTGATAGGGGAGGCCCTCCTCCCCTTCCTTCTGACCCTAAACTATCAAGTCTCATCAGATTGGCTGCATTGTCTTAATCTGTGGCCTGGCAAAGCTACTCCTCCATCAGGGAAGGTGATCAAAGAGTCATCCATTGAGTTCATGTCAGAGACAGTCCCTGTTCCACTTGCCAGGGTACTCACATGGAGACTGAGCTGCCATAGGCTACATCTGTGCAGGGGTTCTAGGTTATCTCCATGCATGGTCCATGGTTGGAGTATCAGTTTCAGAAAAGAAACCTATGCCCAGATTTTTGGGTTCTCTTGCTTTCCTTGTGGAGCTACTGTCCTCTCCAGGTCTTTCTATCTCCCCCTTCTTTCTTAAGGTTTCCTGCACTCTGCCCAAAGTTTGGCTATGAGTCTCAGCATCTGCTTCAATACCCTGCTGGGTAGAGTCTTTCAGAGGCCCTCTGTGGTAGGCTCCTGTCCTGTTTCTTCTTTTCTCCCTCTTCCTATGTCTGTCCCGTTTGCCTTTCTGAGTGAATATTGATTTTCTTACCCAGGGACCTCCTTCTTGCTTAGCTTCTTTAGGTGTACAGATTTTAGTATGTTTATCCTATATTATATGTCTAGTATTCACTTATAAGTGAGTATATACCATGTATGTCTTTCTGCTTCTGGATCCCTCACTCAAGATGATCTTTTCCAGTTACCACCATTTGCCTGTAAATGTCATGATTTCCTTTCTATAGCTACTGGTTCTTGGTCAGATTTGTCATTACTAGGCAAGATTTTCCTCCTGTGGAGCTGGACTCAGATAAAGCCAGAAGACTGTTGTTTACTCCAAAAACATCCATGCCATTGTTTTATAGCTGGACATATTTTAACATTATGATGAATATTGTCCCTCAATGTTCACGAATGGGTTCTATTCCAGAAGTCTACACGCTACCCTCTGGTACTATGAAAGCTATCCATCAGAGAGGAAGCTTCGTGGTTGGTACCAACTTACTTTCTCTATGTCTTATGACTGGACTGTGAGGCATCTTCAACTATAGAGTCTTATCAAGTTCTGGTGATCAACAATAAGTAATGGAAATAGCTTCTGTTCTCCAGGATACGACTGACCAACAACTGAAAAGGAGCTGTTTCACACCGGCCCTGAGATTTTTATTTAGCATGCTATGGCTTCTGGGAGGAAGGTTTTTTTCTGGTAGGTTAAGTCTAATTTATGTGTTCATATGAATATACCTATAAGCATAAATTTAGGAATCTTTTTAATTTTTTATCATTTATTATTATTTAATATTAATATTATTTAACATTATTTATTATTTTTACTTATTATTATCATTTATTACAATTTATTCAATTTGTATCCCAGCTGTTTCCCCCTCCCTCATCTCTTCACAATCCCACCCTCCTTCCCTCTTCTCTCCCATGCCCTTTCAGTAGTCCACTGCTAGGGGAGGTCTTCCTCCCCTTCTATTTGACCCTAGCCTATCAGGTCTCATCAGGACTGGTTACATTGTCTTCCTCTGTGGCCTGGCAAGGCTGTACCTCCCCAGGGGGAGGTGATCAGAGAGTCTGTCACTGAGTTCATGTCAGAGACAGCCCCTGTAGCCCTTACTATGGAACACACTTGGAAACTGAGCAGCCTATGGACTTCCTCTGAGCAGGAGGTCTAGGTCATCTCCATGCATTGTCCTTGGTTGGGGTATCAGTCTCTGAAGGGCCTCCAAGACTCAGGTTTTTTTGTGGCTCTGTTGCTCTCCTTTTGGAGTTCCTGTCCCTTCCAGGTCTTTCTATCTCCCCCTTCTTTCATAAGATTCCCTGCATTCTGGCTAAAGTTTGACTATGAGTCTCAGCCTCTGCTTAGATACCTTGATCAGTGGAGTCTTTCAGAGGCCCTTTGTGGTAGGCTCCTGTCCTGTTCCCTGTCCTCTCCTGCTTCCAATATCTATCTCATTTGTCATTCTGAATGCGGATTGAACATTTTTCCTAGGGGCTTTCTTGTTTAGCTTCTTAAGGAGTATAGATTTTAGTATGTTTATCCTATATTATATGGCTAATATCTACTTATGAGTTTAATCTTTTTAATTTAAATATATTTTAATAGTTCATATTTATCTTTATAGTTTTTTATAGTTTAAATTCTGATTATAGCTACATCCCTCTTCACCTCCCAGTTCCACTCTCCCTCTCTCTTACCCACTATTCTCCTCCCTTATTTCTCAGAAATGGGGGGCCCTCCTCTCCTACCATCTGACCCCAGCCTATCAAGTCTCATTAGTACTGCTTGCATCCTCTTCCTCTGTGGCCTGGTAATAGCCCCTCCAATCTCCAGAAGGGGGAAGTAATCAAAGAGCAGGCAACAGAGTCCATGTCAGCGATAGCCTCTGCTCCCCTTATTAAGGAATGTTATTGAGACTGAGCTACCTATGGCCTACATCTGAGCAGAAGTTCTAGGTCCTCTTCATGCATGGTCCTTGGTTGGTGCATCAGTCTCTGCAGGACCCCATGGATGCAGAATTGTTGGCTCTGTTGGGTTTCTTATGGATCTCCTGTCCATTCTGGGTCCTTCTATTCCCCAACTCTTTCCTAAGACTCCCTGTACTCTGCCCAAAGTTTGGCTGTGAGTCTTAGCATCTGTTTCAATCCTCTGCTAGGTGGAGTCTTCCACCTACATTTATGGTAGGCTACTATCCTGCTCTTCATGTTCAGCCTCTCTCTTTTGTAACCTCACTCAGAAGGGCAAACAGCATAGACCTTGGAAGTAGAAGAAGACAATGAACAGGACAGGAGCCTTCCACAAGGGGCCTATGAAAGACTCTACCCAGCAGGGTATCTAGGAGATATGGAGACTCATAGCCAAACTGTGGACAGTGTGCAAAAACGTTATGGAAGAAGAGGGAGATAGAAAGACCAAGAGGGGACAGGAACTCAACAAAGAGAACAACAGAACTAAAAAATACTTGAGCCCAAGCGGTTCTGCAGAGACTGATACTCCAACCAAGGACCGTGTATGGAGAGGACCTAGACCTCCTGCTTATAGGTAGCCAATTGGCTGCTCAGTCTCCAAGTGGTTCCCTAGTAAAAATAAGGGGAGCAATTCCTTTCTCTGACATGAACTCAGTGGCTGGCTCTTTGTTCACCTCCCGACTGGGGAGTACAGCCTTGCCAGGCCACAGAGGAAGATGATGCATCCAGTCCTGATGAGAGCTGATAGGGGAGGGTCAGATGGAAGGGGAGGAGGTCTTTCCCTGTCAGTGGACTAGGGCATTGATGTTGCAGTCTGGATACAAAGTGAATAAATTGGAATAAATAAATAAATAAATAAATAAATAAATAAATAAATAAATAATTAGGAATCTCATAAAATAGGTTTTTATATTGCCTTTTCAGATACTTAATGTAAGTTATCCCTCTCGCTCCCCATCTCTGCCGTACCCTCTTATCTCTCTCCTCACTTAAACTTCAATAACTATTATTTCCCGCATTTCCTTCATATCTGTTCTTTTCTATTAAAATCTTTTAAAGCAATAATAGGCACTCTAATTTTAGTTTAGTTATATAGCTACTTAATTGCTTTTAGTTAACTAGTGAGATTTTGAAGTATTATCCCTGCCAGGCAAAATGTGTGTGTGTGTGTGTGTGTGTGTGTGTGTGTGTGTGTATGTGTGTGTTGTATGCATTTGTGTCCATGTATACATGCTTCACTTAGGCAGGTGCATGAGGAGGCTAGCAGTTGATATGGAAATGCCTTCCTCATCTGGTTCATCTTCTGCTTCTGCTTCTTCTTCTTCCTCCTCTTCCTCTCTTCTTCTTTTCTTCTCTTCTTCTTCTTCTTCTTCTTCTTCTTCTTCTTCTTCTTCTTCTTCTTCTTCATGGGGCTAAAGTGTTTTTGTTTTTGTTTTTGAAGCTGGATCACTATTCTGGCTAGCAAGCCACTATGATTGATTTGTCTTTACCTTTTCTTCCACAGTGCTGAGGTTACAGCTTACCCTCTAAGCAGTTTACAAACTGAGTTATCTCAGCCACTGCCAGAATTTGTGCTTCTTAGAGTTTTAAAGTTTTTATAGTTTCTATCATTCACAGAACTATAATCTAAATCTTATAAAAAGAACAAAACATATTGTGTTCAGATAAAGACATACTCTGACTTGAAAGTACACAAAGTTCTTTCTACCTTCTGTTCTTGAAACCAAGCATGTTTTCTTGCTGAATATTTGCCTCTACAGGATTACATCATTTGGTTGTGAGTTCACATCATCATTTATTGAGAGGACATTCTAATAATATCTTTCCCTTTCAATGCCAGCCTGACCTCTTGTGTCAGTTCCCCCCAGTTTATTTTCTATCTTGTGGTCTGTGATCAATGTTGAAAAACCAGTTTGTGTGCCTTTTGATTCTCATGTGCTAGTTTCTGATTAATTTAGCCCCCGTGACTCCATGGACTCCTCCATGACACACTTAAAAGTTTAGCTTGAACCTGTCTGTCAAATGTGATTAATAACCATTTGAGGAAAAGGCAATTTTTTTCAGAGTTTGTTAAATGATCATCACTTGCTTCCTTACCACGGTTGCTTCTGCGCTGTGTTCATATTTCCATTTGACTTTGGCATTTCTATGGTCTGTCACCTATGGAAAATGTTAACTAAATTCCAATACAGTTACATGTTTGAAAATATATTGTTTGTATTTGTACAGTTTTGTACAAAGCACTCTTAGGGGACCTTATGGCGGGTATTCCTGAAGGAGTACAAGGTATTATCTGCTCATAATTTAAAAAGTATTGACTATCTCGTATATGATGATGTGAGGTTCTAGCAGCATAATTCAAATCATTTTACCTGGAAAATGTTTTTGTTTGTTTACATCCATCAATTTTTTTTCTGAGTCTATATTTTCCTCTTCCCCCAGTTCTTATCTCACTGAGGGACACCATACCATTTTAATGCATTCTTTGTAAGAAAACAGGGACAGAGGTTAACGCCAGAGCTTCGTCTGGAGTGTTAGAATCAAAGTCTCTAAAAGTGGCCAGTATAATTTTGAAATATTCTCAGAACACCTATTTATATACGAAGGGATCATCAATTCCTCCCATAAATTATTTGCTAGGATTTGACTGTATCTCCCCATCACATTATCCTCTTCAATGCCTGCGAGTTCTCATTTGGATTGGCTGTTGTCCCCTCTTCTACACATTCCATATGTGCTTTGCGACTGAATCCCTCGACCCTTATATTGTGTTTTTATCCCTTAGATAAATTTGAATAACAGGCCTCTAAATAAAACAGGCTGAAATTAACTTCTTTATTCAGTAATCTCTGTTATGAAGAAAATGTAAACTAAAAATGTGACTTTTAAATTTGTGATTGCCAAGTGGAATAAAGAGGGAAAAAAGTTGGGACATATTTTGAGTGCTGTTTGGATAATAGGTGTCATTAACCAATTTCTATTGAGAGGTATATTGTGCCTAATATTAGATTAAAGGCTTCATTGTTTCTGATTCATCATGTTATATAATATTTCTCACTCCACGTTCGCTGAGTGGTTAATGGTAGTGCACTTCATGAGTCTTACACTGTCATGCATATCAGAATTGCATTAAGTAGCTTTTCAACGTAAATCTATTTTAAAACTTTAAGTATTAGGAAAAAAAAAACCGCTGGTATGTAGTATATGGATGGGAAGAGAGAACCTTCCATATTCAAACTTATCCCAGCGCTATCAACATCCAACCGTACCAGCAGCCATGCTTCTTGTGCTCCCGAAGGAGAATGTTCACTCTGGGGCACAATTTGAACAAACAAATAATTAAGATTTACCTCAGCAGATGAGAGAGCAAAATCTCTTTGCTGGACTGAGCGAAGTGACAATGTTGCCAAACAGCAAGCTTTAGTATCTGAACTTACTAAGCTTTGTCTACTCTTCTCTTCTCCTGGGCCACATTTGGGGTCATTTATGGTTGGTATCTCTCCTTGAACAGGCAGGAGAACTTTTAGAACCACCTTCAAACCTAGGCTGTTACAATTAAAAGAATTAGATGCATGGATGTATATAAAGAGTAACTATTTACAAACAGTTACTTGTATAATAATAGTTACTTGTGTTTATAAATAGTTATTTATAAATGTTTGCTTGTTTGTTTATTTATTTATTTATAACTAGATATGTTTAGGAGGGGAAAGGTCACTATGGCTTGTTCCAGAGCCCCTCCTTCCTCTCACCCAGCATCCACCTGAAAGCCTATGTAGTCACATATCTCCGTGTTCCCAACCTCACTGTTTACTATGTAGTCACATATCTCCGTGTTCCCAACCTCACTATTTACTTCAACCTTAGCATTTTAACCCTAATTCTTTGTTTTACTTGAAAGAGTCGTGATCCATTATTTTAATCCTCTGATTTATCTTTATTTATATTGCAAGTTGCTACTTTGCAATTTTCCTAAATTATTTCTTTAAATTCTTAAAAAAAAAAGTGTCTTCCATACGGTAAGAAATCTCAGCTTTCAGTGTTTCATAAAGCTCTTCTTTGTCCTCAACAGACCACATCACAGGACATTTTACAGTCAGTTATGTTTGACTTTGAAGATGAAACCAATTTGTCTCTTGTACTTTCCTAAACTCTGTTCTAGTTTATAGCTCTATAGAGTTTAGGGGAAAAATGCTCTTCTATAAACATTACATGCATGCAAAAGCATGTATGTACCGAATCAATACATATAATTTTAAAATACTTTATGAAATGGATTTCTGTTGATGACTTTGAACAAATCTCACATTCTTCTTGTTTACGTCTCTTTGGCTCAGGGGTTACAGGTGTTTTACTTTTACTCGGATATTTTTTCACTTCACTTTTATTATATATTCATGTAAGTCTTCACACCTGTTGAGTTTCACTTTTTTAAAAATACAGAAAGTTAACTACTGTGCTCTATTTTATGCCGTGTACTTTCCAATTTAACATGTTTTAAATACTAGTTTGTGTGGATATGTGACGCGTACTTCGTTCATGCTCCCTTCTCAGTGTTCTTCTGTCAACCCAATACACCGTGGACTGTGTATCCGCTTCCTCGTGAAGGGCATGCTTGTTCTGTGGCTTTGCTCTTCCTAGTGGTGCTGTGGAGTCAGGCTTGTGCATGTGTATGTGCATATGAGAAAGGGCGTCTCTAGTGTGTGCATCCAGGAGACATGCTGCTGCTGTTCCTTGAGGTCTGGAAATGACTGGCACCTTGTTGTCTCAGCTATTTAAGTTAGGCCCCACACAGAGCGTCAAGAAATGTCCTATTTAGCTGAATTACCAACAGCTATCTACCTTAAACATTTCACTTTCTGCCAATAACTTTCCTTAGATTGTTAGATTTTTCATTAACTCGATATTTTCCTCTTTGGCTTTCCATGTTTTAAATGATAGAGTTCTAGTTCAGTATTATATGTTGAATTAGAAGTAAAAATTTAAAATATTTTAGTGCAAAAATAGACTGTGTAACAGTCTTATATTATGACTGTGTCACCACTGCATGCTTTCATAGTAGAGAGAGCGAATAGTTACTTCATTTGTATTGCTAGGTTACATAGATACCGATGTATTCTCACTTATTCTTTGTATAGTTAGACATAGGGATGGTTTCTGTACTTTGTATTCTATAAAGTAGGGAAGTAGAGAGCTAGATTTTTGTGGGTCTTCTGTTATGTGTTATATAACGAACCCTCTGTAAATTGTTCATTCTCCCCAGCTGTAATTTCTCTGACAATTTGTGTAAGAGCTATGCTTACTCTATTTGTTTGAAGACTAGTAAATACAATCCAGACAAAGCACTGTAGCATTGAATAAATGCCTAGCAAAGTGTTAGGTGACTTTGTAACTCCTTGGAGAACTGAGGCATACCTGATAAACATAGAAATGCAGAGAAATTGTGCTAAGTGCCATAGTTAAAGAAATACACAATTTATAATCAGGTCATTATTCATATTAAATGTTAAGGACTGCAAATATTAACTGGTACATGTGTTGCAAAGGATATATCTCCAATTGAAAATCTGAAACTGTTCTCTATCATCTTTTCACCTCTAACACTCATATTGAAAGACAGGTGGGGGAGAATCCATGAAAATAATTTTGGGAAAATGTGCACATACAAGTAGAATCAATAGGAGAACTGTGAGTTCAAGAATTACTTGCCTCTTTCAGGTACATACTTCCTCACACAGGGATAGCTGTCAGCCTTAAAAGGAGCTGTTTTTGCTAAGTAAGCACTTTCCTGGTTCTTAGAAGCACTGTTCCCTGGAGTGTAACCTCATAAAAGCCAAGCTTCAGTAATAGAATGTGCTGCATGACAGGTCATGCAGGTGCAGATTTTATGTATGTGGTTCTGGAATGCTCTCTGCCAGGTCGGTCTGTCAGCTCTTCCTAGCAAACGGAGCCCACTTTCTGAGCAAATACGAAGCAGGAATGAGATGCCATGCCTTTATGTTCTGATGGTGTCAAGGGGCCTTTCATGGCACCTACACGTTCCTTTTAGCCTACTCACTTCAATCTTGTCCACCTTCTTTGCTCATCTTTTCTAGAATCTTAAAGGAGCAAATTACCTGTCAATTATCTCCAATGTAGAAACAAGAAAAGAAGTGTGTTCTGCTGAAAATAGAGCTGTACCAGGTTTCCAGGGTGCAACTCTAAGGGAAAGTGCATAGACATTGTAATAAATGGTATTCACCTCACAACTTAGTGGGTTTTTCAAAAATATTTAGTTTTTTTTAAAAATTTTATTAATTATACTTTATTCACTTTGTATCCCCCCATAAACCCCTCCCTAATCCTCTAATCCTACCTTCCTAACCCTACCTTCCTTCCCCCTTCTTCACACATGCCCTTCCCAAAATCTACTGACAGGGGAGGTCCCCCCTTCCTTCCTTCTAATCTTCTTCTATCAGATCTCATCAGGAGTGGCTGCATTGTCATCTTCTGTGGCCTGGTAAGGCTACTTCACCCTCAGGGGGAGGTGATCAAAGAGCAGGCCAATCAGTTTATGTCAGAGGCAGTCCCTCTTCCCATTACTATGTAACCCACTTGGACACTGAACTGATATGGGCTACATCTGTGCAGGGGTTCTAGGTTATCTCCATGCCAGGTACTTGGTTGGAGTATGAGTCTCTGGAAAGACACCTGTGTTCAAATTTTCTGGTTCTGTTGCTCTCCTTGTGGAGTTCTTCTCCTCTCCAGATCTTACCATTTCCCACATCTTTCATAAGATTCCATACACTCAGAGTATCTGATTTGATAGTCTGCAGGGCAGAGCCTTTCAGAGGCCCTCTGTGGCAGGTTCCTACCTTGTTTCCTGTCTTCTTCTTCTTCTTCTTCTTCTGCTGCTGCTGCTGCTGCTGCTGCTGCTGCTGTCCATCCTCTTTGCCTTTTGGGGTGGGGATTGAGCATTTTAGTCAGTGTCCTCCCCCTTGATTAGTTTTTTTTAGATGTACAGGTTTTTAGGTTTATCCTATGTTATATGTCTATATGAGTGAGTATATACCATGTGTGTTTTTCTGCTTCTGGGACAGCTCACTCTGGATGATCCTTTCGAGTTCCCACCATTTACCTGCAAGTTTCATGATTTCCTTATTTTTCATTGCTGAGTAATATTCCATTATGTATATGTACCACAATTTCTGTATCCCTTCTACAGTTGAGGGGCATCTGGGTTGTTTCCAGCTTCTAGCTATTACAAATAAAGCTGCTACAAACATGGTTGAACAAATGTCCTTATTGCGTACTTGAGACTCTTTTGGATATATGCCTAGGAGTGGTATGGCTGGATCTTGAAGAAGCGCTATTCCTAGCTTTCTGAGAAAGTGCCAGATTGATTTCCAGAGTGGTTGTACAAGTTTACATTCCCCCCAGCAGTGGAGGAGGGTTCCCCTTTCTCCGCAACCTCTCCAGCATGTGTTGTCACTTGAGTTTTTGATCTTGGCCATTCTGATTGGTGTGAGGTGAAATCTCAGGGTCATTTTGGTTTGCATTTTCGTGATGGCTAATGAGGTTGAGTATTTCTTTAAGTGTTTCTCTGCAATTCAGTATTCCTCTATCGAGAATTCTCTGTTTAGCTCTGTTCCCCATTTTTTAATGAGATTACTTGATTTGTTGCTTTTCAGCTTCTTTAGTTCTTTATATATACTGCATATTAGCCCTCTGTCAGATAAAGGGTTGGTGAAGATTCTTTCCCAATCTGTAGGCATTCGTTTTGTTTTGATGATAGTGTCCTTTGTTTTACAGAAGCTTTTCAGGTAATATACAGCAAGCCTATAGCCAACATCAAACTAAATGGAGACAAACTTAAAGCAATCCCACTGAAATCCAGGACAAGGCAAGGCTGCCCACTCTCTCCATATCTCTTCAACATAGTTCTGGAAGTCCTTGCTAGAGCAATAAGACAGATGAAAGAGATCAAGGGGATAAAAATTGGAAAGGAAGAAGTCAAAGTATCACTATTTCCAAATGATACGATAGCATACTTGAGTGACACCAAAATTCTACCAGGGAACTCTTACAGCTGATAAACACCTTCAGCAAAGTCGTTGGATACAAAATTAACTCAAAAAAATCAGTAGCCCTCCTGTATACAAAAGACAAAAGGGCTGAGAAAGAAGTTAGGGAAACAACATCCTTCACAATAGCCACAAATGACATAATGTACCTTGATGAAACCCTAACCAAGCAAGTCAAAGACTTGTATGAAAAAAAAAAAAATTGAAGTCTCTGAAGAAAGAATTAGAAGAAGATATCAGAAGATAAGAAGATCTCCCATGCTCATGGCTTGGCAGGATTAACATAGTAAAAATGGCCATCTTACCAAAAGCAATCTACAGATTCAATGCAATTCCCATCAAATTACCAACACAATTCTTTACGGACCTGGAAAGAAAAATTCTTAACTTCATATGGAATAACAAGAAACCCAGAATTGCTAAAACAATCCTCTACAATAAAAGATCTTCTGGAGGTATCTCCATCCCTGATCTTAAGCTGTACTATAAAGCAACAGTTATTAAAACTGCATGGTACTGGCATAGAAACAAAATGGTGGATCAATGGAACCAAACAGAAGACCCAGAAATAAACCCACACACCTATGGACACCTGATCTTTGACAAAGATGCCAAAACCATACAATGGAGAAAAGATAGCATCTTCAACAAATGGTGCTGGTCTAACTGGATGTCTACACGTAGAAAAATGAAAATAGATCCATACTTATCACCCTGCACAAAACTAAAGTCCAATGGATCAAAGACCTCAACATAAAACCAGACATATTAAATCAGTTAGAAGAAAAAGTGGGGAGAACTTAGAACTCATTGGCACAGGAGACAACTTCCTGAACAGAATACCAACAGCACAGGCTCTACGAGCAACAATCAATAAATGGGACCTCATGAAACTGAAAAGCTTCTGTAATGCAGAAATTTAGTTTTAATTACGTTATGTGTTTATATTTGTGTAGTTGTTTGTGCACGTGGATACAGTTGTTCACAGAGGCCATAAGAGGGTGTCAGAGCTGGGGTTAATGGTGGTGTGGGCTACTGGTTGAAAGGGATCCATCATTTTTTGCAAGAATAGTGTGTTTTCTTACCCTTTAGAACATCACTCAAGCCTCCAGAACTGACTGTCCTAAACTGATAAAAAGTATACGTGTACTCTAGGAAGTGTACAGAAGGAGCTGTGGTCCAAGTTTGGAATGCACAGCAGACCTCTGTTGGTTACCTGGGTGATGGTAAACAGGTAACATCATTGCCCTGAAGCTTAATTTTCTTCTCCATAAATGAGATCTTTATAAAGGAGACATAACACCACCGTCATGTGTCTGTTAGGAAGATTAAGTGAGCTCTGTGTAGGGGATATGATGGTCAATAAAGGACAAAGTTTCCTGTGATAATGTGACTTTGAATGCTTTAAAGGGAACATTTCTTAGCAACAATATCCAACCCTGAATGCTTTAAATAAATCAAATCTTGAAATTTCAGGCTAACACTTCTTCCCCAAGTAGCGTATTAAATGTTTGGATGTCATTGTCAGAATACATAAAGGCCTGTATGCACCATGATTTATATTCAAGACTATCTGTAGGAGATGATGAGAGAAAAAATAAATAAATCTTTGTACATACTGAATGTGGAACTTTCAAAAGAATATTAGCATCTTTTTTGAGGCAATGCTGGGCAGAGCCTCTCGGAGGAAAGTTCTACCTGGATCCTGTCTTCAAGCTTAGCAGAGTATTGTTCATAGTGTCAGGAGTTGGCAGCCTCTGATAGAGTGGGTCTTTGGTTGGGCCAGGGATTCGTTGGGCATTCCCTCAATCTCTACTCTATTTGCTCTGTTTTTATCCCTGCACATCTTGAAGGTAGAGTAAATTTTGGGTCAAAGTTTTTGTGGGTGGGTTGGTGTCCCCCTCCCTCTTCTAGGAGACTAGTGTAGTTAGTGGGTGTCCTCTTCAGTCTCTGTGGTGTCTGCTACTAGCAGTCTCTGCTTGAGTCCCCTCATATTTTCCCAGGAGCCTACCCTGACTTAGTTCTCAGCTTGCTGCAGAGGTACCCCCACCCTCAGTTTCTCTTTTCTCTACAGGCCTCTGTCCTCTTGCCCTTGCTCTCTCAGGGTCTGATATCCAGCCTCTTAACTCTCTGTGCCCCAACACCTATCTTGTTTCCTCTCTTCTGGTGCTACTTCTGTCTATTCTATCCTCCCTTCCGAATGAGATTTATGCATCCTCCTTTGGATGCCCCTTGTTACCTCCCTTCTTTGGGTCTGTGTTTCCTAGTATGCTTGTAAGCAGTTAAATGCTCTTGTGAGTACATATTCTGTGTGTTTTTCTGGGTCTGGGATACCTCACTCAGGATAATCTTTTCTAGTGCCATTCACTTGCCTGCAAATTTCATGATTTCCTTGTTTTTAATAGCTGAGGAGTGTTCCATTGTGTAAACATGACACAGATTCTTTATCCATTCTTCACTTGAGGGTTATCCAGCCAAACACTGGTCAATGATTAGGGAATCTTGTGGAAAATTGGGAGGAAAGAGAAACGGACCTGGAGGTGACAGGTGCTCCACAGGAAGAAAAACAGAGCCAACTAACCAGAGGGACTTCCTGAGACTGAAGCATCAACCAAGGATGGAATATGAACTGGAACTAGGCCTTCTGCAAAGATGTAGCAGATAGTCAGCTTAGGCTTCATGTGGGTCCTCTAGTAAGGGAAGTGGGTACTGCATTGGACATGGACACACTTGTCAGGTTGTTGATCACTTCCACTTGGCGGAAGTGACTGCCATGTCAGGCCACAGGGCGAGAGAACATGCTCAGTCCTGATGCAACTTGATGAGCTGGGGTGGATGGGAAATGGGAGATGGGAGGGAGGAAGGCAAGGAAGAAGAGAGGGAGGATTGGTGAGCTCTGATGGAGGAGGGATATCTATCTATCTATACACACACAACAAAGATATAAAGTGAATAATTGAAAATAAAGTGAAAAAAGAATATTAACAAAAGCTCCTTTATATGATAAAAAATAAAATATTTGTCAATGTTCCAAAATAATGCTCAGAACATTTATGAAGGAACCAGGAAGTATCCAGTCAGGAGGCTGTGGATAGTTCACACACCTGTGTCCTATATATACCTGGACTTAAGGCCAGCCAAAAATGTCATGAGGATAACCTTGGGTTTTGCTGCAAAATTCCAGCAATTTCCTGAATTTTAGTTTAAGTTTCAATAGAAACACCGGCTTGTTTTCTTGTTTCTTTATTCTACTCCTGCCCAAGGGAAGAAAAATAATACAAAGGACCCAAATGTCAAAGCATCCTTTCTGCCCTTTATGTAATAAAATCTATATGTTTTAAAAATGCAGCTCAGATAGTAAATATAATTTATTCAAATATGCACACTCCAATAAATAATCCATGTTTAAAATGGACATTTAAAAAGGCAGGATAAGTGGGAATCTATCTTTTTATTGTTCCTTGAAAATAAGTCTCAAAGCAACTCTTTACTAAATAAAATAATAGTTCTGGGACCCTGCAAATAATTGGACTCAGGAGAAATACACGGGGGGAGAATTTTAGATCAAGTTCAGCATTTCTGGCTTTCTAAGCTTGTGGTTAAAACTTAATCACTGTTCTTTCAAACTACAAAATGAGATGGTTATGTAACTAAAGGAGGGAAAATTTTTACTGTGCTGTTCTAGATGTCTCCCGAGCAGTTACTAATTAATCTACATAAAACCCTTTCAACTAACCACCAACTCTCCCAATTTATAAGAGAAGCCTTGCTATAGAAGGGCATAAGGAGTCTCAGTCATGTCTTTATCCTTCTAGTATCACAAGAGGTTACATTTTCTAACTTTCTAATCAGTCATCTTAGGGTTGTTTCGTGACAAACTTTCATCCCATTTGTCAAGCTGTACTGTTTATTTTATGAATTGTGAATGGAGAGTCAGGGATCATTCATCTGCCCAGGATACTTCTATCTTCCTATCTTTCTCTTTGGGCTGTCCTCCTGGGATCATAGAATTTCTTCTTCCATCTTTCTCCATTGGAGATCCTGATAACAATTTTCTTTTTCAGTTTTACCCTACCCCCGTGAACCTTTATCCCTAAGGAACACCTTTCCTTTTTCATTATCATGAAGATTTATTTCTCTTACTGTGTTTCCTGCTGAAACTTTTGTTGGCTTTTCTCTGTTGGTGGGTGCAGAAACCATGCATATTTTTAAAATCGACTCATTTGTGAAACAACTTGAACTTGATTTTCTCTAGCCTCAGCTATCCCCAGAGCAAAGAGTCACAAATAAAGCAAAAGGGAAAAGAAACTCATATTAAACACGATAAGAAGTCACCTTTGAGTCTTGTTATTGACAGCTAGGACTAGAGTTTGGAGGCTCATTATGTCATAGCCTACAGTTCTTGGGTGTGCAGATGATTCTGCAGAGTAATTACTTGAGGATTTTTTTTAAATAATACAAATTCTGGGCTTGGTGCCTAGAAATTATGATTCAGTGGACTGAGGGGCTCTGTGTTTCTGCATAGCTCCCCAGATGGTTTAATGTGGAGCCAAGTATGATAAGCACTGCCTGAAAACTAATGTTGATTAATTCAACACATACTGTTTTGAGTGTTTGCTGTGGGCTGGGGTCATCAGCTTATGTATGAGGGGGTGAGCAGGCAGTATGTAGAAAGAGCAGACCTCATCTTTGAGAATAATGCTCTTTATTATTATTATATATATATTATATATATTGTATATATATATTAGGTTGTTTATGAATATTACTGTGTGCATGCTGTGGGGTAGGATGGACATACATGTGTGAAAGTGGAGAGAAGACACATTTTTTTATTTGGGTCTCTCCTTCCACCTTTATGTGGATTCCAAGGAATGGACTTAGATAATTTTCATGCTTTCATAGGAAGTACTTTTTAATCTTCTGAACTGTCTTGCTGGGCCCAGAAAGCTTAATAGGTCACATGTTGGTGTTTCACTATTTTCCCTTTGAGAAATGTTCATACAGAAGCTTCAAATTCCAGGACTGTGGGCAAGACCTTGTCTATTAGCTGGTTTTCTTAAACTAACCCTTTTGTTGTAAAGAATTAAACAGTTTCCAGTTTAGAGAAAAAGATGTGGCAAGTTAAGGATGCTCTAAAACCAAGAAGTAATACTTCTTTCTTTTCTTTTTTTTTCCTTTTATTTTTTTTAAACAGATAGGCAGTCTGGCAGCCCCTGTGGTCCCTGTCTGGCCCTCACCACCAGAGAATTATTAGAGAATGCCTGCCTAGTTCTTTAGGCTCATCTTCTAGGATATTGGGAAAATTGGATCATGCATTTGTGATCCATGCATTTTTTTTTTTTTTTGTATTGTGAAATGTGAGGAAGGCACATCAAAAGGAGCTTGTTCTTTTCCTTCAAATTAAGATATGAGTTTGGGTGGGGATGTGTAAAGAGTGGCGTGGTACAGCAGAGTCCAGAGAAGCAGGAAGAGCTGATGACCCTTGTTCAGAACAAATGGAAACTCACCAAGCTCATTCCCAGAAAGAAAGTTGCCATAGATATCTGTCTAGGAGAATTCTGGAAGTGAAGGGGCAGCGTGGTATTCCGAGCCTTTTCTTTATGTGCTGCTGCTGCTGTGTAGGCCTCCTTTATGAACTCAACTCTACCCTATATTCAGGTTTAGGGCTTGTGGCAATGAGCCAACATAATTGGTACATGAATATGTAAACTTGTATTTCATACTTTTGGTTTCTGAAAGATCCTCCAATGTTCCCTGCCAATATTTAAAAGATATCCAGAGTGTTTTGCAAACAAGGTAATTTTTTTGGTAAGATTTAATCATAAGAAGTGTTGCCTTGTGATCTGAGGCTGTCTACTAAGATAGGGCTGAGAATGTCGCTAAGAGTGGTGCAGCCTCTGGTCCCCTCTGATCTTTTGTTATGGTTTGCTTTCTTACATGTCACTATTGTGAGAATTAGAAAGATTTCCTTGGGTAAAACATGAGTGCATTTTATTGCATTTAGCCTAACAGACATTTTGTCCTTTGTAAAGTGGAGAAAGTTTATTCCCTGCTCACTGCCCCACTTCTCTCAAAAGACATTTTAAGAAATATTGCATTGTTACGGTACAATGTTCCATTTTTCTCCAGCAGCAATGGTGGTCACTTATAGTTCTTACCGTCTTCTATGAAAATTTCATTGAGGCTGGAGGTTTCAAGATGGCCTTCCTATAAGTGATAGATATGCTTTGGTTGACAGAAATTTTATGTCCATGTTTAAAATAGTTACTCACTAGATGTTAAAAACTAATAACTCTCATAGAATATGCATGCAGGGTCTTCTAAATGGACCAGATAGCTCAGCAGACCAGAGCTTGTGTGTGTGTGTGTACAGTCAATCTTCCAATTACATGCTCATTTTGGCTTGGTGTGCTCAGCTGAATAATTTATTTCTGTGAAGGCAGGTGGAGTCTGAGGCTCTGCTCCTCTCTCCCTTCTACTGGAATTGGGGCTGTGGATATCAATGCAAGCTGAGATCACAGTTTGCCCCAATTTAGATTTACACTTCTATGTTGATAGAGTGAATGTTTTACACACCTAGATACAGCCTCTAATAGGTGTGAATTCTAAGCAGATAACTATTCATAGTCATGATTAGCATTTCCAAAAGGTGTCAAAATCACTCCATTCACTGTGATAAAGCAACTTGAAACAAAACAGCTAAGCTGCACAAGTACAAGTGTTGTTTTTTTCCCCCTCCTATCTCCTTTTTATGATGCTAGCAGCAGTTCAGAGCCGTGAGTTATTCTCTTTAAAGTGAGTTTAGAGACCCATGCTTGAGTACATTCATTATTTAGGCCTTTATCTCAAGCCAACGTATACCAATTACATTGAATTTTTTTTTTTAAATCAGAACAGTAAGAATCATAATTGAATACCAGGGAGTTAGCGTCACATATAATCACAATCTTAATTCTTTACAATAAACTAGTTCCATAATACTTACTATTAATATTTTATAGGTGCAATATTTGAGGAAATGGGCATTAAATCTTTGTAAACTTTGTATATACATATATAATGGTGTATGTCAATGTATATTTATGCATCTGTATAATGACAACACATTTAACTATATACCATTTTGTCTCTTAGATATTTTGAAAATTATTTGTGATGAATACTTACAGAAATTAATGCTAAATATTTTAGGATGCCCAAATTCATACATGTACACAAAACTTTCCTAACGATTATTAAATTCAATATATCTTAATAGCTTATATCCTACTTTCTATATTTATTTTTTGTCCAAAAATTAATCTAAAAAAAAAAGCTACCAAAAGTTGAAGTTTAAAAAACACTGACTTGGAAGCTCCTTGTCTGGGAAGCCATTCTCTGCAGGGAATGTGAGATCAGAGCACAGCGATCCCTGTTAAAATGAGACCCTGAGAGAAGGGGTTTGCCTCAGAATAATTCATCAAGCCATAAATTTGTTTATATTCTCATTTTATTTTACCAAAAAAAGATAAAGAACTTTACTCTTTAAAAGCAATTACACAATATTTTAGACCGTTTTGTTATAAAATTACTTAAATACTCACCAATGAACAGCAAAGATTTGTGCATATTCACAGATATAAATTAATGGCTAAAACTAAAACATGTAACGTAGAGCCTGAGTCTACACTGTTCGGAGTATGCTGTGTGAATGTCTACAAAGCACTCAGAGTCCTGCCCTGAACTCCTTTAATTCCTGCCCTCACTATTGTCATCTGTTCTGAACCCACTGTCCTTGCTCTGTGCTTTGGATGTCTGGGGGCTGAGAGACCCTTTTGAGTGCTGTATCGGGTCCATATTCAATTACTAGTATTGCTAAATGTGTGTGAGTGCTTGCAGAACATTTAGTCTGAGCTGTCCACCTGATCAGTACAGACTGTAGAGGGAGATAAGTGAAGGTGAAGCCACTAGTGTTTAGGACTCTTCCAAGTGGAGTGACTCCATAAAATCACACCACAGCTTCTAAATTTAACCATGAACATAAAATCCAGCCCCAGTATATAGTACTTGCTGAATGGCCGGCATGGCCGGATATCTACATTTCCATGACAGCCCCAGCCCCTTGGAGATACATAAGGATCCAGACACTAGCCTGGCAGTCCTCTGGAGAGATACTAACCAGGACAGCTAAAAATGTCTCCATCCCCATGGTCTATTTCATCTCTTGAACAACAGCACAGCATTTCTCGCTACATTTTAGCATCTGTGTGTGTGTGTGTGTGTGTGTGTGTGTGTGTGTGTGTGTGTGTGTGTTGCTAAGTCTGAACACATGGCATTCTTCAAACTAGGTAAGTCCTCTTCCCCTGAGTAAACTCCGTGCTTATTCATCATCTCTTCTCCATTCCAGCTTGAGCCCCGTGATTCTAATTCTTTGGATGGTTTTCATCACCTCTTTGCAGAATAGGACACTCCACCTCCTTTTCTCCTGTGACATAATTTACAAGTGGCAAGTACTTTACCACTCACAGTGATCCTTATATGTCCTATTCATTTGCCCACAACTTATACTGTGGATTTCACCAGGCTTCCTAGAGATCCTCTGTGTCTGGTCCTTCCGTCAGCTGTTCCTTTCACCATTAGGAATCACTTTCTGTATCAGTTTTTGCCTCCATCTTTAGTCTATGTCCTTATTTTCTTTCTTGTTTATTCAGGCAGCTCTTCTTTGGGAATTTTCTCAGAAGCCACCAATCCTGGTACAGCCCTCTGCTGTCCTTCTATTCCATAAACATTTCCTCTCTGTAACTATACACTAGAGAAGCACAATCCATGGAGTATAAACTAAGACAACCCTGGTCTGCTTAGTTTTTTCTGTTACATCCCTCATCTTGTCTCTCTTTTGTTCCCAGATGAAACAATTGTAGCCTCAATGAACAAACTTCTACTAACTTTTAATTCATAGGCATAGTTCCAATTAAAACACCAAAATGGTCATTTTTCCTAAGCTCACTGTTTTCCCCAGGGAGAATTTCCTTCAGTAATTTCTGTATATCCTTCCAGGAATATCTTGTGCATATTGAAACGTATACCTTTTATTCCTGTACATAATAATATACTTTACATGCACTGTTGCCACTTATGCTTGTGACTTGGTAGGTCATTAAGAAGCTTTGATTGAATCTAAACTATGGTTGCTGCATGGTTAAATTCATGTCTAGCATAAAGATGATAGGCTGCCCTTTAAATGCTTAATATTAAGTTGCCAAGTCATTTACATACAGAATCTAACTTCTGGAACAGAAGAACTAAAAGCCAATGAAACAATACTAGTAAGACTAGTTCCAATGGCCAGTTGTATCAATTCACATACTAAACAAGCATTAAAAAAATCAGTTTACACTCCAATATTGTCTAATGATCTTGCTGTTTGAGTCCTCCATTTGACATCTATTATACAACAACAATTGTTTTAGTTTCAGACCTTCATTAATCTTTGTATCCCTTGGACAAGTTTATTAACCCAACTGGTTCCTGTTTCCTTTTCTGAAAAATGAAGATGACAGGTAAATAAGCACAACAGGTTGTCATGAGGATGAAGAGAAAATGAAAGCAATTAGAACCATGACTTTCAACAAGCACTCAGGAGCTAATGGTTATTACATTAATTCTCAAGTCCTTCCTGCTACCATGAACACTGCCTGTGTAGAAAACCATTTTGATCATATTACCTTATCAAGACGTATTTTTTTTTACATTCTAAGTAAGCACAAGACATCAGAAAATATTGTTTAGATGTAGGAAAGGTATCGTATTCCTCATCACTATGGAATGAGTTCTGGAGTACTTCCTCATTGAATAGGGAGAAAGAAGGAAAAAAAAAAAACCTGCATGTCTTTGAAATTAACCTGATTTGGGCAACTGGGTATAAATGTCAAATACAAGTACAGAATAACTGGGATTGGGTGAGCTATGCAATTTAATAGAGATGTTCCAGCTGAAGGAGGAGGCTACTCTGGATAGAGGGTCTCTGTAGGAGAGCAGTCTCCGGTGATAGTTATCTGGAGAAGAAAGCTGTGGCTTGTACTTTCTGCACACTGTCAACATCTGTACTTGATCAGGAGAGAGCCTTGCCATTCCAATGGGTCTGAAGCTTTGGGATTCTTTATATGGCCGTGTTCACACCAGCAAAGTTCACTCAGAGCATCATCAAGCCTCCACAGGTAACATTTATAATTATGGAAATTAGTAGGTACACTGCACTATTGTTTGATTTGGAATGTTAATACAAAATATAGTATGAAATGTGTCATTTCATCTTCCTTCCATCATTTAATTTAGTAGTTAGTCCTCAGAAATCTATTTGTGCCGGGATTCTTTTCAAGAAAAATGCGTTCTTTTTTTTTTTAATTTTTTATTTAACTTTTATTAAATACACTTTATTCATTTGGATCCCCCCATAAGTCCCTCCCTCCTCCCCTCTCAGTCCCACTCTCCCCCCCTTTCTGCATGCATGCCTCTCCCCAAGTCCACTGATAGGGGAGGTCCTCCTCTCCTTCTTTCTGATCTTTT
>REGO01000038.1:597345-619244 GCA_010120015.1 Rhombomys opimus
CAATCCACTGTTTCTTTTATTTCATTCAGTGATTTAAGCATTTCCTCTCTAAAGGCCACATACTTTTTGGCTGCAGCTTCTTCTATTTCTTTTCGTATTTTGTTTGTTTCCTCTGTTATCATCTTCATGAGCATAGATGTTAGGTCGTCTCCTTGAATTTCATTTATGCTGGGGTGTCTAGGGCTATTTGCCCCTGTATAATTGGGTTCTGGAGATGCCATAATGCTCTGGCTTTTGTTGGTTGAACTTTTACGCTGTCTTCTACCCATTGGGCTATCTTAGTTGTTTGAATTTAGTTTCTGGTTGTTCCTGGACTCTTGTAGTGGAGAGAATCCCTTTGGCAGGAAGATGGTTTTTCCTGAAGGAAGCCTTCCCAGCTTTTTGGGTATAGTTCCTGGGTGTCCGGTGTTTTTCGGGAGTTGTTACAGCTCACCTCAGTCATAGAGACCTGGGTGGTAACTGTGGTCCTGATTAGTCAAGAGGGCTCTCCTCTCACTGGGAGAAGTCCTGGAGACAGTTGCCCTCCTTCTGGGTTTCTTGTTGTAAATTTAGTGTTCAGCTGCTGTATCCTGTGTGTCCCGTGGTTTGGTCAGTTTTGTTAGGGATAACTGGTTGCCCCTTGGAGCAGTATCTGGGGGTTGATCTCAGGGTTCCCGGTCTTTTGTAGGTCTGAGGTTGGGGCTCTGTGCCCCAGAACCCAAGAGGTAATTTGTGGCGGGTGAGTACTGCTCTGGTGTCTTGGGGCACGCAGTTCTGTCTGTAAGGAGTAGTTGGTACAAAGCAGGCCTCTGGGTTGGTGGAGCGTGCGCCTACCTGCTAGTCTGCGGGAGCTGAGTTTCCAATCACTCTGTGCTCCCTGTTTGGGCCCAGATCTGTGATGGCTGGGCGTACTAGCCTGTTTGCGATCTGTAGTCTGCTAGACTTTCCCTAGGTGACCCCAGCAGCACGGTTTCTTCCTTTTCTGTGGGGTCCTCTCCGGACAGGGGTTCCCAGTCCCTGTTGAACTGGGGCGCGCAGCTTGTCTGTACCGCTGAGCTGAGAGCTCAGCTCTCTGTGCGCCAAAATGCGTTCTTTTTAAAATTTCCTAAGTCCCTTAAGTTTGGCTACCTTGGAGACACATTAATGTTGTTGTTTGGGGAGTTTAAAGATTTACTTTGAAACTTATGTCTGCTGAAAAACAAAATCCCTTTTCTTAAACGTGTAGTTAGGGTCACAGTCACATGTAAAATATAAGGTGTCCCTGTGGTCCGGGCAGCATGCCCTAGAAATGGCCAAGTGAGTTGAAACAAAGCAAGAAAACTGAATTAAAACTCTCAAGTGGACACAGGAGGTATGGTCATTCTAACTCATATTTTGAAACAGGTCATGGATTGGCATGATTTGATAGTTCTGTCTTTTCTTTCAACATGTACTTGAATGAAACAGTGGAACCCATTGATAAAATAGTCTGTAATTTTCCAAATGGCATTGTATCATTGACATTGATTTTGCCAGGGCGGAGTATTGAGGACAAAGTGAAAAAGGGCTCTGAAATAATGCAAGACCACTAAAAGTATCCAAAGGCTCTGAAATAAATGAAAGAGCATCCAGGCAATATATTTTATAATTTACAGAGTAACCAGTGTGTACAGGATGACATGTGGTTTCCTTTGCTAGTGTATATGTATTAGGTATTGCTAGAAGGCCAAAGGTAAAAAGTAACAGCATGACAGCAATGACATGCCTCAATAGATATTAAGCCAATTAATAACTTCATTGTAAAAGCCCTTGTTACTAGACTTCTCAGGAATGTTTTTCTTTCTTTCTTTTTAAATAAAATTTGCTTTGAATAACTGGCGTAGTTCAGATTTACTACAATTGTATAAAATTTATGTTAATATCTATTTTCTTTTTCTTTTATATTAATTTTTGTATAAAAAAGGAAATATGCAGAGATGTACCATGACTGCATGGATACATGCATATTATGTCTATGTAAAAAATATGGTCAGTTTAAAGAATTATGGAAACAAAGTTAGGTGAGGTTTATTTTGGCTAGTGCAGTGGTTCTCAACCTATGTACCACAACCCCTTTGGGAGTCTAATGACCCTTCATAGACCACATATCAGATATCACATCAAAATGGCCACATTCTGGTTTCTAAACTGTGATATCATCAGGGCAGCTATGAGGGACCTTGGCCTTGTAGCCCAGAGCTTTTGTAAATGTCATCTTACCAGCCAACATGATTCCAGCAGGAAGGAGACAGAGTTAGTTTGCAGAGAAATCAAGCTATATTTCTGGAAGATGTACATAATGTAAATGAATAAATAAAAGAGTGATGATGAATGAGTGGAAGCATTGTGCATATAGGATGTTTGATTTCTAATCTGGCAGGACTTTTATTGTGGTTCTTCTTATTATTTTTCTCATTAAAAAAATGTGAAGTCATTTGTAGTTGACCCGCTGATTCTATTGTTAATGTCTAGGAGGTGGAACTGATGCGCCTCCTAAACATTCACAGTGTGACTGATTATGATGGGAATGGGTCTTTTTAAATATTTTACTGTAACAAATGTCTCCAGCTTTCTCAAAGGTTTGTGTGTGTGTGTGTGTTGATGTGTGTGTGTGTGTGTGTGAGAGAGAGAGAGAGAGAGAGAGAGAGAGAGAGAGAAGTGAGAGGGGAGCAAAGGGAGGGAGGGAGAGAGAGAAGTTTGGAGTGACATATTGATGTTTGAATTCATAAAGTTGATGGTGACTGTGAGTGTGAGGGAGTGTGAAGGCGACATTTGTTGGTGATGTTACATGATATCTTAACACAGAATTGCTGTTGGTTGTTTTATATTTCCACTTAGGGATGTGAAATTTCCTGCTGTAGTAGAAAAGAAGTCTGACTGTTGTCTTCCCAAAGAGGCTGAACTCTGAGCATTTTTCTAAGACCACATACAAAAGTGTCTGTATGCATTTGAAATAATACATGTTTTTTATTTTTAATAATAAATATTAATATTTCATGATTCACAGTCTTAGTAGCAATTTTATAAAGTGGATGACAAAAACCACAAATGTCTCTTTCTCCTTTTAGCTCAACCAGGAACAACTATTTAGAGCATTTTTTTTTGAGTCCAAGGTCCAGCATTTTTTAGTTCAACTGACATTAACAATTACATTTGTCAATATGTATTAAATCTGGGGGCTATTTAAAGACTGCCGTGGGGCACATGTTGTGAATATATTAAGTTTTATTCCCCAAATGCAAATTTTTGTTTGCATGGAAATTTCTGAAGGGTACCTGGTTTTGTTTTATTTATTTTCTTTGTTTTAAAAGATTCCTGTGCAGAGTAGACTGTTCTTACTGTGACAGAAGATGTTTTTGTTTTTTTTTTTTTGTTTTTAATTTGTACTTGTCTTGCCTGAATAACTTCTTTTGTATTTATTTTAGTTTTGTGATTTCAAAGCTGGGATGAGCTATAATGTGTCTATTTTCTCCATGACAGTACTTGAAATTTTCAAAGTTAAGTCATGATTATTTTAATTGCCTTCATTATTTATAAAGTCAGTGGCCAACTTTAATAATGATGAGTAGAGATAAGCAACTTAATTTAAAAAGTCTTTCAGAGTGAAATGAAAAAAAATCTTCAAACTTCATATATATATATATATATATATATATATATACACATATATGTATAAATAGATATGTATATATTTTAGAAAATACGTATTAACCCATCTTTTAGGTCTTATAGTTTACATAAACTATAGTTCTAATTTCTATGAATTTGTGGGCAAGCCTGAAATAACATTGAAAACTGTGTTTTAACCTTCAAAGATAAATACAACTCATAATATTTTTGGTTTGAATGTTTGTTGAAATTTTAATTAAAGCACTCCCTGTAATAATTCCACTGATTTATTCAAAGGACTTTATTCATTTATTAATCATTGTTTTGAGAACCTCATATAAGAGCCCTGTATCTGAATTATTGCCTTGCTCTCTCTCCATTCCAACTCCTCCTGTTCATGATCCCAAACTGATGATCTCTTCTCCCATCATCCTGGCTGCATGTGTATACATATGTGCATATATGTACTTATAAACCACACATGCATGCAGGAACTACTAAAGCTATTCACTTTGTTCACATATACCCATATTTGGGGCTAAATCTTGGGATTGAACCACCTATGTGTGATTTTTGTCCTAAGAGGAGACCAATTATCCCTTTCTCAGTAGCCACTGACCATCTGCAGTTTTCATCTTAGGGATGTTACCATGTGGATCACCAACTGTCTGTCTACGGGTGATGTCATCATTCTGACATCATTGTATTTAGACAATTTTATTTTAGAGGCTTCATGAGTGCAGCTTCTTTGTCACATGTAGAAAACGCTTATCTAGGAGCATGTGTCTTGATTTTTTTGACTCTAATAATCATTTTGAGTCCTCCTTTTGTGATTTTTTTTTCCCCTGAGCCTTGGGAATAGGAGTTGCACTGGAGACATATTAGTTGTGGTTGGGCAACCCAAAGTAACTTATTTTCTGCATTCTTAACAGTTTGGATCTTTATAATAGTCTTCATCTTTTGCAAAAATGAAGAAGCATTTTTGATGAGGGACAAGAGCTGCACTTATCTGTGGGTATAAAGATATGTTAGAAATTTTATTGGTTTAGGAAAAGGACATTGGAAAGTTCTCTTTTTTAGGTCTATGACCTCTCTGAGCATGTGGTTTACTATATTTGCAACATCAGGAGTGAATTCTCCTATTGAGTGTAATCTAAAGCCCGAACAGACAGTGGTCGATTATATCCAGGATATAAGTGCTACTGTTACCATTGTGGATATCTTTCCAGGACAGTCATGGTTATGGTTCACAGGCTTTTCATCTGGTAGTTGTATTAGTTACTTCACTATTGGTGTGATCAAACACCAGGATCAAAGCAACTTATGAAAGAAAGCATTTAATTTGGCTTTTGGTTCCAGGAGATTCCAGAGTCCGTGATGGCCGACATCTGGCAAGGAGATGGGGCAGCAGCTGAGAGCTCATGTACAACATTATTAGGCATAAAGAGCACAAAGGCTGGCCCATGTTTCATGCTTCTTACAAGGTTAAAACTCCTAATTCTTCCGAAATTGGACCACCAACTGAGGGCAAAGTAGTCAAATATATAAGCCTATGGGGTACATTCTTATACAAATCAATACAGTAGGACTACTGTGACAAGGTGGCTTGTCACCCTTGGCAAATTGCATAGATATTTTCTGTATGAGAGAGAGAGAGAGAGAGAGAGAGAGAGAGAGAGAGAGAGAGAGAGTCACCACGGAGAGGATAGGGTCTTATCTTCAAGTTCTGGATGGCAACCATGGAAAAAGGCAATATAGCCAATACTGTTTTGGAAGCCTCTTAGAATCCATGAGCAGTGATTCCAAGGGAGGTTTTCCATACTTTGTGGGGAGTATTATCATTCCAAATTGCAAAATTTCATTCCAACAATGCATGTATACTATGCATTTACATATTTTGTACATGTTTTTAAATAAACAAAAAAATAAACGATTCCCTATAGCCATTTTAATATTCCTTGTCATTCTTTATCCCTATTCCCTCTTTCTTCTTTAATTTTTTTTCTCTCTCTCCTTGGAAGACAAAGCCCCGCACTCATAGTTTTTCCCATTTCTCACATAGCAGCACTTATGCCCTGCTCTTTCTTTTTCTACAACTCCACCCTGCACCACCGTCCCCGTTGACTTTCCTGCTTTCTACGGTTACATACTTAACACCTGTAAGTATATATAAGGTTATGTACTTACATCTAAAGACTTGGAGCTGGGACCCACAAATAGGAGTGAACGTGCAGTGATTGTCTTTCTTGGTCTGGGTTACCTCATTCGTTATAATATGTTCTAGTTCCATCCTTTTACCCGCACATTTCTCAATTTCATTATTCTTTACAGTTGAATAGAATTCCATTGTATATGTCTATCATATTTTCATTATCCACTGGTTGTGGGAAATTTAAGTTGTTTCCACATGCTTGTAGTGTGAAAGTATCAGTGGAGTGGGATGTTATATCCTTACGATTTATGCCAAGGAGTGGGTATAGCTATGTCATAATGGTAGATTTAGATTTTGTCTTTGGAGAATTCTCCACAATGATATGGAGTGACTGCAGCTGTAAGAGGTCAAAGTAACTCATAGTCACAGGAGCAGTTCTCATCTGACCACAGTGAGAGTACATATACAAGAGCCTTAGCTCCTTTGTTCCTTAGCGAGTGAAAAATTTCAGATGTCTGTCGGGCATGTGTTCATCCATCCCAGGCTGAACTTCATGGTTTCCCCAGTGGCATAAGCTGCAGTTGTTCAGTTAAAGTGTAGTAGGAGACTTCCAATTATGCCCAGTTTTGGATGCCTTCTCGCCCCTGCTTTTCTTCACCGTTACCGAATGAATTTCATCTTTTATCATCCAAGTAAAGAACTAGCTCTTGAGTGCGTTGTGCAATGTCTGTAATAGAGGAAAATCTCAAATGAAAACATCTGTAATTAGTAGTACTAGGCTAGGTAGTTAAAAGGATTCAAGGTCACATGACTGTCTGCTTTTCCAAACTAGACCCAAGAAGAGTTGTTCTCAGTTGCATTTCTACTTGATCCAGATTCCTAGATATATACAAGATTAGTGTCCACAATTCCTGGAGTTTGGGTGTAACTGCATGTCTTACTTCTCACCCCCAAAGACTTACTAACAAGTACACATCAATGGAGATAGAGGGAGGACTCTGTTAATGCACTAAGCACACACTTCAAGTCTAACATTTTATTTTCTTGATTCCGTTATAGTTTGGAACACAGTCTCTGATTAGTTCACTTCAGAAACCACGTTTTTTAGTGCCACTGTACAAAGGAACCTGGGCTTTGTTTCTCTGGCCCAGTGATAGCTAAAACAGCTCAACCAGGAGGGGAAGGACCAGGACTTCTTTGTTAATGTGGTAGACTAAAGCTATCAGTTCTTCTGCTTGGGACATAGCAAGTTTCTGGCTTGCTATGAGAGATTGTCTCATTTTAGGTGTGGGTATCTGTAGAAAATTTACCAGGCATCTTAGCTTCATGGAGCAACTCAAAATGACACAGGACTTTCAGATAATTAATTCTCCATAAGCATATCCCAGTTTTAGAAGGTTCAAGGAGGCCCAAGTCTGGCACAGTTAACAAGATTCTCAGGCTGAACAATCAGCTCACTTAGCATTTTTCATATATTTCATTATATACATTATATTCATATATAGCACATATAGTCGCATTCCCATATATTTCATATACACATATGAACAATCTGCTCATATATATGAAATATATATGTGAAATATATGGAAAATGCTAAGTGAGCAGATTGTTCAGTTTCAGAATTATTATATATATGTAGAATGAGGTCCTTTCTGAATTGTCTTTGAACAAAACTATACTTAAAAAACGGACGCTGACAATTCTTTGTGTTTAATTGTATTCCTGGTTATGGATTCAGAAATTGGAACTGTCCTTGCTTCACGATATGTGTGCTTCTTTAACTCCTTAAGTTTTACTAGAGTGTTACCACTTGATAAAGTGAAAGAAATCTTAATTCATGTTAAAATTTTATGTGTTGCAATTATCTAGCAAAAGTTTTAAATTTTAATGTGTTAATAGTTAATATTTTATCACTGATGATTTTTTAAAATTATATAAGCTGCTTGCATCTTCCCATCAGTTGCTTACAATGGTTAAGTGTCTGCATTTCAAGTATTGTGTTTTCAGTAACAAAAAAGATTTGTTTTATCTGAGGATGCGAATTTCTGTGAACAATACACAATTTAAAGGAATAAAATCTCTCTTAAAAAGAAACAGGTTTTTAAATGTCTAATTTATTTTACATATATTTTTCAGATTAAAGGATTTACTCGAAGACAAAGCATTCTATTCATCAGAGACTAGACAAGAGTTACTCTTGCTTTTGGCAATTAAAGATGATGTTGTCATGGAAACAGCTGATCCTGTGTTCATTCATTGGCTGCCTGGCAGGTAACAATAAGCTATATTTTCTATGAACTATTCTTGAGTCTTGTGCTTAAATACTTTGTTTTTGAGACAGGGTTTCATATTGCCTAGACTGACTACACTCTAAGTATTTTGATCCTGATCATCCTGCCGTCATCTCTAGTCCTGAGATTGTAGGCATGCTTGTCTATGCCTGATTATTCTCAAATCCTTTTTAAATGTTGAGGTAAAATTACACTACTGTCAAAGACAAACAGGTCTTTTTTTCTCAGAAAGAAGATTCATATTCTTAATTCTGATAATTGGATTCTCATGGCTCTTCTATCCAATTTTAACAAGTCAATATATTCCCATAGAAACTGTAAGAACACTTGATATTAAAATTATATTACTGATTTAGTAAGTGTTTCCAGTATTACACCTTAAATTTGTGACTGTGAATTCATATTTATTTGTTTTTTTGAAGAATCTGAAAATGAGAAACTCTGCTTATAAGAGAAACTCACTTTTAATTTTATTTTATATTTATATAGTTATCACCAATATTTATATGTTTATTAGAACATATATATTTATATATATATATGTGTAAAAACAATTAAGGAAAAGTAGGAGCTGTCAATGGGTAAGAGAAAGGTTCGAAGGGGGCAAGGAAAAGGGTAGAAATTATAAGATTATATATATCTATTTCAATATATTTTATTTTTATAATTGTATCATCCCTACCCTTCTCGTTCCTTCTTTCAAGCACTTCATGTGACCGACCACATCCCCTCTCAAACTTATAACTCCTTTTTAAAAATATTATAAATACTAAAATATATATATTCATACATTTATATGTATATAGGTATTTATCCACAAACAGAAATACTACCTTTTCAGTCCATTTATATATATATATATATATATATATATATGTGTGTGTGTGTGTGTGTGTGTGTGATATATATATACATATATATATGTGTGTGTATATGTATATGAAAAATATATATATTTATAAGAAAAAAATATATATCAGATTTGAGGCTGACCACTTAGTATTGGAGGCCTATTAGGGGCTTATTCCTTGGGAGAACTAATTCTCCTGCTCTCAGCATTCCAGGGTTGCCTGTAGTTTGATGCTTAAGGGTGGAGTCATGTGAAAGGCAATATACTTTTTAAAATATGACTGTATTTTCTTTAAATTTTTCTTATAACACATACTTGAGACATTTTGTTACAGTTTTTGCATTGTTTCCTCAAAACGTTAGACAAAAGAAAAATGCTTCATATTTATACCCTGTGAAAGAATATTTTTAATTCATTTGTTATTCTTCCATTTTGTTAAATTTTGAGGAGTGTGCAAGAAAATAATTTTTAAATGAAGTATAATATATATGATATGACATGTAAAATTACATTTCTGTTTTGTTTTTGTTTTCTTTTTTTGATTCAAAGCATAATAGACATATTAATATGGTGAATAGGATCATGCCATCCATTTGATTTGACTCTTGTGCCATTTGGCCATTTTTGTTTTGTCTATTTACATTTGTGTAGGTATTTTTACCCCTTTACTCCTTTGTTCATTTACTTCTCTGACCTATTTGAATATATATTGTTATAAAAATCATTTCCCATAATAAAAACAAATCAGTATTCACATTTTAGGGTGTAGAAGCACCTTTTCTTTAGGGAACTTTAACAAAAGTGTAGCATATTTTCTTTTAGAATGAATAAGGCAGATGGAAATGTTCAGTAAATGATTGCCATGTCTCTGTATATTAGAGTACATGTCTTTTGTATCAAAATTCAAATGTTTTTCATATATTTAAATGAAAAGGTGTAAAAATTCACAAGCAATCCTAGATCACAGCTTTAAACTTTGTAAATAAAGGCTCCCCCCCCCCTACACACTTTTTTATAAGTTTTTTACTAAGGTACTTAATTCTGTTTCTAGAACAAATTCAAGTACTGAAGGAAAAGGTAGCAAGTATATCCAAATTTCAGATTAAGTAAATGGGATCTGGAGAAAGAATGATCAATAGGGACTTACATAGTTTTGTTTTGTTTTTTTTTTTTTTTTTTTCCTTTTTTTTTTTTTTTTTTTTTTTTTTTTTTTTTTTTTTTTTTTTTTTTTTTTTTTTTTGTAAAAAGAACAAAATGACAACCATGTCAGTAGTCTTCTTCTTCTGGTAGACATCACCTTGAAATCCCGCAATTTGGTTGAAAAAATAATGGCATTCTGAGAAAATGAAAATGCTGCATAGTTAAGAAAAATAGGACTGTTTTTCAAAAGTTTAAAATGCTATTCTATTACACATGAAAATTGCATTGTGCACATGTCTGCATTTTTGTTTCTGCATGTTTTACACACTTATGACAGTTTTCAGGAAAAAAGCAAGGTGCATTATACTAAAATGTGAAAGTACCTATAAGAAAGTTAAATATCACCTTGAATTAGCAATGAAATATTCACAGAAGAACTGAATTATACTTTGTCTATCATATTCTATGTAATATATTGCTAGAGAATTGGTAATCTTCATAATTACACTACAGAGAATGGTTTGGCTGATTTTGTGTGCTACAAAAAAAATATTGAATGTTGGCTATTGCTTATATATTGAATGCCAGTATTCTCTCTGCATTATTAAAATTAGAAGGCTGTTTTCTGAATATGATAATCTTTCAATAAATATCTGGCTGCTTTACATGATTTGAAATCAATTTATGATTGTGGGACTGTGGTGACTTGGATAGGAATGGGCCCCGGAGATTCATGGGTTTGAGTGTTTGACCCATCGGAAATGTCACTGTTGGGAGGTGTGGCTTTCTTGGCTTACGTGTGGCCTTGCTGGGGGAAGTGTTTCACTTTGGAGGCAGGCTTTGCTCAGGCTAAGCCCTAGTGTGGCAGTCTTCCTGCCTTGTGGGATGAGCCTGGTTAAGTCTTTAATCGCTGCAAGGACCTTGTAATCAGCACAAGACACCCAAGGCCAAGTTCTCGGCACAAAGAAGATTTATTTGCTCCAGAGGGATAAAGAGCAGAGAATAACAAAGACAGGAGGATATAGAGGATTAGAGAGAAGGGGAAAGGAACAAGGGAGAGGGGGAAGGGGTCTTTGCTCAAAGGACAAAGACTTCCTCTTGATAGAGAGGGTGCACACATGGCCAATAGACAAATGCCAGTTTATAAAGGGAAAGGAGATGAGTTGGTTAATTTTGGCTGGCATGTTAATTAGGGTAGCCAACTGGGGACATTTGATTTTTTTGATTGCTGGAATTTGATACTTTGATAGCTGGACTTTCGTAGCCTCAAGAGGAAGAAGTATCCAAATACTTCTTTCGTAGCCTCAAGAGGAAGAAGTATCCAAATAAGGGAATAGACCTTGGTAGCTTTAGGTTTAGAGTATAATGGTTTAGCAAGGTAGAGGAAATGGGACAGAAGGTTAAAAGGCAAAACTCACTGGTGACATGTTTGCCATGCTCAGGCCTACTAGAATGCCTCAGTCACTCTATGTGGGAAGTCTAAACTTGTTATTTTAGTATTAGTCTTGTAAGGTGAAATGCTTTGGTGAAATGCCCGTTATTAATGACAAAATAATTGTGATAACTATAGAGGACTTTTTTTTTTCTTTTTTACAATTTATTCATTTTAAATCCTGATTGTAGCCCCATCCCTCATTCGATCTGGAACCACCTTCCCACTCTTTTTGCCCTTATCCCCTTCCCCTAGTCCACTGAAAGGGTGAGTCTTCCTACAGAGAAATTTTAATCCAGCAATATGACTGCTCTGGCAAGGGATCACAACCAAAAATCTTCTAGGTGTATGTGACCTAGTTGGAATGCAGGCACACTGTGGATTACGGTATGATTTGGCTAGATTACAGACATGCCCTTAGTACACACTTTGATTAGTTTATAGAGGAAAGCAACAGTGTTTGAAAGTAAAGTTTAATTGAGGAACAGATAAAACAATGAATCTGAGAAAGATTTAACAGAGTGAGTCAGAGAAATGATAAACCTAATTCTCAAATGAACAGGACAGGAAAGAGAGGCTACTTAATTGCACAGGGAGAGAGAAGAGAATTTTTTTTAACTTAAAGTTTTCTACCTGAACACTTTTACAGAGACAGGTTCTAGAAAGAACAAGCTAGACACAGGCAATGACAGAATGAGCCAGAGTATGAGAAGGAGCTAGAAGATTAAAACATTGTCAAAATTAGTTTTACACTAGGTAGAGCAATTTAGTCAAAAGCCAAGAGGAGCCAATTTGAAAGTCAGCGTGGAGAGGAGCTTGGAACAGAACAGCTGAGTTGAACCAGAAAAGCAGAGGTAATAAAGAGCTAGAAAGACTTGGGAAAGGCTCTCATCTCATTCCCTCAACTGAAGAAATAAAAACACCATTTACAGATATCTATTTAAAACATTATATAGAAAGTTGGAGTTTTCTGTAAAAGTTATGAAGCCTTTTTTTAATTTTACTATCTTCTAAAATGATTGTGAGTAGCTGTTTATTATCATTTACTACCAGTTTGGTAATATCTAGGAATCACAGATCAAAATGAGTAGCACTCATCCTGGGATGGATTGATTTTATGAGAGTAGTCTGTTAGATCCCTTTTAGCACATATTAAGGTAAGATTTCGAGTAGATACTCTAGTTTGCAATTATGATGAAACCAGGAAGATTCAGAAACTGACTCCAGACAGCCTTGACCTGGAACTGTTCCTTTTCACCCAATGACTGGCATAAGCTAATGAACTAATGATATTTTCTGAACAAGATTTTCTTGGTTCAGGGACTGCTTTGTCCTCAAACTTTGTCGAACATGTCATGTTTCACAGTGGATCTTAGCAAACAGCCCTCAAATCTAAGTTTCTGTGGTGGCTGCTCTATAGTCACTTAGCAAGTTAGGTTCAGGGAAAATTTAATTTGGGGAAGGTGATGAGATGGGTCAAGGGCAAGGTCTTTGACATCATGATGATCTGGTTCCCCTGCTGGCTTAAAATATAAAAGATTGTGACTTTCTTTCACTGAGAAGAAATTTAAAGAATAGGATATTTTCTTTCAGCTCCTGGTTTCAGAGGTTTGGTCTGTGGTTGCTTGGCTGCATGTCTGTGGCCCTATGCTAAGATAGAACTTGAAAGGTGTGAAATCATTTGACAGAAGAGTTTTGGTCCCTTCTGATGGATGGGAAGTGGAGGAAGAAAACAGATGGGTGAGTTAGGGATGAAACATGACCAGATGTCATACTTTCTCCAACTACGTGCCATTTGCTTCCAATGATGGACTCAAATTATGCACCTACCAATGAGTCCCTCCATTCACTTGATCCAGATCTTTATCTCTCCCTGACTGGAAAAGCCCAGAGTGTGGTCTATTCCTAGGAGATTCTCAATCTGGTGCCAACAAGATTAAACATGCATTGTGTGACAAAACACTTGCTAGGGAGATAAAACACACTCAGCTATTCACTCCAAATAGGAATCCCATGACGGACCAAGGTACAAATACCACCAAAGTCCAGTTTGGCGAACCAAGGAGTTTTATTGGGGTTACTTACAAGGGCAGAAATGACTCAGAGACAACTGCATCACCAAGGCTCACCCCAGCATGGGTGACAAAAGCTGGTAAACCTGAGCACACTCCACAGCCAGCGTGCAGGCAGTCACAGGGTGGAGGATATCCTTTCCAAGTGCCTAAGTTGGTCGAAATCTCTTGCAGGAAGCTCAGTTAGCTTCTGTCTCCTACAGGAAGCTGGTCTGGTCTCAAGAGTCTTGTTTGCAGCCATTCCCCTAAGAAAGCCTTCTGAGCAACTCAGCTTTGTTTCCTCTCTGAGAGAGACTCAGCATTTAGTGTTTGCTCTGTCAGGGAGAGGTCTATTGAATCTGGTCAGTTTCAGCAAGTTCTTGAAGTTCTGTTTTAGTTGTTTGCCTTCCTGAGTAAGGAGCTCCCCTGCAGGATAGAACATTTATAATCTCAAAGGAGACTATTACAAAATAACATGGCACACAATAAATATTTATCCCCAACCCGCAGAAGTGACTGAATCATGATTTTTTTTTCAAGGCTTTGACTCTTGAACTTATGCACCTGTATCAGGGGTAAGGAAGACAATGGCTGCCCATGTCTACTCATGTTTTCCTAAACATATTGTCATTGAGATTAATCACTGCCTTTGTAAGAAGTGTACATGGCAGCCACTGAATAATTTCAATAAATTTTTTACAGTTTATAATTGAGTGTGAAGTTTATAGACACCATAGTTGATTGCAGCTTTCCCTCAGCATTGTGTATTTAGTCATGGGAAACGTGCAGACTAAATTTACAGCTGTAGCCTGCATTGTAAACTTATATTCTTTATTTGTCTTAGGCCGGTGGTTCTGTTCTTCAAACATTATTTACGCCTACTGATACATGACTTTATGTGTCTTCAGCATAACATCCATTCTGTTCAATGTTATCATAATACAATTAACTAGCTTTCTTAGTTTTCTGTCCACACTGTAATTTCATAATGATGTGAGAGTAAAATAAACTTATTAAATTCTCCCTCAAAAAAATGACATGTTTTTTTTTTTCACTTGGTTTTAATAACACCATAATTGTTGTCACCGAGAAAATGATTAAAGAGTAAGTTTGGTGTTAGAGTTCATTCTTTAAGGAACTAGTTTCTTAAGTCAGAGATGGCTTTTTTCTTCTGTCCGGTTTGTGAACTGTATAACATAGACTTGATAACACTGATACTGGTCAAATGGAGATCTCACTGATCTTTGCTTATACAGCCTGACACACTCCATATTTTTACAGATAATCTTTTTTCAGATCATCCTCATGACTGCAGCGGCTGACCCCTAGCATTGTTTTTTTTCATTTATTTTATTTAAATCTTGGCAGGCCAACCACATGTGAGCATCAGTAAAAGATGTGTAAGCATGGTTGCTATGTTTCGCTCCTTTAACATTGGTCATTAACTGGCCATGTTGGGGTTCTCTGTGTTTGATGTTGACCAAGAAAAGTGTAAGTAAAATTTAAGAAATATTTTGGAAGTGTAATTAGAGTTCAACAGACATATAATTTAAATAAGACCCACATTTTTGTTTACCTATCAAAATATCTATTGTTTCAAAAATATCCTATAATTAATCCACTGACTCTTGGAAACAAGGTGCACATTCAAACTGATTTAATTTCTATTACTTAAGTGTTAAGCTATCTTAAAGTACTCATCACATGAAAGTGTTATAAATGTCCCCATGCACATTAGGCTTTTCCAGGAATTGAATCATGTGAGAAGAGCTAAAGAGATGGTGGCTCCCATTAAGAGCGCAGTAGTTAAGTGTTAACCCATGAATAATGGAATGTAGATCAATTCATACACACACAGTCACATGCAAACACAAACATGCCTGTGTTCATATGAGCAAGTTTAGAGAAAACTGTAACATAGACTCGCCTTCTAAATTATATAAAACTGCCATAGAATAATGTTTACACTAAACACGGTAAGTAATGTATATTTAAACATTGCTGTATGGCAACCCTGGCACAAACAATTGATTTTGATTGGCTCATTACTGAGATTTAATATAAAAATAATTTCTAATGAAATAAAAATTGCATATATTTATGGTACGCAATGATTTCTGTGCAGGTATAGTATGAAGACTTGTACCCAGGGTCCATCGTATGGAAGTCAAACCTTCTACCATTGAGCTATTTGCTCCACGCTAGTGTGATGTTGATTCAAACATGCATGTAGTCTGTGAAAAAAAAAATATATATACGAAAAATAATTTTAAAGCTTATTAATGCATCTCTACCTCATATTTGTCAAGAACCGTCTTGTTAATTTTTCAGTATACTACTCCACTCAACATGCTTGGAAATAGAGCTGCAGAAGTATCTCCCTGCTCATCGAAGCTCTATCCCTTAGCTACTGAGCTATATCTACCTCCTTCTGCATTCCCCTGTCCCTGGTAACTGCTGTTTTACTCTCTGCTTCTACATGTAGGATTATTTGAGATCCAGTAGACATGTGAGGTCATGTGCTATTTGTTTTCTTGAGCCTAGCCTTTTCAGGTAACATTGATGTCCTCCAGGTCTATCCATGAAAATGTTTATTTAAATAAAAGTAACCCTACAAGTATGATACATCCCTTGTTAGCTCAAGCTCAGCCACTGAGGTATGGATGCATTATTACTTTGTCTAAGGTTAGCACAGTTATTAAGTGCAGCTTAGGTTTCAAATCCAAGCAATATCTTTCAAGGTATTCTTTTACTACGGTGGTAACTACTGGCTACATGTGGCTGCAGAGAACTTGGAATTCAGTTGAATTCCAAACTGAGATTTTCCATAAAAGTAAAATGCACCCTGAATTTCAAACATGTTATTGTAAAAAGAACAAAACATACAATTTTTATAATATTTTATTTTTATTAATTACAGTTTATTTCCATTGTATCCCACCTGTAGCTCTCTTCCTCTTCCCCTCCCAATCCCACCCTCCCTCTTCTTCACCCATGCCTCTCCCCAAGTGCACTGATAGGGGAGGTCCTCCTCCCCTTCTGTCAGGTCTCATCAGGCGTGGCTGCATTGTCTTCCTCTGTGGCTTGGTAAGGCTGCACCCTCCCCCTGAGGGGGAGGTGATCAAAGAGCAGACCAATGAGTTTTTGTCAGAGACAGTCTCTGTTCCCATTACTAGGGAACCCACTTGGACACTGAGCTTCCTTGGGTTACATCTGTGCAGGGGTTCTATTATCTCCATGAATGGTCCATGGTTGAAGTACCAGTATCAGAAAACACCTCTGTGTCCAGATTTTTTAGTTCTGTTGCTCTCCTTCTGGAGCTCCTGCCCCTCCAGGTCTTTCTATATCCCCCTTCTTTCATAAGATACCCTGCACTCTGCCCAAAGTTTGGCTATTAGTCTCAGCATCTGCTTTCATACTCTGCAGGGTAGAGTCTTTCAGAGGCCCACTGTGGTAGGCTCCTGTCCTGTTCCATTTGTTTGCCCCCTCTTCCGATGTCTATCCTCTTTGCCTTTCAGAATGAGGATTGAGCATCTTACCAAAGGACACTGTCACCAGAACAAAACGACTGCCTACAGATTAGGAAAAGATCTCCAATCCTGTATCTGACAGAGGGTTAACATCCAGAATATATAAAGAACTCAAGAAGTTAAAGAGCAAAAAATAAAATAATCCAATTAAAAAATCGGCCACAGAGCTAAATAGAGATTCTCAGCAGAGGAATATCGAATGGCAGAAAAACCCTTAAAGATATGCTCAATGTCCTTAGTCATCTAGGAAATGGATTGTTCAAGGTTCCTGAATAAACTGCATTGAGAAGAACAACAACAACAAAAAAGATCAGATCAGAAAGAAGGAGAGGAGGACCTCCCCTATCAGTGGACTTGGGGAGAGGCATGCATGCAGAGAGGGGGGGAGGGGGGGACCAGGAGTTGAGGAGGGAGGGGCTTATGGGGGGATACAAAAGGAAAGGAATAAAGTGTATTTAATAAAAGTTAAATAAAAAATTTAAAAAAATGAAATGCAAATCAAAACGACTCAGATTTTTACCTTACACCCATCAGCATGGCTAATTTCAAAAACTCAAGTGACAACACATACTGGAGAGGATGTGGAGAAAGGGGAACCCTCCTCCACTGCTGGCGGGAATGTAAACTTGTACAACCACTTTGGAAATTAATCTGGCACTTTCTCAGACAATTAGGAATAGTGCTACCTCAAGATACAGCTGTACCACTCCTAGGCATATATCCAAAAGATGCTCAAGTATACAACAAGGACATTTGCTCAACCATGTTTGCAGCAGCTTTATTTGTAATAGCCAGAACCTGGAAACTACCCAGATGCCCCTCAAAGGAGGAATGGACACAGAAATTGTAGTACCTTTTACACAATGGAATATACTTAGCAATTAAAAACAAGGAATTCATGAAATTTGCAGGCAAATTGTGGGAACTAGAAAAGATCATCCTGAGTGAGGCATTCCAGAAGCAGAAAGACACACAGGGTATATACTTACTCATGAGTGGATATTAGACATATAATAAGGCTAAAATCTGTACACCTAAAGAAACTAATCGAAACCTACCCTTTTAAAAATTGAATGCAGTAATGGAGAACTCTCTCTGGTGGTAAGGGTGTGGGTGAGCCGGTGGTCTGACCAGCTCAGCTACTACCCAGGCCCAGATTTAAGGCTTTGAGCTAGCCCACCACACCATCTATCCTGTCTTTGAGCTGCTGGATCACATGAAGGAGCCAGTCTTGCAGATGGAAAGCTTCAGGCTCTCCATGACACAGGGCAACAACACGATCTCATAGAAGAGTCTCCATGAGGATCCAGTATTGGTATTGTAGCAGAAGCCAGAGGCCTAGAACCAGACCAGTGATTCATTGCAGTGTACATTTGCAAGTAAGATATATGGACTAAAGGTAATTCTATGTGATACATTGTGACACACTATAGCTTCCATGACAAGTTGGTTTTGTTCTTGTTATGTATTTTGTTTTGTTTTCTCTTGAGGTGGGTGGGGCAAGATTGAAATGGTAGAAAGCAGGTATGAAGGGGCAGGGAGTTGAGTGGGATTGTGATGTCAGATTCACAAAAATTCAATAAAAAGTTAAAGATTTTGTTTTTTTAACACAGATTACATGTAGAAATAATAAGATTATACATTTGAAGTTATATATATATATATAAATTTAAATTAAATTTTTCCCTTTTTATTTGGAAAATTAACATTGTGTTATATCATGAATAAACTATAGTTGGTGGTATGGATTAAAAGGAAGTGGTCAGGCCTAAAGATTGGTCTGTTACCATTTTATCTTTGCACTAAAAATTTTGCTCCGATGGGGTGTCATTAGGCTAGTGTGGAAGGATAAACGAAAGAAGAGATGCTTGGAGAGTACTGTAGTACATCACCTGAGTGGTAAATTTTGTGCCTGTTGCATGACTTTTTCTGAAGGGGGTAAAAAAAAAAAAACAAACAACTCCCACTGATACCTCCTAGGGTAGTGATAACAGACTGAAAAACACTTGTAGCCAAGTTTATCTTGGTGAACCTCTTGAGTATTTTAGGCTTATTTAAGAGGAGCATGGATGAGTCACAAGCAGTGGTATTCCCAAAACCCTACCCCAGCATGGCTGAAGACTGATGAAACCTGCATCCTTATTCGCAATCAGATCCACTGAGGATCTAGTCTCCTTAGCACATGTTTTATGCACATATAACTTTGGGGTGTGGCCTTCTGAGTCATGTAAGTTTCATGAGCTCCAGAGTGTTATTTGTTTTGAGAGTTGCCTGAGTCTCAGGAGCCCCTCTCTTCCTCCAGGAGGGATTGTTTCAATTCTCAGGAAATAACTGAACAACAATGCCCAACTGATAGCAATTGACGTACAAAGATAGCATTGGAGAAGAGAAAAATGTCAAAAAAAAAAAAAAAAAGTCAAACATGAAGAATTGTGACAAGCAATCGCATGGTTATGCTAAGTGAGAGAGAAGACTGTTGAAGGGAGCTTTTGAGGTTTGAAACTGAATGGGAAGATAATGAAGAAATTAACCGAAAATAAAAGGCGCGAAAGGAGACGGGTGTTTGGAATTGTTTAAGGCATTCACCATGCTGAAGTGGCCGAAAATTATGTGAATGACAAGTGCTGGAATGTGTGTTTAGCAGAAGATTGGAACTATGTTTCAATATTAGTGTTGAAAGGATCAGACTAACTTTGTAACCTATATGTCTTCTAAAGCCTACAGTTTTGAGTTTTAGGTCCAGGTTAAGCTAAAGCCTCTTAGTACCTTTCCAGAGAACGGAGGAATGTGACCCTATCTGTCAGGACAGATATAAAAAATCGAGGAAGCAATGACCTTCACTCAGCAAAAAGAATGACCAGACCCTTGTCTTCATGATAGTGTTTCTTAGTAACCAACCCAGATGGCCTCAGTCCTTCTTTTGAGTAGACCCTGATCTCCGGCCAAAAGCCCACAGCCCCAATCTGCAAGGATGAGCTAACCACTCCCACCTTTAATTGCAGCTGCAATCACACTTGGCAGCACTGGCCAAGCTTGAGCACCTAAGACTAACCAATTATCTTATTTTATAACTTCTTCATCCAATCCTGAATTGCCAAGACTGCAACCTCAAAATTCCTGTGCCTTTTCTTTTAAAAACCCAAGGCCTTTGTCTCCCAGGGCCACTCTTTGCTGACTGGCAGGGGTGACCCCATTGCGCAATGGTTAAAATAAACCTTTTGTGATTTTGCATCAATGAGATCTTGTCTCCTGTGTTCTCTTCATCCTTTCTGAAAATTAGGCTCATGCTGGGCCTAACAGTGTCTACCAGGGTATCTATACGAGGAGGTATTTATATAGTGAGTACAATCTGTGAAAATATTGAAAGTGAGACCTAGAAAATTGAAAAAAGGAGGAAGACCAGATGCCTTGCTCTGATATAAAGGTTAAGAAGGAGTGAGCAAAGACTTGGTAGGTTCCCCAACTCAGCACGAGGAAAGCATAAGACGGCACATATCAGAGCATCTTTCATTTGGGTTGCTCCCAGGTGAGCAGCATTGCCTAAACGAACAGAAGCAGAACCTCCCTGATAAGTTAGGTTATAGAAGGGAAGTTGTTCCTTGCAGATGGAGCTGTTCTGAAATCAGAAAACACAAAGTCCAGTAGGCAGTTGGCTAGGGTTTTCTTTGTTGTGGCTTATAGACAAGTCCAACAGTGGCCTTGTTCTGTACACAACATGGGATAGCAATGATACAAATAAAACATTGCACTCAAAGTGTTACAAGATGTTTTGATGATATTGCTTGTTTCTTGAGTGTGAACTTGATGGGTAAAAATGCCTCATTATCATGTAAAAAATTTGGACATAGCTGGAGGATACAAGTAGCTTCACAGTCTAATGAAGTTGATATTGTTAAGATCTATTCATGGCTGCGGTCTTGTCTTGCCTTCATGAGAGAGGACTTAGAAGGCACACTGGGTGTGCTCTGTGCTCAAGTAGTTCTCGCTGATACATTCCACTGATCTCTCAAAGTTTGGAGAACCAACTATTTTTTACAAAATAAAATTTACAGTAGCTCAGAGTATTTGTTATGTTTTGTTTTCATTTTTATTTAATACTATCAACTTCTTTGTTTCTTCCTCTTTTTTTTTTTTAGAGATTAATTCATCGTTCAATAATGTTTTTTAATCTCCATGAGGTTTTGTATTTCTTTTGAACTTTTTGCTATGGGATTCAGGTTTTATTCCGTGATCAGATGTAACACATAGTTACTTAAGTATTTCTAAGTGCATTGGCTGTTTCTTTGTGTCTCCGTATGTGGGCTGTTTTTAGAAGCTCCTATGGGCTGTCGAGAAGATTGTTATTCTGCAGTGTTTGGATGGAATATTTAGTAGAAATCTCTTTAGGTCCATTTGATCAGCTTGAGTCATTCCCTGTCTATTTTATTTATGTTAGATAAGCTAGATTAAAATGTTAGTAAATATGTTAGTATTGAAAAAAACTGAATGCAAATGGTGTTTTTCTGGCCATAGTGCATTGCTGGTAATTCTTACCTAAACAGAAGGAAAGTTAAAACTTCATATTATCTAAAATTGTAGAAAAATGACTAATCCCGTTCTCATAGCTGTTAATTTATTATCTGTTTTGAAATTTTGTTTGACAACCAAGGAATTAAGGTCTTATCTCTGTATTTGTATTTATTTTCTCAGTACACTATCTGGGCTTAATTTTCTTACTTAGCAAGATTTTGGAGACAAAACTAATATTGCTAGCTCTCAGTTAAAAAAGAAAACAAATTCTCTGTTTTAACTTTTTAACTATAAGTACAATGGTAGGTGCTTTGTTTTGATCTCTCTCTCTCTCT